>OU744816.1:11250734-11782986 GCA_916614155.1 Mesoligia furuncula | reverse complement strand
CCTTAAAAAAAGTGATGTCACGGGCAGTTACAGAAACAGAAATAAATAATTATGTAAAATATTAGCAAATAATAAAATAAATTAATTTTATAATCTGCACCAGACGTAACCTCATTACTTGTCTATGCCTTGAGTGTGTGTAAATGTGCCGCTGTGTGTCAAGTGCATTCACTCAGGTGCAACGTGGAATACGTCTAATCTAAATGCAACTTAAAGAATTTGATATAGGTACGCCTTTTTAGAAAGTATAGAACTGGAGAGATTTTGTCCCAGAAACCTACACATTTAGATTCTATTTTCTCGTCTTCATAAATGTTGATCTTCATAACAAATTCTAACAGACTCATATTCAATAAACACAAAAGAAGTATAAAATCCCTCAAAATAGCCATTTATCCTAACAATTAAAAACCCTTCAAAACCCATACATCATCATTCATTTCCTCTACCCGTACAAGCAACGTTTTTGAAATTCGCACATAATAAGGCCCACCTTACACTGAACAAAGGGTATAAGGGTAGGCTCACATTTACGGATCCGTAACCGTCCTTTCCGGATGCCATGTTTCAGCCGTTAAACTACGCACGTGAATTCACTTGGATCCGTTTCCGGTACGGTGTAACCGTTATAAATTGTGCAGTCGAATAGCAGAATTTGACAGGTAAGATGGTGACGAAAAAATTATTTGTTTTGCGATTGGATTTTGTTTTTGGTTCGTTTGGGCAGGTTTTGTGTGAAAAAGCCTGTATACGCATTTTGTGATACTGGATAACTTGCATATTTATATAATCAGGGTAAGACATTCCCACGTCCGTCCCAGTCCGTGGAGTTTCTTGCCCGTTCTTCTTCATAGATACCTAGTATGCTTTGGAACGGGCAACTAGGTTCACCTTTCCGACTGACCGACTCCTTGACAATTCAAAAGTGCCTGTAAATGGTTTATTCGAAATAAATGCTTTGAGTTTGAGTTTCTCTTCTTGAACTTGAAACTTGCATATTTTTAGAAAATTTCGAAGAGAAAATTAACTTTTCGACTCGAATAAAGACGGTACCAAATAGCTATTTATATTCACATGTTTAATTTGGAATTAACGAATGTTACCTTTTTCTACTTGGGTTTTTCAGAGAAACTATTGCTAGCTTTAGTTCTGATACCGTATAACACAAAAACATAATTAGTGGGTTCTTATAGAAGCGGATGATACGCGCAATTTTTTTGACAATTGATCATCATAAAGATCTTATTATAATCATGACATTAATTAATCAGATTCGTCTAATGCCGGGGCTACACCAACGGGAAACGCCGTTGATTATTACTGTATTTTCCACAAAACAAAATACATTGACCCAAAAAATAAATGTTGCTGTCAAATACAAAAAGTGCCACACTGTAATAGTTTTATGTATGAGGTGAGGAGGAGCTTACATTTTTATCGCCAAGATGGCGGACATACCAGTCACCTTCAGATCCGCGGATTATATTTGATATCTACCCTCCAGGGCACATCCAGGGTAGCGTAGGCTACCTGTCAAGGGTTCTGTTTTTATGTTGAGCGAATATGTCCGCTGATTTGTGAATTGAAGGAAAAAGCATTCTTTTGGGAAAATAATTTAGAAGTTATTGTGATGTGGCTTGTTAGATTTGGAGATTGGTTTTGTGTGAAACCTTAAGAGCTGATGGATAAAGTGCTAAAAAAGGTTGATTACTAAGAAGTCACTGAAAATAAGCCCCTTAGTCTTATTAAGTGTATCATCTTGTCCCTATCCTGTTCTGAATTAAGTTTGGGTTGGCTTCCAGTCCAACCTAGCATAAACAGCCTATAATATTCCCACTGCTTGGGCACAGGCCCCTTCTCTGTGCGAGGGAGTGGGCCGTAATCTACCCCGCGGGCCCAGTGCAAGTTATGGACGTCACGTTTTCGAAATTTTTGGTTTTAATGCATGCCGGTTTCCTCACGATGTTTTCCTTCACCGTTTTGAGAGCAGTGGTGATGAAATTAAATACACTAAGTCAAGCGCCTGTCTGAATTCGAAATCATGACCGATATTTTTTTTTGTCGGGAGGAAACCTTCAAAAGGCACCCGACCTCCGGGGAGGGAGGTCGGGGAGTGTGGGATTATTACCTCACTACCACGGTGATCACCAACAGCACATAGGGGTGGTCCCGGTTCCTCTTAAAATACCAATTCTGTAAGGCACATCCCTAGGGAGACTGTAAAGGGGCCTCCCCTGAGCCTCGCTATGCACGGCAGCACGTGAGTTCCCGTGACCACTGTGTCACCGTCTTCCCTGGGTTCACTTGCTGGGCGGACAGAGTCCCCATTTTGTGCGCCCGCAACTCCAAATGTCCACCTACATCATTTGATAAGCGGGTTTCGGCGTGGCAAGGCGGTTGCCACCCCGACGCCTCCTTTCCGAGCAGGATCAGCCAACCACTTCTCTAACCTGATGCAACTAATAACAATGTCTTGCATGGACCGAATGCCAATTCAGATAGGCAGTTCAACACTTCTAGTTTTCCAGCTGTCAACAATATAAGGGTATATTGGAGAAGAGTAAAAACGTAGAACCAGTCTACAAATCCACAACCCAGGCAAGACTGGTTGTCAGACTGCTGGGCTTAGGAAGTTTTTTTTTTTTGTTAGCCAATTTTTGTGTCCCACTGCTGTTTTTCTTACGAACCTGATGTCTTGTGCGATCTCTGGCCATGTTGGCCCTGCAAATGATATTAGATCGTCACGCCACCTTCGCCTTGGTCTACCTCGACGGCGATGTCCTGCCTCTGGCGTCCAGTGAGTGACGAGTGAGTAATTTAATACAGGTAGTTAATTAATCAAAACGTCACAGGTACAAATCGATCTTAATTTGTACCTGTGACTAGCTAAACTGTGCTAAGATGATGATAATATCTCCAATTTCAACACTATGATTACATTATTGAAGTTGTGGGTTCTGATCTCATGTCATCATCAGTCTAGCGTTTTTTCGCTTCCAGTCTAACCGGATGCAGATGAATACCAGTATTTTACATGGTGCGACTGCCTATCTGACCTCCAGAACCCAGTTACTGGGTGATACGATACCTCTTGGTAAGACTGGTTGTCAGACTTTCGGGCTTCTGACTACCCGTAACGACTGTCAAAGATCCACGAATGACAGCTGGGACCAACGGCTTAACGTGCTTTCCGAGGCAGGGAGGGGTCTCGGTATGTAAAGATGGTCACCTATCCACAGACCGACCGCGGCAAGCGTAGCTTAACCTGATCGATCGACCTGTGCGGCTATTATTATTTAGCCACGGCACCCGTGTGTGGTATCTGATCGTGAGTGTTTCTGATAGAATCTAGCCAGGGTTAGGGAAGCATTTCAATAAAGAATTTCATTCAAGCTTTTACCAAGTCACATTCGAATTCGTACCAACCGTTCCATAATTTCTCCCATCTTGAAAGTCACAAATCTAATAAGCGATAAAAACAGACTGAAAATCTAGAAATTCAAGCTGAAACTAAAACAGTGCTATCTACTAATGCTATGCAAATGTCGGGATCAATCTTCCAGACTCCTGCTAGACGGACACGTAGCTTAGAACGAACGCTACAAATAGTTGGGGAAACGAGGATTTTATTCAGCCCAAGTGAAGTATTATTCCTAAGATTTAGTGGCTTATGATAAGATTTTTTGAAGTGATAAGAGTAGGAAATGGATGTGGGACACTGGAGCAGGATTTTTGTGAAAATTTTCTCTAGAGAAAGAACGAATTTAGATAAATCGTTCGGGAAAATGTATGTCGAATGTAGTAAGGAGATGCAAAATATACATTTTCTGTTATTTTGCGAGACAGACGGGACCACTGCACTTTTTGCTTTGTTTATCTTAGTGCATATTCTCAAAAGTCTTTCAAGTAATACTTTGACTAACAGTTTGAGCGATAAATAAATATGAAAAAAAACTGGCCAAGTGCGAGTCGGACTCGCACACGAAGGGTTCCGTACCACAAGGCAAAAACGCTGAAAAAAAACATGTTTATTGTATAGGAGCCCCCCTTAAATATTTATTTTATTTTAATTTTATTATTTATTATTAAAGTTAAAATACAACTGAGTATTTTGTGAATATTTCAAGTGCCTACCTGTTGCCATTTTTGATATCGAGCAAAAAAGGGCAAAAAAATCGCGTTTGTTGTATGGCAGCCCCCCTTAAATATTTATTTTATTTTGTTTTTAGTATTTGTTGTTATAGCGGCAACAGAAATACATCATGTGTGAAAATTTCAACTGTCTAGCTATCGCGGTTCTTGAGATACAGCCTGGTGACAGACAGACAGACAGACGGACAGACGGACAGACGGACAGACAGCGAAGTCTTAGTAATAGGGTCCCGTTTTTACCCTTTGGGTACGGAACCCTAAAAACGACCAAGTGCGAGTGGGACTCGCAAAGAAAAAAACGTTTCTTTTATACCCCTTTAAATTTTAACATTATTTTATTACTAGTTGTTATAGCGGCAACATAATATACATCATCTGTGAAAATTTCAACAGTCTAACAGACAGACAGTGGAGTCTTAGTAATAGGGTCTCGTTTTTACCCTTTGGGTAGATACGGAACCCTAAAAAAACACTGTCAGGGATCACTCACTTAGGAAATGTCAGCACCATCTTGTTTTAAAACAGTGTAAACCAACAAAATATTGACGTGAAAAGCTCTTACAGAAATAAACATTTCATTTCATTTAAATTCATAAATGTATTCTAAATTTTGAATACTCTTTATGAATTTAAAATTCAACATTGACAGCTTCTGACAAAAAAATACACTAATAAAAAAAATCATAAGTACGTTTTATCAGATCCAGTGCCTTATAATTCATCCAAATCCGTTTAAAACACTTATTAAAACGAGCCACGTGCGCGTACGAGCCACCCCATCTCTCAGGGGGGCTACAAGTGGCTAAGGGTTAAAATCACATGCATAGGCGAATGCAGCCACATGTACACTCGTAACTATGAAAACTTTCGTCCCTAAGGGCTTGAACACACCCTCGACTTAACATTTTGCATACCAATGACAGTTGCGCAGTTTTGTGATTGTCTGCGCTAACTGTTAAGGTGCCACTAGTCGATATTTTTTCCATACAAATTTCGGGAAAGTATTATTATTTAATCCACTGTTTGAGATTGTCCATCCAAAGTTAAACCTGATATCGTTTTGACTTATTATTAATTTTGTCTGTACGGAAACAGAATAGTAAAATAAAAAGCCATTTAAAAGTTATGAGTTTATGAGCCAACAAAGATTAGTTTTTCTTGCTATTTTTAACGTAACTTTGTGTGTAAATAAGTAATAAAAGAACTGTAAAATCTTCAAAACCAAGACCGTACCGACAAAGCTCAGTTATCAACGAGTTAAATAAACTTTATTTATAATTGATTTACGCAGTGGTTTTTTCATAAAACTCGATTTTCCGAAGCACTTTTCGAATTTTTTTACGCGCCTATCAGTTTGGAACGGTGTTTCTGTGCGTGAAAACTAGACGTTGTGCGTGTAGACTGGCGTCTAACCGCTCATCACTGATACTAGGTCTGTCAGAGACGAAGCCAAGTGCTTTTTAGCCATGACCACCAGTGAGTTCGAGCTTGCGACTGGTTTACTCTTAAGGTATAGACACACAGGCGTGACTTGGAAACACCACACGATTTCTTCTTCAATCACAGCGAGCGCCACTAATCGCACATGTGAATAGAGTAGCTTGTGACTTCTTAGAGAATGTACCATAGCAAATTCGCGTCGGGTCTATGACTTCCCCCTTAAAAATACTTGAACTCATTTCAAACAAAATAAATACATCCACTATTGTCCACCACACAATGTAAACCATAAATCATACCTTCACTAAAGGTCCAAGGTTCATTCCCGACCCTCAGAAATGAATACTAAAGAATCAGCACAATAAATTTCAAATTTTAGTTACACCTTAGCCTACGACTACCGTTGAAATGATAATCAAAATGGTTACCTTTACAAGTTAAATTAAACTTTACCACGTTGGTTTAGGGTCGAGTTTTGCTTGTTTAATTTAACAATGGAAGGTCAGTGAACCCCCTCCCTACCCTAGTATAGGGGTGTGAATCTATTGTTTCGGGGTTTTAGTATCGGTGTTAAAATTATATTCTGTGGAGATAGTTGTATTGATTAGTCTTGATATCAAAACATTAGTTTTGTGGGTACCTACTTGTTGGATAAGAGCCGGGTTTATTTGATAAGACTTCCCTTTATTAAACCGGAATTACATGATTAACATTCCCTTCCACATTTAAAGGCTCCATCAAATAGGCGCGACACGCGATAAAATCGCGCGCGACACAAAGGCACCGCAAGTCGTGCAACAAGCGGTGCCTTTGTGTCGCGCGCGATTATATCGCGTGTCGCGCCTGTTTGTAGGAACCTTAACCCGTCTGCCTTCAAAGAAAGAGTGATCAGGCATCTTCTGGGCATGCTCGTCCCATCCTAGACCTCATCCATTGCTTACCATCAGGCGTGATCGAGATCAAGAGCAGGCCCATTCAGCAATAAAAAATAATACCACAATCAGCCTATAATTCCCACTGCTGGGACACGGACCTCTTTGTTTGAGGAAGTGGGCTGTAATCCACCAGGCGGACCCAGTGCGGGTTGGTGGATCTCATATGTATCCGAATTTTTGGTTCTGGGACAACGGAATGACATTCATTTGCTTTAATTGAGAGCCTACGAAGCCAGGCCTGACTGGCCATTGCAGATTCACAGAGTATGTGTACTGGGGGCCTAAAAAGGCCACTTTAGCAGAATCATAAAAGTTTAACATTATGAATCATAACTGTTAAGTTAATCGTATCAAATTCCATGAGTGAAGGAGCTTTCAGATATTTTTTTTTGTCTGTGCTAAAATACCAATCAATCCAATCCAAATCCAATCCCAATCTCTTTGATTATACCTACGTAGTGCAGCGAAAAAAAGAAAAACACGGACTGTCTTCGCCATATTATGATTCATAATGTTATATGATTCTGCCAAAGTGACCTTTTTAGGCCCCCTGGAGAAAGAATTAGATGTTAATGCCGATTCATTCAACAGAACCAAAACAAAATGTTTATTCATATACGACTGTAGTAACAATCTCTTAAAGACACCTAAACACATCAAATTATAATTCAACGCCATACTTGGAATCACAAAAACTTTTTCTTTACATGTTTCGAAGAATAAAACATTACAACTTGTAAATCAGCTATACAGGGGAGGATCTTGAATGCCTCGTGATTAGTAATATATGCAAATTGTTACGTATTTCTAATGAACATTATTTTATTTGTAAGTTTAAGTATCGCCTTTTATAAAATAATATTATAAAGAGAATTTTTTTTTTCTGTTTGTTTGTTACGCTTTCACGCTAAAACCGCTGAACAGATTTGGATGAAATTTGGCACACGAGTAGACCATGATTTGGATTAAGACATAGTATACTTTTTATCCCGATATTCCCACGGGATCGAGACTTATGCGAGTGAAACCGCGGGACGCAGCCAGTACTTTAATAAATTCGTAAATAATATTATGAAAGATCCTATGACATGCATTTCAATAGTTATGAAAATAGAACCGAATTTATAAAATTAATTGAAAGCTACATCATTCCACAACTTTACAAGACAGAGCAGATTAATTAGTCAATTAATTAATTATTGCCACAGACTAACAATATCTATTTACTTACCTAATTTGATCAATTTGTCTAACTAATTTTGAGATACTAACATCGAATATTTATTAAATTTGCTTTTGAATTTTGTGTATTTGTTAGGTATTTATACTCAGGACTATACACAGAGTAACACACACACATACGCACAGGTATGCAGAACCCAGGTATCCGATACATCTGGCATGAGCAGGCCTGTCACAAAATATTTTACTGAATTCCTACGCCCGGTACGCGTTGCCCAACTGAATGCTTACATGCATGCAGTACGTTTACGATACGGTAATCCTCGTCGAATACCTTTGAACATTTCTGAATGCCGTATGGTCTCAATTAGTATGTAATCACACGGATTTCGGGGTTGTTTGGCCATGCGAAATTATGCAATGGTGCAGGTTTACAAACGTAGTTATTACGCTTTTACTAACTGATAGTAATATTAGCAATGGGCCGGCCGTATGCTCCTACAAACAGGCGCGACACGCGATATCGCATGCGACACAAAGGCACCGCTCGTTGATTTTATCGCGTGTCGCGCCTGTTTGAAGGAGCCTTTAGCCGTAGAACGGATGACCGCTGGTAGACGTGTTTTTGAGTGCAGACCGCGAATCGGAAAACGTAAGGTAGGACGCCCACATGCGGTGGAGAGACGATCTTCGCAGGGTGGCTGGTAGCAGGTGAATGGCGTGCAATTGGAGAGGTCTATGTCCAACAGTGGACTGCTGTAGGCTGATGAAGAATAATATTAGTTTGTCATTTGATACAGGGCAGGATAAAATCTTATTTATTTATTTATTAAAATTTTATGCACAAGTAAAAACTGTACAAAGGCGGACTTAATGCCCTGGGCATTTTCTACCAGTCTACCTTAAGGTGATGCAGAAACAATACTCTACTGAGTATTGTTGTTTTCTAGTATTGCACCTACTGGTGCAATACTAGAAAACTCCACAGCAAATCTTTCTTTTGATACAAATAATGGCTCACCAGCACCATGTTTGCTCACTGAGTCTTCTAATTGAATCAAAAGGTATCTTGGGTTCAACTAAGAAAGATAAATGGCTGAACATAAGAATCTCATGTAAACCGTTAAATTCAACGTCCATTTTGACACTACACACGAAAGCATTCATTACAAAGTAAGCTTCAACTTTTTACTTACAACACTTAACTAACGGTTCAACAAAGGTTCAAAAGTGTCAAAACCCGTCGGCATCCTAGAGCCCGTTCAACGGTTTGAATAAAACGTAAAATAACATAAAACGTAAGTTCAATCCTAGGAAAGCAGTAAAATTGCTTATTTCGATTGATTCCAACAACTTGTGAAAGAAGACAAACATTTAGAATCGCCTTTATGAACGCTAACGGGTCAACAGAATGGTCAAAGTAGTACTTTGGAGTGTTTAGTGTAGCTTTGAAGGGTTAGAAATGCAGTTTGTAGAAAACTTGAAACCGATGTGGCGACTTCCTCGACTGCAGTATTAAAAGCTTACAGCTCAATGTGAATTTTCTAGTCGAGAGCATTACACGAGGATGCTACCAACCAACTAACATCGCATTACTACTGCATTGAGATGAGCAATGAATTTAGAGAATAGTAAGGACACAGAATATCAATGCAATGAAAACGTAATGTTACAAGCATATTAATTATACTTAACACACAAGGGTGATCGAAATTGGATGCATATTAAAAAACACAATCTTCTACAGGACCTAAACGCAAAAAAACGCAAGTTCTAGAAACAATAAAAGAATGTGATCGACTACAGTAAACAAAATCAGAAAAATATATGATATTCTTCAGGATATATGCCAGGTAGATAGTGTGTTGGAAACATAATACAACTTATCTGATACGATAGAAAAAAATCATGAAGATACCTCTAAAAACTTTCTTTTTACAATAAAAACCATACAAATATACATACAATCATTCTGATTTTTTGTCAGATTATTCTACAAGCAATATACTAAAATACTAGTGTTTTAATTTTTTTGTCCAAACATTAGATTTCTTGTAATTAAATAATTGCTTCATATTTTGCAATAAATTACCAGGGTTGTGCCATCGCGCATCTCTTTCCTTTCTATGCAGTCCGACAGTGACCGCGCTTTAGGTCATGTAAGCCCCTTAACAAAAATCTATACTAATAATAAAGCTGAAGTGTTTATTTGTTTGTTTGAACGCGTAAATCTCTGGAAAAACTCTTTTTGCATTTGATAACCCAAGTCTTGAGGAAGCCGCTGATTATTAATTTGACAGAACCAAACAAAAATTTATCTTACGTCCTTTTCTTAATGAAATAGAAAGAAAAAGATGCACTGAACTTAAATTTAGTTAAGTTTGTGAACAAGGGAATCGGCACCATTCACGTGTAAAAGTGTCTGTACAAACTTACTTACAGAAATAAATCATTTATCACTTAAATAGGTAATATATGGAATAAAAGTTCGAAAGTTCGCAATTTTTTGCCAATGGGAATCCCCTTTGGGCAGTCGGCTTGTAACTTTCTAAGTTTCTACCCCAAACAACAAAAATCCATTCCTCATCAAACAAACCATGATAAACCTTCAAACCCTATCTAATCAATAAGGCAACTCAAAGAAATACAATTCAGTAGCGAACGAAATGAGGTCAAATATAAAATTATTATTCAACCAGTAAGGAATAGATTGCATTAATATAATATACAACGTGAAACAATGCCGTATCCATAAGGGCCATTATCATTAACCTATGGTCAGGCAGTGTGAGAGGAAATTTGCCTCTGATACACGTAATTGCACCCCCGGGGCATCGAACTGGCTACCGTACGGTATATCGTTGCTTAGTGAAGCCATTGGCTATATCAATATTCTGGATTATACAGGACTAGCTGCGCCCCGCGGTTTCACCCGCATAAATGTAGATCCCGTGATTTCTAATATAATTCAATCATTATTCGAAAGACACGTGGCGCTATCTATTATCATAATAACGTTATTAATTGTTGTTTTCCTCGGGAACAGCACTTTTTTTCGGGATGAAAGGTACCCTATGTCCGTTTCTGTACACCTGACAACGTATATGCAAAATTTTAGGATGATCGGTTCAGTGGTTTAGGCGTGAAAAGGTAACAAACAAACTTACTTTCGTATTTATAATATTAGTTAGGATATGGGATGACTGTGGTTTGGTATAGGATCAACTAAGTTTGTGTTGGTTTAATATATGGTTAAACAGTCGCTAGTCATTAACGTTTATAAATAAAGGGGTATATGTACAGACGCCAGCACATCAAGTTACCCGAAACTGTCAAATTTTCCCAATCAACTTTGAACCTTATGCTTTAGCGATAAAGTTGAAAATCTATTGGAGAGATTTGAGAGATTGTAGTATGTTAATGTGCTGGCCTGCTGGCGTCTGTACAAGTTTATAAAAAGGAGGGGAAATAATCAAAGGGCATAAAAAATTCATCCGCATCGCTGTCAATAGGAAAAGCTTTCAAAAAGCTGGCACCAATGCCACGTTGCATGGCAATGCTGATTCTTTGGCCAAAAAATAGACCACGTGAAGAGGCGACCTTAAGATTGATTTCAAAGTTTGTGGTTTTTTTCTACGAACTAAAATATTGATGTCCATCCATACTAATATTATAAATTCGAAAGTAACTCTGTGTCTGTGTTACCTTTTCACGCCTAAACCACTGAACGGATTTTCGAAAGATTGCATCCCGGGGAAGGACATAGGATAGTTTTTATCGACATACCTCGCGGGCAAACCCGCGGGCGGAACTAGATTCCGCCCGCGGCTTCGCCTACTAATATTTTTCGTGGTTTTACTTCTTTTGAGAAAAAAATCAGAAACCTTTTGACTGAAGAGCTCGATATTCTTAAAAATGTTTATCCAAAACAGTTTTTTGTAGGTCTTTTTTTTTTTTTTTTTTTTTTTTTTGTGGATGGGAAATCATCAAATGACTCCTCCCGCTCTGGGTGGAGCGGAAGGGAGTGTCAGACTCTTACTGACTAAAACCCACCCGTGTTCCTTCCTTAGCCCTTTATGTTCCGGGCCAGCGGTAACCCTTTCGGACAATCCCGATCTTACAAAATTCTAAACGAAAATTCAACCGTATTCTAAAATGTTATCTTGAGCCCTACCAAATATTATGTTATGTAGATACAAACAAAAAAGTCTACAGACCATCTTCAACATTTATAAAGGTATTTTTCATCGACACCCAAGTATCGTGCACAAATCAATAGCGCGGCCAACCCTAGCGACATGTCGGCACGCTTTGATGTTTCACCGAGCGCTGAATTTGACGCCAATTGCTTGAGCTAGGGCTGCCCCACATGCGTTATTTATTCAAATACGTTTATTTGCTCGTTTTCAATTGATTGGAGGGACATCAACTAGCAAGTTGCACGAGGCAGCGAATTTTTATTTAGATTCTGTCGGTAGCAAGTAAGTATAAAGTTGGGGTAATGTGGTGATGGGGGAATATATTTCCAGCGGTAGATTTTATAAAGTTCCGTACAAAATCCACTACTGGAAATACAGGGTTATTGGAGAAACACCAAAAACCTCTTAAGAGGTCAAATTATGAACAACTTTTACTATGGGACCAAATCTGAAATCGCAAAAAAAAATCAGCTGTTCCCTACATTTTGACGAGTTATATGAACATAAATGTAGGGAACAGCTCTTAAGAGGTTTTTGGTGTTTTTCCAATAACCCTGTATATATCCTCTATATATATTCAACAGGAAAAAAAAACAATTTAAAAAGAAATTAATTCTTAAATGAACCAGTAATTAATTGTGTCTTATATTACAGTAGTGGACGTCGTCCACATGAAATTTCTTGTTTTAATGTAAAATTTATCCTATTGCATCGCATCGCCCGCCCGCGATATTAGGTATAGACGCCAGCACATCAAGCTACTACAATCTGTCAAATTTTTTTAATAGATTTTCAACTTTATCACTAGAGCATAAGATTCAAAGTTGATTGGGAAAATTTGACCGTTTCGGGTAGCTTGATGTGTTGGCGTATGTACATACTTTGTTTTCGCTCAGCGTTCCTTCCCACTTTTTTTTGTTTTTGCTGTTATTAAAAATAACCTCTAGCCTTCCTCAAAATAAAAACATTTTTACAAAAAAAAAACAACCGACTTCCAAAAAAAACACTACAAATTGAAAAATAACTTTAATTTCGGAAGTCGGTGTCTTTGGTTCCGCATTTTCGTTTATTGACACCGACTTCCGAAATTAAAGTTATTTTTCAATTTGTAGTGTTTTTTTTGGAAGTCGGTTGTTTTTTTTTTTTGTAAAAATGTTTTTATTTTTCACTTTTTAGTGGGTTACTTTATAATTTATCTAAGTTACAATAGCCTAATGCCAACTGTTCATCACCTTTTACAAAATATTGCTTTTCCCGATCCTGGGACGTTAATTGTTGAGGAGTTCTCCCGGTAAGAACCAGGAGAACTCCTCAACAATCACTCATCATACGCATTGTGACGAGCATAAATTGCTTAGCAACCATATTAAAGTAATCGAATCGCAACCCGTGAAATATTTGTCATTGAGTTGTTCCGATGGCCATCTGTGGTCTTCATTATCAACTCCACTTTACCAAATGATGATTTCCGAGAGCAAATGCTCAAGTTACTTTAAAAAATACCCAAATCGCTATAGGTTTGCCTATAAAATTTGAGGGTTTCCCTCGATTTCCATGGGATCCTCTCATGAGATTCCAACTTGATGATGATGAGACCACCTCGAGAGTATACCCTTTCAAATAAAAAAGAACTTTTGGAATCGGTCCAGCCGTCTTCGAGTAATCGGTGAACATACACAAGGTAGCTACTGTAAACTGTTGAGTAGTTCCCTTAACTGTCCTTCGTCTTCATCATCAGACCCTTAATGACAGTCACAACCTATCTAGGTGTAAAGTTCACATCAATACAAATTAATCAAGCCCAAACACAAGGTAACTGCTGTAAATCGTTGAGGAGTCCCCTCGACTGTCTTTCGGCTCCATCATCAGATCGACTCCAGACCTTCATTAAATTGTAGTGCTTTAAAATACTTAATGAAAAACATAACAAACGCACTAGTCGCTCCTACGATTTTCGAATGTTCCCCTCGATTTCACTGGGATGCCATCATCAGATCCTGGTTTCCTTATCATGGGACCACCCTTGGCATATCTCCTTTCCAACAAAAAAAGAATAATCAAAATCGGTTCATAAACGACGAAGTTATCCGCGAACACACATAAAAAAAAAAAAAAAAATACATATATACGGTCGAATTGAGAAACCTCCTCCTTTTTTAGAAGTCGGTTAAAAAGGGATTTTAAACACAAAACTAATTTTTCAAATCCGACTATAGTTCCAGAGATTAGCGTGTCCAAACAAACAAACTCTTCATCTTTACTATATTAGTCCAGATTAGAGATGGGAACATACCCGGTAAAATCCCAGACTTTGGGTAAATACCAATTTATACCCATTTTTACCTTCCCATTTTCAATTTATACCGGGTAAAAATTACAATCAGTTTAATTTAATTGTTCTATTTTTAATAGATACTTTGACGTTCAAAATTTTATAACTGATTTTTATTTGAGACCGTCGTCAGCACAACATATGCGTACATTGTTTTCTCATTAGAACAAAAGAAGAGTATAGCACTAGAACTGTGCTATGAGGGACGACGAGGAGGGGAGGGTGAATTTCATCAATCGGCTAGAGCTCCGCCCATACCGCCATTTTGATGTGCACGCGCCGCGCCGACGCACGTCATTTCTGTTTTGGTGTGTTTAATGTTTGAGTTATTTCTTTTTTAATAATAGTTTATTCATTTCCAAGTTTATTTCAACTGAATTGTGTGAAGTTTTGTTCATATAATACTATAAAAGAAGGTAAGTCATTTTTAAACATAGTACAATATTATATTGTAGTTATATAAAATATAGAACGCACACTATTGGCTAAAGTATACAAATAGAATAACATTTCGACATTTATGAAATAGTGTGACTTTACTTTAAATAATATACTTAATAATGTTAATCTAGATGAGCTTGGCCCACGTGTTATGTTGTAACGTTTATTTTGATTTGAATTTGAATATTTTACATCGGGATTAGGGATCGAATTAAAGACCGTCAAAATTAATATTTAATAATATTTACTAACTAAATATAAAGTTGAATGTGTTTTGTTCTTATTATTAACTTCATTAAATTTACTATTTTTTGTTTAGATAATGGGAAAAGGCAGAAAGAAACGAGATGAAATTTGGAAACACTATCGTGTGAGTCCTGACAAATCAGTAATTTGCAAGTATTGTGATAATAAATATAAAATAGCAAACGTCAACAAAATGGGAGGTCACTTAGTCAAATGTGATAAGTGTCCAGTTGTTGTTAAAAATAACTTGAAGAATCAAACTGCAACGGCATCGTCGCACCCAGCGCAACATATTGGTTCACTGGATTCAGAAAATAGTAACCTAAGTCTGAATCAGCCATCGTCGTCATCACAAAGGCAATCGACGGAAGAGGAAGACATCGAAAGGCTGACAGTAAAATTTGCAAAGGCAGTATTAATTTCTGGATCACCTTTGAGCCTGGTGGAACACCCATTGTGGATAGACTTTTTTACAGATCTGCAACCACAATTTAAACTACCATCACGGAAAAACTTATCAACGACGCTTCTGGATAAAGTGTATACTGAAATCAAAAAAGAGGTGATGGAATGTTTAAAAACCACAAGTTATTTGCATTTGCAGTGTGACGGATGGACCAATGTCAATAACGAAGGAGTAATAAACTTTATTATTTCAAATCCTGAACCCTATTTTGTAAAAAGTTTATCCACAGAAGATAACAGGCATACCAGTTTGTACCTAAGCGAAGAAATTATAAAAGTAATGCGTGTTTATGGCGAATCAAAATTTGTAGCTTTGATTGGAGATAACGCTAGAAATCTTCAAAAAGCTTTCCAATTAGTGAAAAATAACATTCCACAAGTTACTCTTCTTAATTGTGCAGCTCATACATTGAGCTTACTAACCCACGATATAATTAAATGTGAAGTTATTAAAGGAGTTATTGAATTAGCAACGGATGTTGTAAAAACAATAAAAAAGAGTCAGCTTTCGAATTCACTACTAAATAAAATTATAAAAGAAAAGAAAACCGGAGAGACCCTAAAATTACCAGTAAAAACACGATGGGGTAGCCATGTATCTTCCTTAAAAAGTTTAAACAAAACAAAAGCTGCCCTACTGGCCCTGGCCATTCACGAAGCCGCAGTGATTCCTTCAGAGACCAAATCTACTCTTCTAGACGATAGTTTCTGGAATATGATAGAAGAATGCATTGCTATCTTGGAACCAGTTACTGAGCCTATTTTCAAATTAGAAGCAAATGAATGTAATATACATAAGGTTTTCCCCATGTTCAAGGACGTGAAGTCAAAATTGGAGTTCATGCTACCTAACATAACAATAATAAGCAATGAGGACAAACAAACCATTTTGAATTCAGTGGAAAAAAGAACAAAAGACTGTATAAAACCAATACATTTAGCAGCCTACCTTTTAGACCCCAATACACAAGGATTGACATTAAACGAAAATGAAGATCTGGACGCAATGGAATTTATTAAACTATTGGCTCAAAATCACAATTTTGATGTAGTTATAGATTTAGCTAATTACAAAGCCAGGGATGGATTTTGGAGGAAGCGCTTCATTTGGGAAAAAGTTGAAGATATAAGTCCCGTAACATGGTGGAAGGGACTTTGCTCGTCTAAAAACCTGAGCAAAGTAGCAGTACGCATTTTAACTGCCCCATGCACATCTGCAGCAACAGAGCGATCGTTCAGCAAGCATGGCCACATACATTCAAAAAAACGAAACCGTTTAACATCCGAAAGGGCAGCTAAACTTGCCTTTGCGTCTTATAACTGGGATCTACTCCACAAGTTCACTGAAATTCTAGGATCTGAAGATAGTGAATCTCCTGAAGATGAAATGACTCCAGATCGTGTTCAAAACATTGAACAGTCTGAAGAAAACCAATCTAGTGAAAATGAAAGTCAGGATGATAATCGAAATAACCTCACCACAGAAGAAAATATCTTAGTAAGAAAATCACCAGGGCATGGTATAGAATTTTTTGACTGTGGTAGTAACAGTAGCAGTAACGAGGACTGATATTAATATGACCTGACTGAAATTAATATTAAAAGTATTAAAGCACGACTGCGAATTTATACTATAAATTATAATTTTTGTTTTGTATAACATTGAGGACTAAAACTAATCACACACAGTGCCATAAGTACCTACCAAATTAAAAGAAAAGTTTATTCAATTTTAGTATTGTAGTGTTGATTATAATTTAGTGGAGTTTGGTATTTTAATGATGATACAACATCTCATCATCGTCGTCGTCGTTAGTGTTAAGTAAGGTAATCTTAAGAGTTTAGACATGTGATTTTGATGTGTTGTTATTACTAAAATTATGAAAGACTAATAATTATGATTAGTTTATTATTTAAGACTAAATAATAAACTATAATATTTAAGGCTAAATAATAAACTAATTGTGCAATTTTAATATTTTTGATTTGGTTATTATTTTTTTATCATTATAATTATTATATTATAATCATTATAATTAAAAATAATTAATCTAAGTAATTGTTACTCATTGATTTGTTTTGAAATATATTGTATACTTATGCTATCTATATATTCTTAAAAGTAGTGTGCAGCATTTCGTTAACTTTAAAACATGTGCAATCAGTACAATATTCTATGTTTGTTTTTATTGTAATCCGTTTATTTTATTTGAAAATTTATGTTGATTAAAGTTTTAAAAGATATATAACTTCGTTTAATTTCAAATCAATACTTTATCTTCAATGGTCAAGATCAAAATTAACATGGTGGATCGTATTATTGATGACAAAGCCAATTAAATAATATTATGACAGTATTCATTTCATGACGGAGCCATTTAAGTAATATAAAGACAGTACTTTTTTTTACCCGGTATTTTTTATTAATACCCGGTAAAAAAAGGTATTTATTCTATTTTACCTAATTTACCCTTTCCTTCCAATTTTTACCTTCCCATTTTTTACCCACCCGCCCATCTCTAGTCCAGATAAGTCATTTGTTCATAACAGAAGAAATACAAACTTTAATACTGGCTTTCCCATGAAAATTAAACACAAAAAAAATACTCTCAATGAAATATGACACGTAACTTTACGACCGTAAATATTAAAATTGAACACCAACACATTTACTAACAACATAATCACAGTGGACAGTTTTGTTCTCATTTTACATGTGTTTTGTTTAAAAATAACTGTCTTAAAAGGGACGCATGTCCTAGCTATTAAAGTTAACTTTTTTTTTTGTATTTGCCTGTCTCTTAAATTGGCCGCAACGTCTACTGACAAACACACAAACTTGCTTTGTACCATCGATGTTTCAACCAAGGGAATTACAACCCTGTATTTAGCAAGGTAGAGTTTATTTTGCTTCACCGTTGTGCACAAAAAGATTGACATATGGGGGACTGTTTTTTTTTTGTGGTCATTTTCCTGGCAATCTATATTCTGCCAGGGTAATGAGGTGGAATAAAATGTTTTAAGACGGATTGCAGGAGTTTGAATACAATAAACTTTTTGGTTGGTAAGTACGACATGGGGTTGTTTATTTTATGTTAACTAGCAGCGCCTCGGGGTTTCACCCGCGTAAATGTCGATCCCGTGGGTATATCGGGATAAAAAGTAGCCTATATGTTATCCAGGGTGTCAGCTACCTCCATACAAGATTTTATCAAAATTGGTCCAGCAGTTTGAGCGTGAAGAAGTACTCATCATTATGAACAACTTTTACTATGGGACCAAAGCTGAAATCGCGAAAAAAAATCAACTGTTCCCTACATTTTGACGAGCTAAACGAACATTAATGTAACAGATGATATTTTTTTTTCGCAATTTCTTTTATTCAAAATAGTTTAATTATAATTAATACAACACTAACTAATATAATAATTATCTACATATATCTATGGTTTTTTACGATCAAATGAGCGTTATAAGTCGTGCTATCGATTTTACCCTAGTGCGGCAGATCTAAAAAGTATAACGTGGGCTGATGAAGAAAACATCATCATCTGCCTAGCCTTTTCCAAACAATGTTGGGGTCGGCTTCCAGTCTAACCGGGACAGCTGAATACCAGTATTTTACATGGAGCGACTACCTATCTGTCCTACACAACCCAGTTACTGGGTAATACGATACCCCTTGGTAAGACTGGTTGTCAGAATTTCGGGCTTCCGACGACCGTAATAACAGGCAAAGATCTTACATATCTCCACGATTTTTTGGACTTTTATACCCGACTGCAAATCACGCAACAGGACAAATCTAATTGAGTATTACGTTATTAACTACTGACAAAGAAAACATGCGGGCACTAAAACTCAAAAAACCCGTGTCATCCAGATGAAGATTAATTTTGATATGAGGGCGTGAAAGTGCGTTTTCACGACCATGTATAAATTGGGTACAGGCAGAACTAACTGAAGAGCTCTTCATTAAGATATGAGGATGTTAAAGACAGCTGTCATCTTATCTTGTACAATGACATTTGATTCGCTTTTCAATATTTAAGTAATTTTTTAAATGGGTTCTTGATTTTGGAGGAGAGGGAATGGGTCATACGTAACCCACCACGCGGGCTCTGTGCGGGTTGGTAGATGTCGCATGTCTTCGAATGCTTGGTTCTAAACATGCCCGGTTTCCCCGAGATGTTGTCCACCGTTTTGAGAGCAGTGGTGATGAAATAATTTACACAAAGTGACTGCTTTCTCACAACCTGTCACATGTCTTCAAATGCTAGGTTCTACGACATGCCCGGTTTCCTCATAATGTTTTCCTTCACCGTTTTGAGAGCAGTGGTGATGAAATAATTAACACAAAGTAAAGTGACTGCTTGCTCACCGACCTACAACTCGTAAGTCGCGACCATTACCATTTTTTTTATGGTGTAGAAATCCTCATGGATGTCCACCACCCTGGGGTGGGTGATGGAGGGGTCGGTCAGACTCTTACTGACTAAAACCACACGGTGTCCTGCTGCTAACTTTAGCCAGGGTGCTGGAGTGCTTGTGCATTTCGTCACGCTTCCCGGCCAGGTGTTGGCAAGCATGAATCCATGCGGACCCCTTCACCCTCAGCGGCCGCATACGGCCACCATTCCTCTAGAGAGAGGCGCGCCGCCGTCTCGGGCCTTTCACTGTTCAGGCAACAAACTCCCCAAGTCTGTTGCCTGCAGGCCTCACCCTAAAGGCCTACGCAGACCGGGACGGGATGGCAAGGGATTTTGCCGTCAGTCAGCGCACACTAGCCGCTTAGATACCGCGGCATTCCAGGGGCTTCCCCGCTTCTCTATCCCCGCCGCCTCATCCCGCGGTATGTCATAACGAGCGCCGGAGTCAATGGCATGCCGTTGCCTACCGGGAGACGCCACGGCATCCCGCCGCGGGTCTGCGTAGGCCTTAAGGCGACCGGAGATCGTTACCATTGGGTCACCACTGCTCTAGTCCAGCGTACTAACTTCAAAGCTACAGTTCTGCTTACCCTCGAAAAATACAAGCCTAAACATACAACATAACATAAATCTTCAATCAAACTACATTAACGTTCTTCTGTAGAAAAGTATCAGAATCGACCTTCACGAGCTCAATAGGACCATGATTGAGAAATATCACCATAGACGAGACGAATCAATGGTAATTGTTACAAATGGCACCATGGCTTTTTAGGGTAAGAGCCCCCATAGAATTTATGGAAGAGATATATTTTTGGCCTTAAGATTTCGGTATACATGGAGATAGTATTATGATGTAACTTATAGCATAACTAGCTGCGCCACGCGGTTTCACCCGCGTAAATGTCGATCCCGTGGGAATATCGGGATAAAAAGTAGCCTATATGTTAATCTAGGTTGTCAGCTACCTCTATACCAAATTTTATCTAAATTGGTCCAGCCGTTTGAGCGTGAAGAAGTAACAAACATATAAACACACACACACACCCCCACACACACTCACACACACACTCACAAACTTTCGCCTTTATAATATTAGTGTGATTAGTGTGATGTGACTATATCGAAATTGAAACGTTAAAGAAACTTTTTAAGGGAGATGGGTTAAGGTTTTTTACAATTTGCAGACCGTAACATATAATATAGCTTTAAAGAATTATAATCATTAAAATCTGTAAAGACGTATTTGTTAAAAAATAAAATTAATATGATTCGCGAAATTAATATGCCGCGGTCAACTAATGCTTCTGTGACATATGCAAGTGCACGCTCTAGGCAAATCACGGAAGAATTAGTAGGCCGCGCGACCAGCCGCGGCGACCTGGTCGCGCGGCCTGGTCACGCGCCCTGGCCGCGTCGCTGGGGCTCTAATCATTTAAGTCCCGTACGCAAAATACGCGCATTGACGTGGAGTTGCGGACACTAACCCGTATTACCTATTAATCATTAAAATCATCAATCCTATCCTCTAAGTTCATATAATCCTATTGAATGACCATTTCATGAAATATCAATCAATAGGATTATATGAACTTATAGGGGCGCCTCTCGGTAAGAGGGTGTGGGCCATAATCCACCTCGCGGACCCAGTGCGGATCGGCGGATGTCACATGTCTTCGATTGTTTGGTTCTAGGATATGTCGGATTCCTCACGATGTTTTACTTTACCGTTTTGAGAGCAGTAACAATCGTATTTATAAAGAAATATTAGGTACCAAAAATATACAGGGTTATTGGTAAAAAATTAACAACCTCTTAAGAGGACCCTGAAATCGCGAAAAAAAATCATCTGTTTCCTACATTTTGACGAGTTAGGTATACGAACATAAATGTAGGGCTGTTTTTTTTTTTCGCGATTTCAGGTTTGGTCCCATAGTAAAAGTTGTTCATAATGATGAGTACAATGACCTCTTAAGAGGTTGTTAATGATTTACCAATAACCTTGTATACTTAACTGGCCAGTTTCCAACCTTTACCAAATTATTTACAATGGTTTCATGCTTTTGATGTCGAGAGAATATTAAATTAATATAATAAAGTTTAATTTCGTAGCTGTCATTCTGTTTTGGAGGACCTGGACTGAAACGTTTCCATTTCCGATAAATTTTTCCGACCGAGTCTCTACCAGCCTATTGATGTTTTAAAATTGTTTTTCGTCTGTCATTGGAATGTGACAATTCATTTTCGATGGGAAATTGATTTTCTGACTCTGCAGCAGTAGGTTGGCTGTGGATGGAACTTTAAATTTTTTTAGGCTCTTTCACGAAATATCTTCGTTAAAACATTCTTTGAGATAAACTATGTCCGGTTTTACCCGACTACAGCGAAGCAAAAAGGCGGGTTATGATTTTGACCGATTTGTATGTATGTTCATCTGTTCCCTCATAACTTCAAAAGTACTTATAATAATTTGACAAATGAGGTATCGTTAGAAGCGTTTTGACCGTCCGCTGGTTATAGGCTATGTGACGTCACACTAAATTCAATATGGCGCCCTCTAGAGGACATAGAGTAATGAATTTAAAAATAAATATTTTGGGATGGTGCCTTGTGGGGGGGATCGAATGAAAGGCTTAACTAGCACATTTCATGTCTCTAGGACCAGCGGTTTAGGCTGTGCGTTGATATATCAGTCAGTCAGGACTTTGAATTTTATAATTATATACTTAGATTAAATTTTAAATTAAAGGTTTATTTGCTTACTGTTTCTTTGTGTAAAATTGTAGTTGATGTATCGAAAAATTACCTGAAAAAAAAAACAAATCATTAGTTTACTAGCATACAACAATATACTGCATTTTTCAGAACAGCTTATTCAGCTGTAAGATCAATAGTTTAAAATCCAAAGGCAAAAAGTACAAATTAAAATCTTAAACAATTCTTATTATTTAATTCAAAACCTGTAGTGTCCCACTCCAGGGCAAAGGCGCCCACACTTTTCCCACTTTTCTCTATTTAAGGTCTGCTAAGTACAGACGCCAGCACATCAAACTACCCGAAACTGTAAAATTTTCCCAATCAACTTTGAACCTTATGTTTTAACGATAAAGTTGAAAATCTATTAAAGAAATTTGACAGATTGTAGTAGCTTGATGTGCTGGCGTCTGTACCAGTACCCTAATTGCGTAAAGGCTCCTTCAAACAGGCGCAACACGCGACCAAATCGCGCGCGACATAATGGCTACGCAAGTCGTGCAATGAGCGGCGGTGCCTTTGTGCCATGCGCGATTATATCGCGTGTCGCGCCTGTTTGTAGGAGCCTTAACACACTATCAATCTAAATCTGAATCATTTTATAGGATACTAGCTTCTGCCCGTGACTTCGTCCGCGTGAAATTTCACCCTCCCCCCATTCACCCTCTTAGGGGTGGATTTCGAAAAACCCTTTCTTAGTATCCACTAAGAAAGGGTAAGAGTAGGTATCCACCTACTCTTCACAAAGAACACACACTCCAAATTTCATGTCTCTAGGACCAGTGGTTTAAGCTGTGCGTTGATATATCAGTCAGTCAGTCAGGACTTTGAATTTTATATGTATAGATTGCTAAATCCATTGCTGCATAGTTCTAAAAAATGCAGTCTGCTCAACAATGTAAATAACGCAATGAATGTTGTTGAGCTGTCAAAATGAAAGCCATTCCTACTGTTAGAGTGTTACGCAATTATCCCGCAGTTCTGGCTAAAGCAGTCCAGCTCATCCCGCCATCTCCGTCTGGGCCTGAGGCGATGTCGCTTGCCATTAAGAGAGACCCATCCTCTTAATGGCCACAGGTGATGAGCCATCAGGTGATGAGTTTGGCCCATTAGTCGTCTGACATGCGGCAGATGTGTCCAACCCAATTATATTCTTATTTCGAAAGTGACCAAGCAATTGGTCACATTCAAAATAGAAAGAAAGAAAGAAAAACTGTTTATTCTGCTAATAAAAAAATAAAAAAGGACATAAAATATACACACACAACGTAGTCAAAGGCCTCGTACTCAAGCTAAAAAAATGTTGACAATTTTGTCCATTGCTTCCATCAAGCAATGGACAAAATTGTCAACATTTTTGTTGACATGTGTGTTGTCTTTGGTCCCTGGCCCTGACATCTCAGGGCCAGGGACCAAAGACAACACACATTATTTAGGGGGAAGCGCTAAGGTGTAATAAGATAAACTACTAGCCGCGTATTTCTAGAGTCCCATTAAAAATCGAGCGCGACCAGGAAATGCATGCTACGCGTCAGAGCCCTCTACAATTACGTTATTAAAATGTAATGTGTTGCAATTTTTCCGATCCTGCCTTGTCTGGGAGCTAATGCATTGTAATCATGCCGCGATAATGTAATTACTCAGCTTATTAGTAATGACTTACGGCTGGATAAAGAGAATTGTTTGAATTGCACAATGCAGATGTCACTTTTTATATGATGTGTAATTGTTACATTCTTGTCTTCAGTACCGACGGTTCTACTTTTAGAAGCGTCCTTATGAAGGCAGCCGATGAATATTTTGCTAAATACCTTGATGGAACGTCGGCTATTTTCTTTTCTTACTTCTAACAATTAAGCACTGAGTTATTCGTCAGTTGACTTAATAGTATTTTAATGCTTGGCTTCCAAATAGGTACATCTGCTATTTATTTAAACCTATAGATAAGCATTTTACCATCCTTTTCCTGCTTATCCCAAAGCAAAATCGCTGATGGTGTAGCCATCATCAATTCATCATCATCTCCTGCCCTGATCTCAATTTATTTGGGATCGGCGCAACATATCTTTTATTTTTCTTCCATACTTTTCTATTAGTCGTCATGTCGGTAGTCCTTTCTAACCATATCATCATGCACACAGTCCATCCATCATTTCTTTTGTCTTCTCCTACTCTTATGATGCAGGTGTGGTCAAAATAGCAAAATAAATTTTTTCAAGTGCGACATAGACCTTTTTTTCTTTTTTCGGGAGGAAAAAGGCACCCGACCTCCGGGGAGGGGGGAGGTCAGGGAGTGGGGAATTTTCACCTTACTAAAACCACCCCGGTGATCACCATCAGCACATAGGGGTGGTCCCAGTTCCTCTTAAAAGACCAATTCCGGAACCCCCCCGTGCAGCGCCTGTAAGGCACATCCCTGGGGAGACGTAAAGGGGCCTCCCCTGAGCCTCGCTATGCACGGCAGCACGTGACCACTGTGCCACCGTCTTCCCTGGGGTCACTTGGTGGGCGGACAGAGTCCCCACTCCGTGCGCCCGCGACCCCAAAGTGAGACATACACCCACTTGGTATATGGTGAATTCCGTCCAACCTGAAAGGGTTAGACACAAAACACGCATGAAAGAAAATATCTTCCATAACCTTATAAGGATTCCCACCACGGATCCATTGACATCCAATAGTTATTTAACAAACCACAAGGTTTCGGTAACGTTATGATCCTCTTAGTTCGGCCCTCACCGCAAGACGTTTACTTAACTTCGCTTTTCACGTTTAATTCGACAAAGTTTGCGTTTCATGCCTTGTGGCTTACAAACTGGGGCTTTGGCCATGCGCCGCGGGACAAAATGTTTTCCTTGCTTTATCTCGCGTCCAAATAAAATGTCAATATGTTTACGCACAGTCGCATCTCGTTAGTCGTTACAGCGAGAGATCGTGCGGCGACAAAATTTTCTCGCGTCTGATGTATCGAAACCGAAGGACATGTTAAAGATTGGTGTTGAGTTGTAATTAGGTAAGAAGTTTTGTGGGTCATTGGCGAGGTTAGGTCTAGCTTCTAGGTATTCCGTTTGTTGATAGATGTTCTGTAATTAAACTAATTAGGTAGTAAGAGTCTTGATTTATGAGAGCGCTTAGTTAATTAGATCCTCACTAAAATGTAATAATCCGAAAATATAGGCTATTAATTTTGTACCTACATCTGTAATAAGTAATGAAAATACTTCAACAGAGCCCATTTTTTTATTAGTGTTTTAAAATCCATTCAACCGAAAAAATCGTTTTCATTAATATACATTATAAATAAATAAAACTGCATCGTATAATAACAGAATTGTCGGAATAAAAAACTACTTTCATTGGACAAACAGCATTAAAAAACAAATTACCGTAAGCAAATTTACAAAATACGGATATGAAAAACGTCAATACGCGAGACGGGTCATATTTTAAACGTGCTCAAACAAAAAAGAGCTAGGTGTTTATAGGGTTACCATCTACAAGGTTTTTATCCCTGGGACAAGGACCTGGTACAAGCAGTAAAAAGGAAGATTTACCACAATTTATGATTAAAAATTGTCTAAAATGACGAATTTGCATAATGTTTTTTCTTCAATAAGAATGGACACGGCTAGCATTGTTAGGAGGTTCCTCACTCTGGAACCCTGACCGCTGGTAGCTTGGACCCTGTACCCAATACCGGTGGGCTACTTTTATATTTTTTAAATGTTTTAGATTATAAAAATACATAAAAATGTAATTTATAAATTTTTATGGTCTACTGGAGATAATAATGTTCAGTAAGTATTTCAGATCTTACAATAAAAAATTCTCATTTTTTTACATGACTTTTATTATGTGAACACGTGAACGCACAAAGGACATAGACATATCACCTCATTCATTATAACTCCTGTACAGCCAGAAACATACAGAATATCATACATGCATAATTCACAAACTCGTCCGTTCGGATGAAATTAAAGGGGTTTTCGAACACCACGTGCCGGTCTAATGATTTAGCCAACCCTAGGTATAGACAGCAATGTTGGAGCACCGGTAAGTTCCGGCTATCCATCATTGGTACGGTTCCTGAACGTAATCGCAGGGGGGGGGTGTAATGCGCTGGAATGGGGTACGTTTCCCATTGTACGTTGTATTGACAACGTTTCTCAACGCTAAGTTACTGAAGTGGAATCGTGTGATTTTTTTTTCTTTGCTGCGCTGTGTGAAATGGTGTTTACAGTTGTTTTTGTTTTGTTAATGTGCTGAGATTGTTTTCTGGTTGTGTTTATTGTCGAGTTTGACCGTGTCATTGGTCTAGCAACTGACGAAATGAGGTTCGGTGTGACCATAACACTATATACTTTTTTACCAATTTCTTTGGAGGTTTAGGCGTAATATTTCCCAATTTTATTAGAATAAATCTGAGTTCGAGGAGATTTCTTGGAAGGATTTCGGGAGGCCTTTGCCCTGCAGTAGGACAGTATATGCTTACAAAAAAAAAAAAAAAAACAATGGCACACCGGGAGTGCCGACAGAAGTGAAAACAAAACACAAACAGAATACTTTGCCATCACTCACTGACATATCGGATATACATTAAAACCGAGTAGGTAAATCCCGAGGACAGCAGAACACATCCGAAGCGGGTATTTTTTTAATCGTTTTATAACAAAACACGCGCGGTGTCGCTTACGGTAACAGTGGCGCGAGTTCAATGGTATTTCCCATCTCAAAAAATGCCCAATGCGCCTAAAGAAGTTTGTATATAAGTGTGCATAAATGTGGGTATACATATATACTAATGTACAATATTTATTTATTTATTTATTCATAAAACAATTCGCATTGTGTTTGAAATTATGTAGAACATTAATTAATATTTTACAGCTAAAAACAGTAAATTATGAATATCAAACAGTAAATTTCACTAAAAATAAAATCAATAACATATGATAAATATTATGTCAAAATAGTAATTATATTAATTATTGTAAATATTAACATGTCAAATACTTATAAACCTATTTCTTGAATATATATTTAATGTCAAAAAGGTAAATTACTAAATATAAAAACTATTCACCACCATTTGTCACCAAATCAGATATAGAATCTAAACATTTATTCAACAGGAATGCTTTAAGTTTGGCTTTGAATAGAGTTCCTTTGTAAATCAATGATCTTAGGTCAGTAGGCAACTTATTTAATAATTCCACTGCTTGGTGATTAGAGCAATGTTTAGCAATATTAAGTTTCGGTGCAATTTTATTTTTTATAACGTTTCTTCTAGTTTTCTCTCTAAGTTCACAAGCGTGACAGTCTTCTCTGAGACAAGACCTGTGTGCCTAGAAATAGACCTCAATTTAATAAATTAAGATAACAACAATGTATGAGTGAGTGAATAATTGTGACTTAGTGACTTCTCGACCCATATTTGTTTATCAAACTAATCACCACGAAGTCAAAGGACAAATCGTGAAAGTACATAATTTATACAACAAATATGTCTTTTAAATGACAGTATTTGCCGAAAATATCAACACCATATCTGTTGTGGTCCGATTTGGAGGAGTTAGAGACATGTTTTTTTGTAAATAGGTATCGCAACACAGCATCATGCTGAGGTAGGAACTTTTTAGGGTTCCGTACCCAAAGGGTAAAAACGGAACCCTATTACTAAGACTTCGCTGTCCGTCCGTCCGTCTGTCTGTCTGTCACCAGGCTGTATCTCAAGAACCGCGATAGCTAGACAGTTGACATTTTTACAAATTATGTATTTCTGTTGCCGCTATAACAGCAAATAGTAAAAACAAAATAAAATAAATATTTAAGGGGGGCTCCCATACAACAAACGCGATTTTTTTGCCCTTTTTTGCTCGATATCAAAAATGGCAACAGGTAGGCACTTGAAATATTCACAAAATACTCAGTTGTATTTTTACTTTAATAATCTATACATATAATAAATCTGTAGAAGGGTCAATTCTGTACATTGAAAATATTGAAAAAATAAATAGCGGGGGGTGTTGCTGGATCGATACCAAACCCAAATATGTGATTAAAAAAATTTTTGTCTGTCTGTCTGTCTGTCTGTCTGTCTGTCTGTATATGCAGGCATCACGTGAAAACTAACGGTTCGATTTCGATGAAACTTGGTATAATTATACCTTATTATCCTGGGCATAAAATAGGATACTTTTTATCCTGGAAAAATACGTAGAAAAAAAATCTTATTTTTCGGTTTTATTCATAGACGTTGTTCTGTAGAACACACGTTGCATTACCCGTAGTGGATAATTTTCCATTTCAATTTAAGAGAATACAGTTTCCTGTAGCTTTGTGTTACGCCATGACAATAAATAAGGCTCAAGGTCAGACCCTAGGAGTTGCTGGCGTAGATCTTACCGCGAGTTGTTTTTCACACGGGCAACTTTACGTAGCTCTTTCCCATGTGAGCAGTCCAAGAAATCTTCATGTTCATATTCCGGACGAGCTCACTAACAATGTTGTGTATGCTGAAGCTCTCAATTAACTTTCTGTCGCATTGTCACGATCACTTTTTTATTATTGCAAACTTTTCGTCATTGTCAGTAATTTACTGCTACATGCTACTTATCAAGGTCGGAATTACTATGAAAAAAATACTTACTACAGAACGCGAGCTCAACAGCAGTAGCTCAATAGAGGGATCTCCTTAATTATTATAGGCTTAGCCGTATTTGGGTCCAATAGATATTTATAAGATGTCATTGTCAGAGTTACTCAAAATGGAGAAATAAACCATCCACGCGAAGACCGACATCCGCGCGGACGGAGTCGCGGGCGGAAGCTAGTAAATAATAAAATTAAAAGATAGCAAATATTTAAGGCGACAATAAACGTGTTTTTTTTCGGCGTTTTTGCCTTGTGGTACGGTTGGCCTGTTTTTTGACCTCCTGATGACCGTAGACTGTTGTGACAGTTACCATCAGCAGGGTAACTGTGTAACACACTATTAACCGCAATGACTTTCATTTTGACACTTCAACAACATTCATTGCGTTATTTACTTTAGTTGAGCAGACACATTTTCGAACATATGAAGCAATAGATCAGCCATATCCTTCAAAACTTTCGAAAATTGTGATTTAATGTGTATTACGCAATGGTCATCACCATTTCAGCCCGGAATCCTCCACTGCTTGGTATAGTCGTCCCCATTTTTCTGTCATACTTCCCAGTTCCTCAATTATCAAATAGTAGACGTACAGACGCCAGCACATCAAGCTACCCGAAACTGTAAAAATTTCCAAATCAACTTTGAACCATATACTTTAGCGATAAAGTTAAAAATCTATTATAGAAATTTGACAGATTGTAGTAGCTTGATGTGCTGGCGTCTGTACGTCACTCGAGCTTAAAATAGTGTTGCTCCCGAGGTGGACACTCTACTTTTTATCCCCTCTATTTATATACCCTCTATGAAAAAATAAGTAAGTGCAACTTATGAATAAGAATAGTACGTTTATTTGTTTACATACAATTTTGAGTAAACAATTACGAACGAAGGCTGAATGCTTTTCGCGCGTTTTTTATTTATTAGCAAGCTTTTTTTTTTTTTAATTTGGCTCTCGCGCTTTTTACTTTATCATACAGCCTGTTACCTGTTCGCACAATGTTCGTGATTGATCTCTTTGGTGATTGAAACTTTTACTAACAGTATCCACATTCCAAATTCAAATCACTTTTAGTCCTTAGGGATTAAAGAAGTATTTTAGTCCCTGTTTACGAAGAATACACTAGCTCTTTTTGAAGAGATGTGATAAAAAGATATTTCTTACCCAGACTGGAACATTTTCCTACTGTTCCGAACAATATACCAACAAAAACGCTGTTTAACCATTACAGAATTAACTTAAAACAAAGCCATATTTCAGTGCTACATTTCACGTAGCTACCAAGGTAATTCCGTAAGATTTATGTTAGCATGCATCCGTAGTCGACATTTAATTACCATGTGATTATAGCCTTTGTTAGTTGATGATGCAGCCGACTGTACAGGTCATGATTGATGATGCTGACTGTACTGTATTTAGTATTGGCAAATTTAGTTGCGGAAATTTTGGGAGAATAATATTTTGGTAGAAAATGTATTGTAGAATTCGATTTTGTTATTGTTGTGTAGCACACAAGACAAGACACAAGTAATGTATTGACTGAAGCTTGCTTATGACATTAGGCCAGAAGGCTATGACCAGCCATACTAATATTATAAATGCGAAAGTGTGTCTCTCTGTTACCCCTTCACGCTAAAACCGCTGAACCAATTTAGATGAAATTTGGTATAGAAAAATGACAAGAAAATGACATGTTGCGCTGACCCTAAATAAACTGGGATAAGGGAGGGAGAATGAGGCAAAAAGTTTTTTTTTTAATCGTAAAAAATAAACAAACTTGCAAAAAGCGACTAAAACCTCTTTCGGGAGCAGTATATATCCATACCAATATTATGAATGCGAAAGTGTGTCTGTCTGTTACCTCTTCACGCTTAAACCGCTGAACCAATTTAGATGAAATTAGGTATAGAGATAGTTTGAGTCCCGGGGAAGGACATAGGCTAGTTTTTATCCCGATATTCCCACGGGATCGACACCTATGCGGGTGAAATCGCGGGGAGTTGCTAGTTCTAGAATAAATTACTGGGAAAGGGCTTTTAAAAAAGTTTATTTACTTAACACATAATATCACACCTTGTTTCCCCGAAAGGTTCGGCAAAGTTGTACATATAGTAAGTACATCTACATTTCGCCAATTATGTTTAAGGGGCTTTCATGACCTAAAGCGCGATCACTGTCGGACTGCATAGAAAAGAAAGAGAAGCGCGATGACACAACCCTGGTAATTTATTGCAAAATATGAAGCAACTAGCTGAGCCCCGCAGTTTCACCCGCGTAAATGTCGATCCCGTGGGAATATCGGGATAAAAAGTAGCCTATATGTTAATACAGGATGTCAGCTACCTCCATACAAAATTTTATCCAAATTGGTTTAGCCGTTTGAGCGTAAAGAAGTAACAAACATATAAACACACACGCACACACTCACAAACCTTATAATATTAGTGTGATTATTTAATTATAAAAAATCTATTGTTTGGACCAAGAAATAAAACATGTTTTAGTATGTTGCTTGTAGAATAATCTGACAAAAAATCGGAATGATTGTATGTATGTTCTACGGTTTTTATTGTAAAAAGAAAGTTTTTAGAGGTATCTTCATGATTTTTTTCTATCGTATCAAATTAGTTGTATTATGTTTTCAACACAGTATCTACCTAGCATATATCCTGAAGAATATCATATATTTTTCTGATTTTGTTTACTGTAGTCGATATATACTTTTATTGTTTTTTTTTTGCGTTTAGGTCCTGTAAGCCCCTTAAGTCAAATGTGTCAGTTGTGTGTAATAGAGGCAAGCCCCGAAAAAAAACAAAAAAACTAGACACTACGATCGTTCATAATTTGCCTATTGATCCTTTTCGTGAGAATACAACCAAATTAACTAATGCTGAACTGATAGAATAAAGCCTTTGTATGTTCATTTTGTAAAGATATCTAATTCTCTACACAATGATGCGTTACGTTGCATTTTATTTGTTAAGGCAAGGTGTGACGTCATAATAGTTTATTTTTAAGTTTTTTTTCTTTTCCTAAAGTTTTTTTTTTGTGTACCTACTAGTAGTGTCACTCTTTTGTCATTTTGACTGTAGAAATTAAAAAAAAAATAACTTTACGTTTAAAAGTTTCGGTAGGTCGAAATTAAATGAGATTTAGAATTCACGACATTAATCCAGTGTGAACTTTTGCTTTTTATTTTCTGAACGAAGTTTAGTCCGAACTTTAGTCCTATCAATTTACATTTATTCTGTTTTGCTTTTTAAGAATATGGGCCGGTTAGCAACTTTGGCAAAGCAACACGAAAATCAGCAACAGACAATGGCTCACCTCCCATCTTGCACCGTTTGCCCTGTCACCTGCACACGTGAGGTAGGTCCTCAGTCATCGTCAGAGATACAGCCTGGTGACAGACAGACGGACAGTGGAGTCTTATTAATAGGGTCCCGTTTTACCCTTTGGGTACGGAAACCTAAAAACAATATTCTTGCCATCGACACGCTAAGAAGTGAATTTTAAATCTTAAAGGAAATCCCTCCCTTAAATAACTATTCCACAACGATTTCCTATAATAATTATAACATAGATCCATCTATGAATACCAGCCTACAATCTATAATAATTATGTCTTATTATACGTCGATATCTATAGTATGGATAATTGACAATTATTAACTATCTATTCATAGTTCTGAGTCGGCTGTTTTATGGATGACTTGTATCAATTTGACAGAGTAATGTGGGACTAGAAAATTAGAATTTAACACTTAGAAAATTCCTTAGGTTAGCTGTAAGAGTATTATGGTGAAAAAGTGGCTTTAAATAGGAAACAGGACATGTCGTTGGTTTAGTTGTCACCCAGTTATTAGAGTCAAAGATAAACTTTGCTTGACATAAGTCAATTGTAAATAGCCAGTGATAAATAAATGGCATATGTATAATTATTTGTCCCCATTTATCATCTCGAGCCTAGTAACTGTCTTTGAGGAAATGGGTTGGCTGTCGTTAAGTAATGGAGACTGTCAACACGCACTTAATTATATTTTATTGCACTGTACTTATTATACTTACTTTGTAAGTATTGCACTTTGTATCAAAAGATAGAACTGCACCAAATTTGATATAATCACTAAATTACATATAAAACAAAATCTGTTAGTCTGAACGTGATAAACTTAAAAACTGAAGAAGGGATTTTCATACGGTTTTCACCAATGGATGGAGTGATTCATGAGGAAGGTTCAGGTGTTTAAATCATTAAGGTTTTATACAACGTTATTTTTAGTATATGCGAAACCTGAATACGAGTATAGTTTGTTCAGAATAAGTAACTGAATCGATTCCAATCATTTTTACCCCATGTTATATTTAGTGTCAAAAATATTTTAAAAAGGTTAAAAGTTGGACACCGAGCGACACTAAGTAGGTTATCCAATCTCCGCGCCGTACGGTCAGGTACCTAGGTACTATTATCAATCAGCGCAGGTGAGCATGTTTTTGTACGGCCAAACAGGTTTGTGATTTTTCATGATACAGTTTTGATATTTTGTACATAGATTCTTTACATAAAAATACTAGACACGTGTTTCGGGTTTCGGACAACTATCTGAAATTTGATGATGAAATATGACATATAAGCTCTAGTCTGCCAACCAATCTTATTAAACGGCATCGTGTTACTCAGTAACTGGGTTGTGGAGGTAAGATAGGCAGTCGCTCCATGTAAAATACTGGTATTCAGCTGCATCCAGTTAGACCGGAAGCCGACCCCAACATAGTTGGGAAAAGACTAGGCTTGTATATTTAATAATATCTTGTCACATTACACCACTTACTCATCATATTATTTATCCTTTTAGTCGTCATATTACCCGGAACCGCCTTTCCTTATGCAGCTAAACATATTTACACATATTTCTCGCACCCTGTATAGAGAGACATAAAAATAAAGGCATGATGTTATAAGCGCACTAATGATATAAGATAGCTACCCTTAATTATGTAAATGTAAGCTCTACGGACGTGACGTCACTCAAACATACGTATAAGAATATTTAATAAACTACCCTCTTAATGTCAGTTGTTGTTGGTGAGTGTTGGTCAAAAAAATTGGGGTATTAGAGGGTATGACGTTAGGTCCCGTCTGGTTAGAAGTGAATGACGTATTATGGTTCTTGTTTTAGTTAGAAAGATGGAGAGCAGTGTGTTTTTTTGTTTTAAAATATGTTTTAGGATTCCGTTCGCAAAGGGTGCCAACGGAACCCTATAACTAAGCCTCCGCTGCCCGTTCGTCTGTTTGTCAGCGGGCTATCTCATGAACCGTAACAGGTAGACACTTGAAATTTTCTCAGTGTGGATTTCTATTGCGGCTATAACAACATAATTACAAAATAAAGTTAACAAAAATTAACCATACAAAAACCTTTTTTTTTCCTTATGATACGGAATCTTTCGTGTGCAAGTCCGACTCACACTTGGCTGTTTTTTTTTCATTACTTTATGTATGGGCTAGCCTTGACTATGTTTGATGAATAGCTGTTTATCAATCTACCCTCGTGGTGATTCAATGTAACCTAATTAAAATGAACTAAATTTAGAACGAAATGCAAAAATCAGTAAAAATTATCAGTTATTTTATTTAATGGATACGAGGCTTTTGGCTACTTTGTATAAGTGTGTGTATTTAAGGGGCTTACATGATCTAAAGCGCGGTCACTGTCGGACTGCATAGAAAAGAAAGAGAAGCGCGACGACACAACGCTGGTAATTTATTGCAAAATATGAAGCAATTGTTTATTTACAAAAAATCTATTGTTGGGACAAAAAAATTAAAACACTAGTATTTTAGTATGTTGCTTGTAAATCTGACAAAAAATCAAAATGATTGTATGTATATTAGTATGGTTTTATTGTAAAAATAAAGTTTTTTGAGGTATACTAATGATTTTTTTCTATCGTATCAAATTAGTTGTATTTTTTGTTGTTATGTTTTCAACACACTATCTACCTAGCTTATATGATATATCCTTAAGAATATCATACATTTTTCTGATTTTGTTTACTGTAGTCGATTATACAGGGTTATTGGTAAAACATTAACAACCTCTTAAGAGGTCATTGTACTCATCATTATGAACAACTTTTACTATGGGACCAAACCTGAAATCGCGAATAAAAAATCAGCTGTTCCCTACATTTTGACGAGTTATACGAACATAAATGTAGGGAACAGCAGATTTTTTTTTCGCGATTTCAGGTTTGGTCCCATAGTAAAAGTTGTTCATCATGATGAGTACAATGACCCCTTAAGCGGTTGTTAATGTTTTACCAATAACCCTGTATACTTTTATTGTTTCTAAAACTTGTGTTTTTTGCGTTTAGGTCCTGTAAGCCCCTTAATTATGCTTATACACGAGGACACGTGTCGACGGTTGCAGTTGCCTCTGTCGTCGACGCATGTCGCACGTGTATGTACACACTATTATAAACTCTTCTTGTTTGTGTAGAATAAATAACTACAACAACAATATTTTCTTTCTCTCTTGCTCTTTCTTTAAATTTTATAGTCACAGGTAGAATCCATGACTATCAAATAAAAAGTTACCGAAATAATTTAATTTTGTATTGAGCCTAACAAAATTTTAATCCAAAAGCTCCTTCCATTCAAACCAAAAAACATCTAGGCAATAAATTAAAACTCTATCATCTGCCTAGCCTTTTCCCAACTATGTTGGGGTCGGCTTACAGTCTAACCGGGTGCAGCTGAATACCAGTATTTAACATGGAGCGACTGCCTATCTGACCTCCACAACCCAGTCACTGGGTAATACGAGACTCCTTGGTAAGACTGGTTGTCAGACTTTCGAGCGTCTGACTACCCGTAACGGCTGTCAAAGATCCACGAATGACAACCGGGGCCTACGGCTTAACGTGCTTTCCGAGACACGAAGGGGTCTCGGTATGTAAAGATGGTCACCCATCCACAGACCAACCGCGGCAAGCGTAGCTTAACCTGATCGATCGACCTGTGCGGCTGTTATTATTTAGCCATGGGCCCCTCAATAAATTAAAATATTACAATATAAAATATTGTAATTTTAAAGATATAAATTAAAATTCTATATCTTTAAAATTACAATATTTTAGTTGGAGGGTAATATTTTATCAAGTATTTTTACGAACATGACTTGTATAGCTTTATCAACGCCACATCCACTTCAGTCTAAAACCATATATGTATAATAAAGTATCAGGCCAAACTGTCAAGTCGTCGCACCATCATGTATGTATAATGTTAGCCCGATGCTGGGTCCCAGGTGAAACCCGACCGCACTTAATACAAGCGGGTACATCACCCTGTATTATCGTCTAATACCTTTTATATGTACTCATGCTTGAATTAAGTAAAAAGGATGACAGTTTTGCTGGTAAAGGTGTTGAATTTGGGCTAGAATATGGGGAGTTAAAAACATCAGCCTGTATTTTTTCCCATTGCTGGGCATAAGTCATTGGACACTGATTTAAATAAAGGGAAGGTTTGGAAGTAGGTATTGAATTTGGGCTATAATATGGGGAGTTAAAAACATCAGTCTGTATTTTTTCCCATTGCTGGGCATAAGTCATTGGACACTGATTTGAATAAAGGGAAGGTTTGGAAGTAGGTATTGAATTTGGGCTATAATATGGGGAGTTAAAAACATCAGTCTGTATTTTTTCCCATTGCTGGGCATAAGTCATTGGACACTGGTTTGAATAAAGGGTACCTTAAGATATATGAGGATAGGAAGCGGGGGTAGGAGAATATGCTAAGTACATCAAAACCAAGGGTCTAAAGCGGTATCTAGAACGCCACATGCAAACTATGCGTCATACTGACGTCACGCAAAATCCTGCATCGCGCAAGCAGAGTTTACCGCGCAACTAGCATATACAACGGCCCGACATGAAGCATCGGGCGGTTGCCTCCAGATACAACACCACGAATTGACGTGGTTTCAAAGTAAGGAAAGTAAGGAATCATAAAGTGGTCAACAAAAATGACAGCCGAGACCAACGGCTTAACGTGTTTTCCGAGGCACGGAGGGGTCTTGATATGTAAAGGTGGTCACCCATCCACGGACCAACCGCGGCAAGCGTAGCTTAACCTGATCGATCGACCCCTGCGGCTGTTATTCATCATCATCATCATTTCAGCCGAAAGACGTCCACTGCTGGACATAGGTCTCCCCCAAAAGGGGGGGTTTGCCATAATCGCCACGCTTGGCAGTCGGGTTGGCGATCGCAGTATGGTATGGTGGCGGAATGCATAGAGAGCTGCCCATTCTCCGGTACGACCCTTAGTCGCCTTGTACGACACCCACGGGATGTATGGGGTGGTGGTATTCTTTAAGTCGACTCGCGGCTGTTATTACAATCCCCAACATAGCCAGACCCAAGACGCGAGAGATGACCCAATTAATTATAACGTCTGTTTGAGATATGAAATTGTTTTGATCAAATAAATAAATAAAAGTCCTCCAGACCGTATTTCGGCCACGGCGGCCAATCTCAACGGAGACTAGCCTTCGGCGCGGGAGATATTATAGTGTACAAGCGTGCGCGCAGACACAAGTCCCTCCCTCTTCCCTCACCGTCTCCGCGAGCGATAGGATCGCGGCGATATTATCGTTGTGCCACGTATTTCTATACACTCTCATATGCTTCGGCTACATTGTCACGATAACGTGAACTACTTTTACTGCGCTCTCTCTCGCACACCGCTCGAAATCCGCTGTACAACAGAGAGCGCACGAAGTGTAGTTCGCGTTATCGCGACAATGTAGCCGAAGCATTAGAACGTGTCTCCACACGGCGATAACATAGCGGCGATAATTTGATGGAACGGCGAGACTATCGCCGCGATTCTCTCGCTCGTGGAGGCCATAGTCCGATGGAACTGCAATCCGACACGACCAAAACAACATCATCAACAACAACAACAACAATAATTGTTCAATTAGGGTAGTATTCTATCGTGGGAAGTATAGTGAAATAGCAATGAAATCAGATATGCCAATAACTTTGATGGAATTTCATTAAACGGCTTCGTTCAGGTCATTTTACATTTGCACGGTTTAAAAATGGTTATTTGAGCGACTAGATTCTTCTGATTTTAACAAGATTGAGGCACATATCAAACTACATAATATGTAAATATTTCTTTAACGGGTTTATCCATACTAATATTATAAATTCGAAAGTAACTCTGTCAGTCTGAATGTTAAACAGATTTCGATAAAATTTGGCAGAGAGATACATTGCATCCCGGGGAAGGACATAGGATAGTTTTTATCGACATACCTTGCGGGCGAAGCCGCGGGCGGAAGCTAGTATGTTCATACATCTGCCTGCAATGCACTGCCTTTTTTAAATTGTAATATTTTGGTGGTAAATTAATTGTCTCTAAGATTTTATGATCGTGTTCAAAAAAATGTTACATGTTAGAAACTTTTATTTTTCCATTTACAACTTAACTAAGCTGTAACTTAGTTTATACTTAAGTATAGGTTCGATAGAAAAGTATGGTTTCTCCAGACAACCTTGAAAACTTGTTTATTACTAATTAGAAAACTTCAAAAAAATATGGGTGCAATGTCTTACATTGACTTTGGAAACTTTAAAACAAACCCACTGGCCTATTTTGAGTCCCTGAATCCCAGTGGAATTCCTATAAGAAATATTTGATATAGGTATAATTATGTGGGACTGGGCCGGACATGTTTGCCGCATCATCATCTGCCTAGCCTTTTCCCAACTATGTTGGGGTCGGCTTCCAGTCTAACCGGATGCAGCTGAATACCAGTATTTTACATGGAGCGACTGCCTATCTGACCTCCACAACCCAGTTACTGTGTAATACGATACCCCTTGGTAAGACTGGTTGTTAGACTATCGGGCTTCTGACTGCCAGTAACGACTGTCAAAGATCCACGAATGACAGCCGGGACCAACGGCTTAACGTGCTTTCCGAGACACGGAGGGGTCACTGTATGTAAAGATGGTCACCCATCCACAGACCAACCGCGGCAAGCGTAGCTTAACCTGATCGATCGACCTGAATCCAACTCTATAAATAAGATAATTTATTAAAAATTTACGCGAGCCAAATTACCAAGTCTACAATTTGACCTCCAAACTCAAGTAAAATAAAGATTTTCAGTAATAAATTTCAATATTTTAAAGAAGAATAGACATTTTTATATTTTTTATCGATAATGTCTGGAATTTCTTCTTGAATGTCTTGGGCAAAAAAGTTGAAATCTTGCAAAAGATCTCGCAACCTTTTAGTTTTTTTTTTTAAGCATCTTTTTATGAGTGCAATGAATGGTTCGGTTCACCAAAGATAAATATATGACCTTCAGTTACACTGAAAAGATATTCTTTTTCTTTCGTGGCGGAAACTAGTAAACTCATGGTGGAAGGCTTGAAGTCGGCAACGTTGGTAGAGGACGAGGAGTATGACTGCTAACCTAGCGTACAGAACCAGGCCTCCTTCACTCGGCCGTACCTACAGCGATAAATGCCTACACTTTCGCGTGGCGTCGCGGCCACTCCGCCGCCAGTCGCTTGTCACCGCTCGTGCGCAGAGCTCGCGCGCGCGTAGTATTATAAGTAAGTTTCGAATAGTCAACAACAAGAATGGCTGATTTAAAGCATTGCTCTTTTGACGGACGTGGATTATTACGAGAGCAACTTGAAAATGTGATTTTTTGTTGAATTTGAATCATGTAAATCGGTCCACGCCTTTAGGAGATTATTAAGAATTAGTATAGTGAAAATGTAAACAATCAGAATTTTTGATGTTTTAATTTGTTCTACGAACATGTGAAAATATTATTATTGCAAGTTAATGAGGAATGTTAAACAAAGAGGTATGTATCTAGGTAGCCTAAAAATTAAAGATTTGTTTTCATTTGATAATTACAAATGACGGACTTTAATATTCATTGTCTATCTACCTAATTGACCGTATAATCATAAGCTTCAAACTTATGACAGATTACGTGGTCAAGTAGGTAGATAGATGAAGAATATAGTAACAGCTGCAAGCCGACAACCTGAGCGCCACAGCTAGCGCGTAACACACATGCTCATTACTAGCATGCTCAAACCAATCGGAGCACGCGAAAATCAAAGTCACGTGAGTTTCGCGTGCTCCGATTGGTTTGAGCATGCTAGCAATGAGCATGTGTGTCAGCACCTTAACTCCACGCCAGACAGCGACTGAGTTACGCGTTAGAAGAGAGTGGCAACGTTTAGGTGAATATCGCGTTAGGCACTGAGCGCTTATGCGAGCTGAATTGCACTTTGTTGCTTAGTAGCAAGAGTCGCTATTTCTATTAATTAAAGCGCGAAGTGTCTCCTCTGTACTTGTACTATTTATTCTGTGACAGAACTTCGCAACCGGCATGCATGTATGACCTGTGGGGTAACACACTAACAGTAGGAATGACTTTCATTTTGACACTTCCACTACATTAATTGCGTTATTTACGTTGTTGGGCAGACAAATTTTTCGAACATAAGAAGCAATGGATTAGCAATATACTTCAAAATAATTCAGACTGTGATTGATAGTGTGTTACCCAATGAGGATGGCGATTTATGAACGTAAATGAAGCAACGGGAGAGGGAGGAGGGGAGGAGGGGGGAGAGAGGGTATGTAAGAATTGTAGCAGGTGGCGTTCTGTTGTTTCTTCCTGCATGCGACGCGTAAGTTTATGTATGTCATGTTATGTAATATCTAAACTTCCCAAAAACACATACCATAATCAGCCTATAATGTTCCCACTGTTGGGACACTGGCCTCCTCTCGGTGAGAGGGAGTGGGCCGTAATCCACCACGCGGGCCCAGTGCGGATTGGCAGATGTCACATGTCTTCGAATTTTTGGTTCTAGGACATGCCGATTTCCTCACGATGTTTTCCTTCACCGTTTTGAGACGCATACAAACAGTAAATATACCTAGTAAAAACGTCACAATTCCCAAAAACTACAGTGCAAAATACACATCCATAATGATCGTACACCAACGTATCCAGGTTGTCAGCTTGACAAATGGCCGGGGAAGCTGCATCTTTGTTGTTGAGATAAAACTGGACAGCACAGCGAATACAGCTTGTACATAGCTATCGGATACTACCATTTATCTCGTCCTAAATGATGTCAAGTAAGATGTATTGTTCGAAATGTGTTTGGAGTTTGATGCTGGTTTTTTTAAGACCAATCCAGGATTCTATGTTGCTTACTCAGAAATAAAATGGCTAAGCAATAATTGTCATAAAAGGCTCAGTTAAATTATAATCCCCTTACCGATTTCGGTTACGGTAGTGGAGAAGCTCAACGAAGATTAGCCAGGTTCGCAGGAGAAATTATAGTGCACAAATGTGTGCGAAAACACAGGTGCACTATCTGTTCCTATATATTTGTGTGTCTGTGTTATAGTGTGTCTGAATTTTTGGTCGAAAAACTTGTATGACATTAGTTTTACCTATTATGATGTTTATTAATTATATTGACTCAAAATATTTGTACGCCAATATATTATAAGGCTAAACATGATTGGACTAAGTATAATGGAATTTATTATCATCTTGCATGCTCTTGTATGTATACCATGTTTATACAAATAAATAAATCTTATCTTATCTTATCTTATCTTATACTCTCATAGTCGGATGGGGCGGCAATCCGACACGACCGGGGAGAGATCAGGTGCAGAACCAACGGAAAAATCCAATGACACTTTGCTCGACATAGGAATCGAACCCAGGACACCATGCGCAGCAGTCGCGCTTGCTACCACGAGACCAACGGGGCAGTCAAAAGGCTCATGTTTTAGTACTTATAAACTAGCATTCCTATTCTGTAAAGTTCACTTGGAACCTCATGCTAGCCAGGCATCGAGGTGGAGAAACTCTCAAGCAGCCCGCGATGTACAGTGGGCTGCAACAATTGGGTACCCCAGTTGTATGAAAATTTTAATACAGCTGGGGTACCCAATTGATGCAGCCCACCGTACACGTATTCCACATTGAGCACCCGCCTAAATGACACCTGACACACAGCGGCACATTCACTCAGGTGCCATTTAAGCGGGTGTTAAATGTGGAATACGTCGCGATTTATCGCAGTGAGGTATCATTCAGCCATAATATGTGTGCGTGTCTAGCATGCATATGTTTTACATGGAGGTGACATCGAGGTAGCGAGCTAAGCTGCGATCGCGAGGTATCGCAGTGAGGTATAATTCGGCATATGTGTGCGTGTCTATTAGCATGCATATGTTTTACATCGAGGTAGCGAGCTAAGCTGCGATCGCGAGGTATCGCAGTGAGGTATCATTCGGCATAATATGTGTGCGTGTCTATTAGCATGCATTTGTTTTACCTCGAGGTAGCGAGCTAAGCTGCGATCGCGAGGTATCGCAGTGAGGTATCATTCGGCATATGTGTGCGTGTCTATTAGCATGCATATGTTTTACATCGAGGTAGCGAGCTAAGCTGCGATCGCGAGGTATCGCAGTCAGGTATAATTCGGCATAATATGTGTGCGTGTCTTTTAGCATGCATATGTTTTAACATCGAGGTAGCGAGCTAAGCTGCGATCGCTAGGTATCACAGTGAGGTATCATTCGGCATATGTGTGCGTGTCTATTAGCATGCATATGTTTTACATGGAGGTGACACCGAGGTAGCGAGCTAAGCTGCGATCGCGAGGTATCGCAGTGAGGTATAATTCGGCATAATATGTGTGCGTGTCTTTTAGCATGCATATGTTTTACATGGAGGCCATCGAGGTAGCGAGCTAAGCTGCGATCGCGAGGTATCGCAGTGAGGTATCATTCGGCATATGTGTGCGTGTCTATTAGCATGCATATGTTTTACATCGAGGTAGCGAGCTAAGCTGCGATCGCGAGGTATCGCAGTGAGGCATCATTCGGCATATGTGTGCGTGTCTATTTAGCATGCATATGTTTTACATGGAGGTGACACCGAGGTAGCGAGCTAAGCTGCGATCGCGAGGTATCGCAGTGAGGTATCATTCGGCATATGTGTGCGTGTCTATTAGCATGCATATGTTTTACATGGAAGTGTCATCGAGATAGCAAGCTAAGCTGCGATCGCGAGGTATCGTAGTGAGGCATCATCGGCATGTAAATTACCTTTACTTTTGAGTTTTTTTGAAGGTGTGCCACTGAGAAGTACTCTCGTTAAACCTTCTTTTCTTTTAGTTATGAAGCGACGAAATATAATTGAAGTATTTCTTTTACAAGTCTCCAATTGGCAAGTTCCTTAGAGAGATGCTTAGGTAGTACCTACGCCTTTAAAAATGTACCTTAGCATTTACGTCTGGCGCGAAAATTGCGCATTTTACTTTTTAATGTCTACCCACACAAAATTTATAAAGTATAAGAAAGGTGACCTTTACAAAAAAAGGTTTGAAACTTCGATTTCATTTATATTTATTTGTTCTTTGACAAGTCCTTTTGCATTGATAATAATGTTAATTCAATTGAATGAATCTAATGTTTTTTCGATGGACATTAAAAAGATGAAATTTGTTAAGATATTAAAGAAATTCATAAATAAAAATACTGTTATTTTACTTCATCATTTAAGGCAATTTTAAAGAGGTATTTATTGGTCAATGTTTATCTAACTACGCTTTATAAAACTAAGGGCAGATTCATACATTTTCAATAGTCAGATAACTTTTATCTGAAGAATAAATATGACAGTTTGACCAATTTTCTACAGGGCGACTTGTAATTTGATGTATTCCTACTGTTGCGCGCCACAATTAATGACTAGTACATGGCGACAGTAGTTACCACTAGCGCCATCTAGTATCGAGTAGCGGAACTAGTAATCAAGACCCTTCTAGAAATTTCGATGCGAGAACTTTCTAGAACTTTCCCGAACTATCGACATCTAGTCGATCGGGGCCTGTATGTACTCGAACATTCTAGATGTTTCTACAATGGAAGGTTCTAGAATTCTCTTTGGCGCTATACATATAAAGGCCGAGACGCGCCACGACCGAGACAGTGATAAGCGATCGAGGCGAAAACATCAAGCGATATTCAAGTGCGACTTAGAGCGACCAGTAGTGTCATTGTGTTTTGTAATTAGTGTGTTTGAGTTGTAATTAGTGTTGTTAATTAAAGTGTCAATTTTTGGTTATTAAATCGGCAGTTTTTATTGTCACGGACCCGAAGCTTGTAACACTACCAAGACGTGATAGTGGGGCCCATTTGTTACAATTAAGCACCCCATAAAGCCTAGGCAAAAATTGATGGGTTCGAGAAAACAAAATTTTTATACAACGGTTTTTTTAGTATAATATGCGAAACCTGAATACAGTTTGTTCAGAACAAGTAACTGAATCGATTCCAATCATTTTTACCCCATGTTATATTTTGTCCCAAAAATATTTAAAAAAGGTTAAAAGTTGGACACCGAGCGACACTAAGTAGGTTATCCAACTCCGCGCCGAACGGTTAGGTACCTTGGTACTGTTATCAATGAGCGCAAAACGGCGCGGCGCGAGTGGCGCGGGTGAGCATGTATTTGTACGGACAAACAGGTAACTTAACAAGCTTATAACTTTGTGATTTTTCATGATACAGTTTTGAAATTTTGTACATAGACTCTTTACATAAAAATACTAGACACGTGTTTCGGGTTTCGCCTATACCAAAAATAATGTTGTTAATGTACCTGTTTTTAAAAATTCACTAAATATCACTTTTATCTGAACTCTCGAATTTAACGGCCTTCATTGCTAATGCATTGGATACCTGATTCAAAAGCTGTCAAACGGTAATATTAACTTTTTCTTCAATAACGAGTTAGCTGACTTTTAAAAAATCAGCCCGTATAATATTGGAGAAAGATAGAAAGAAAAGAAAGAAAAGTTGTTTATTCTGCACAAACAAAACGCACATTGCAAATAAAAAATTTAAAAAAGACAAAATATACACACACAACGTAGTAAAAAGCCTCGTACTCAAGCTTAAAAAATGTTGACAATTTTGTTCACTGCTCCAGCAGCAGCAGCTTCCATTAAACATACAAAAACTGGTCAAGTGCGAGTCAGACTCACGCACCGAGGGTTCCGTGCAAATTTGTAGGTATGTAAATAGTTTAACACGGGATTTTTTTTAATGTACTACAAAATTACGGTTTTTCGGATTTTTTTCCTTTACTTGTGCTAGATGACTTGGTTTCTTGCCCAATTCATGATTCTAGGTCATACATTTTGATTCCCTTGACAGTGTCGAAACAAACTTTTTTGCGGCCGTCTTTTTTTAGAAGTTTTTTTTTTCACAGCTTCAAGTAACCGCACAGAAGACCTGAGTATATGGTTTTAATTTCAACTCGATACCTCCACGCGTTCCCGAGATAAAGGGTAGGGACAACAAAGTGATGTGCATATGGGTTCCGTTTTTTCCTTTTTAGGTACGGAACCCTAAAAAACAACAGCAAACTTCAGTTTCAAACAAAAATATTAAATTACAGTACTAACCAACAATATATTTCCATCGTATTAATTACATTTTGTTTAGGTTTCTGTTTAAACTTGATCGGTTCCAAACCCACAAATGTTTATTTTATTAACATTTCACAACATTCGCGACCTTTCCTTATACAAACCTTTGATCCAATCCATACTAATATTATAAATTCGAAAGTAACTCTGTCTGTCTGTATGTTAGCTTTTCACGCCTAAATCACTGAACGGATTTGGATAAAATTTGGCAGAGAGATAGATTACATCCCGGAGGATAGTTTTTATCCTGATATTCACACGGGATCGAAGCTTATGCGAGTGAAACCGCGGGGCGCTGCTAGTAAACCATATACAGGGTTTTTGGTAAAACATTAACAACCTCTTAAGAGGTAATTGTACTCATCATTATGAACAACTTTTACCATTTGACCAAACCTGAAATCGCGAAAAAAAATCAGCTGTTCCCTACATTTTGATGACTTATACGAACATAAATGTAGGTAACAGCTGGTTTTTTCAGTTATTTTTTTTTGTCTGTGCTAAAATACCAACCTCTTTGACTACGTAGTGCAGCGAAAAAAAGAAAAACACGGACTGTCTTCGCCATATTATGATTCATAATGTTATCCTTTTATGATTGTGCCAAAGTGGCCTTTTTAGGCCCCCAGGCTGCACGTTAATGTGGTTCCACCTTGTATAATATCACCCTGAAATTTCAGCGGAAATCAAGCATTGCCTCCCTATAAATAACTTCCTCGTATAAACCTCACATCTACATATTCAAAGGACTCCCAAAGACGTTTATTAAGCGGTTTCCACCAACTTCCCGAACACAAAACTTCGATCCAAATGCTCTGTCAAAATATCAAATACACAATACGGGTCCAAACAACTTCCAAGCCAACTTTTATTGAGAAATTTAAACATCCATTCAAAGTAATAGCAAAAGTTTTCACCCCCCCCCCCCCCACCCCCACCCCATACCTTCCGTATAAAGGTAACATTAATCACACGGGTGTACAAAAACTCACTAATTCAACAAAAATTTAAAATTACATGAATTTTACACGCCCAGTGTGGCGAGCACTATAGTAGTTGGCCAAAAAACTGACGCTCCGGTCAGCCCGTAAATTTCCGAACTTGTTCTATTCCAGACATCTGTTGTCTCTCTCTGATTGCCCCGATTTACAATTCCGTCTCTCGCTCGAGTTTTTCCGACGGAGAAAACGCTGAGACTGCAAGCTAAGCTGCATGCTCTTGTTGAATCATAAAAACGTTTGTCAGGTTGAAACATTGTTCTATTCGAACATTTTTTGGAACAGCAATAAACAGCAAGATATTTTTGTTCTGCAACTTTCAAGAACAAACGTTATATTTTTGTTTCTGACAAAGTAAAGGCAGTTTAATTTATTTTTTACGGTTGGACTTGTATTTGTTTGTAAGAATGGCGATTCGTCGTTGCGTTAGGTTACAAATAAAACAAAAACTAAGTCCCTTGAGCGCAGTTTCTTGAAAATGCACTTTTGGTAGTGGACGCAGGTGACAACGGTTCGCGAAACGTGATTTCTTTAGTTTGAACTTTTGTCGAGAGTCGTTACTCCTTCGTACCACTTTGCAGTTTCACGTACGTGTTGTTGGTTTTCGTTTAAATGGAAATATTTTAGATTTAGTTTTTGTTTTAAGGATACCTGTGGGTTGGAGCAGTGTGCACTTTGAGGTAATGAAAAAAGTTGATGGATGCGGAAGAGAAACAATGGCTGACCTAAATTAGACGATCATAGTAGAACCTGCTAGTTTTTTTTTAATCCCAGTAGGTTAAAGTAAAGTAAATTTCTTATTATAGAGAAACATATCCCGCATATAAGGGGCCCGTGGCTAAATAATAAGAGCCGCACAGGTCGATCGATCAGGTTAAGCTACGCTTGCCGCGGTTGATCTGTGGATGGGTGACCATCTTTACATTCCGTGAAACCTCCGTATCTCGGAAAGCACGTTAAGCCGTTGGTCCCGGCTGTCATTCGTGGATCTTTGACAGTCGTTACGGGTAGAAGCCCGAAAATCTGACAACCAGTCTTATCAAGGGGTAACGTATTACCCTGTAACTGGGTTGTGGAGGTCAGATAGGCAGTCGCTCCATGTAAAATATCTGTATTCAGCTGCATCCAGTTAGACTGGTGTCTGTGTGGTGCCGGACTTAAAGAATTGCACCACCCCTTACTTCCCGTGGGTGTCGTAAAAGGCGACTAAGTGTCTTACCGGAGAATGGACAGCAGCGTTCTCTATTTATTCCACCATCATACCATACTGCGATCGCCAACCCGCCTGCCAAGCGTGGCGATTATGGCAAACCCCCCCTCAAAATTGGGGGAGGCCTATGTCCAGCAGTGGACGTCTATCGGCTGAAACGACGGTTAGACTGGAAGCCGACCCCAACATAGTTGGAAAAGGCTTGGCAAATGATGAGAGAAACATATCATATCATCACGCCTATATTCCGCTAAGGGTCAAGTAGAGCTGTGCTTATAGTACACCCTTTGTTCGCCAGTTGTGTTCAAGTCCCATGTCATAGAGGGCGAGCCCATTGCCATCAACCGGGTACACATCCAGACTCCAGGCTGCTACTATGAAATTCCAATTGGAAAAATCTGATAACCAGTGATCGGAGTAGGTAGATTGAATTGGGGTCATTGATCCGAAACGTATACAGGGTTATTGGTAAAACATTAACAACCTCTTAAGCCTGAACTCGCGAAAAATAAATCAACTGTTCCCTACATTTTGACGAGTTATACGAACATAAATGTAGGGAACAGCAGATTTTTTTTCCCGATTTCAGGTTTGGTCCCATAGTAAAAGTTGTTCATAATGATGAGTACAATGACCTCTCAAGAGGTTAAGGTTCCGGAATTCCGGAATTGGCATTGTCGTCGAAAACAGATAAATCTAAATATATAAAACTCAAAGGTGACTGACTGACATAGTGATCTATCAACGCACAGCCCAAACCACTGGAGGGATCGGGCTGAAATTTGGCACGCAGGTAGATGTTATGACGTAGGCATCCGCTAAGAAAGGATTTTGATAAATTCTACCCCCAAGGGGATAAAATAGGGGATGAAAGTTTGTATGAAACTTTGTCAATTTTAAACCGATCGGGCTGAGACTTCGCATGCATATAGCTACTATGACGTAGGCATCCCCTAAGAAAGGATTTTGATAAATTCAACCCCCATGGGGATAAAATAAGGGATGATGGAGGATGTAAATGTATTAATTTTTTTAAATAATACTTAACGCGAGCGAAGCCGCGGGCAAAAGCTAGTAATAAATATAAATACTGATAAATTTAAATTTTGAATTGAGTAGCAATAATTGGATCCGTAAATACCGGAATTACTTTCCTTGAAAATGGCTTATCCGTGTTATTCTGTCTGTGGGCATTTATGATACAAGTACCAAAAATCAATCTACCTACTCCGATCTATGCTGATAACACATTGCCCGACTCGGGAAACTAATCTAGGACTTCATTCTCAGCGGTAGCTAACTTGACCAAAGAGCCAGACTAGCCATAATCAGCCTATAAGGTTCCCACTGCTGGGACACAGGCCTCCTTTCGGTGGGCCGTAATCCACCACGCGGGCCCAGTGCGGATTGGTGGTGGATGTGACATGTCTTCGATTTTTTTGGTTCTACGCCATTCCGGTTTCCTCACGATGTTTTCCTTCATCGTTTTGAGAGCGGTGGTGATAAAATAAATTACACAAAGTAAAAAACCTGTCTGGATTCGAACCTAGGACATACAACTCGTGAGTCGCGGTCGTTACCACTGCTCCAAGGCAGACTATTACAGAGAAAATTTATACAAAATACCGTAACAGTTCTGAATACAAAGTTACATCTAAGTTAAGCAGACATTTTCACAAAATGACAGGAAGCGGCAAAACTTATAATTGTTGTCAACGCAACTTAGATTGGCTTGACGAAGCAAAACATCTACAACAATAACTTAGAATATCGAATTAGTTGCAGAGGAATTGTCAAGTAACATTGTAATTGAATTTGTATCAATCAGCCTGGCCTTTTCTCAACTATGTTGGGGTCGGATCCCAGTCTAACCGGATGCAGCTGAGTATCTGACATCCACAACCCAGTTACTGGGTAAAGGCTCCTTCAAACAGGCGCGTCACGCGATAAAATCGTGCGCGACAGAAAGGCACCGCAAGTCGCACAACGAGCGGTGCCTTTGTGTCGCGCGCGATGATATCGCGTGTCGCGCCTTTTTTTCTTTTGCGGATGGGAATCATCAAATGGGGGTCCCGCTCTGGGTGGAGCGGAAGCGAGTGTCAGACTCTTACTGACTAAAACCCACCTGTGTTCCTTCCTTTGTAAGAGCCTTAACACGACCTCTTGGCAAGACTGATTGTCAGACTTTTGGGCGTCGTGACGACTATCAAAGATCTACGAATGACAGCAGGGACCAACGGCTTAACGTGCTTTCCGAGGCACGGAGGGGTATGTAAAGATGGTCACCCATCCACGAACCGACAGTGGCAAGCATAGCTAAACCTTCGACCCGTGCGGCTGCTGTCATTTTGCCACGAGTCCGTAATTGAATTTGTATCTGTAACGGAATCAATAAAATTGTTCCATTGCGTAGTTTCATGCCTAGTTTTTCTAGCTAACTGCGCAATAGAGAAAATATAGGTCATTTTAATCACACTAATATTATAAAGGCGAAAGTTTGTGAGTGTGTGTGTGAGTGTGTGTGTGTGTTTATATGTTTGTTACTTCTTCACGCTCAAACGGCTGGACCAATTTTGATAAAATTTGGTATGGAGGTAGCTGACACCCTGGATTAACATATAGGCTACTTTTTATCCCGATATTCCCACGGGATCGAAACTTATGCGGGTGAAACCGCGGGGCGCAGCTAGTAAGAAATAAATTGTAGTGGTTTGTCGTACTTACTTGGTTTGTTTTCTTTTGCTAGTTGTCGTGTGGTACTGCTTAAGTTGAGCTACGAAAAATGTTGAATTGTTGACGTACCTGTGAATAAAGAAGACACTGGGTTGGTTATTAGAATTTAGGTCTAGGGCTGAGTGGTTAGGGAATTTCTCTCGAAAATGAACATAGCTGAGATTAAAAAAAGAATTATCAAAATCGGACTACTCTGCAAAAAGTTAAGCGTGGTCAGAAATAAAAAAAACACATATATAGGCGTCGACTTAAGAACCTCCTCCGTTTTTTTCGTCGGTTAAAAACAACTGATAAGGACAATCTTGTAATAAATGACATGCAATGTAAGTTAACAAGGAAACTATATTTGAATTAAGAATTTGAGTTAATTTTGAAGTTATGGAACAACAAGCTGAATGTCATACTTAAAAGTGTTCAAATTCCATTGCAACCAAAAATTTATTAGGATCTTTTTGTCACAAATGGTCACGCAAAAACCAACTTAAAATACATTTTACCAAAGCAGGAAACTGATGGAATGTAAATTATCTGAGATTATGAACACTGCTTTATGTGGCATGGTAGCACTGACTGTGACGTCAGAGTCAAAGCGCCAAAATTTTGTTTAGTCGTGACTGAATGTTGAACGAATGAATGAAACGAATGATGAACGCCATATTATATTCGTCAAAATGGAAGATCTCTTATCAAAGTGGCGCCAACTGGTGACATGAATTTTTATTAATTTTGGATTTAGCACTTTCAATAATTAATTTTTAACAGACTTCAAAAAAGGAGGAGGTTCTCAATTCGGATGTATAAATATATTTTTTTAAAGTATTATACTGCGCTAAACAATAAAAAACTGGCCAAGTGCGAGTCGGACTCGCACACGAAGGGTTCCGTACCACAAGGCAAAAACGCCGAAAAAAACATGTTTGTTGTATGGGAGCCCCCCTTAAATATTTATTTTATTTTAATTTTATTATTTATTATTAAAGTTAAAATACAACTGAGTATTTTGTGAATATTTCAAGTGCCTACCTGTTGCCATTTTTGATATCGAGCAAAAAAGGGCAAAAAAATCGCGTTTGTTGTATGGGAGCCCCCCTTAAATATTTATTTTATTTTGTTTTTAGTATTTGTTGTTATAGCGGCAACAGAAATACATCATGTGTGAAAATTTCAACTGTCTAGCTATCGCGGTTCTTGAGATACAGCCTGATGACAGACAGACAGACAGACGGACAGACGGACAGACGGACAGACGGACAGACGGACAGACGGACAGACAGCGAAGTCTTAGTAATAGGGTCCCGTTTTTACCCTTTGGGTACGGAACCCTAAAAACGAACGCGCTTTTACAGAAATGTCAGTACTCAAGCTTTTGATTTACGAATTGCGACTGTTGCCACTTTCCGACTTCTTGACAGACAATTGCAGTGTTGCCAAACGTAAAAATACTACCCATCTTATAATAATTATTATGCTGTGGCGTTCTTATGAGTAACGAAAGAGAATTTACTTGTTAAAAGTGTGAAATATGTTTCGCAGTATATTTTACCATTGTTTCGTGCCAAACTTTTATGCGGTAAATACTATAATTATGGTGTTTTAAGGCCATTCTTTGTACGTTCTTAATTTTGGTGGAAGTTATAGTGGTTTATTGTTCTGCAGATGATTTAAATGGTGGTTAGCTGACTTACTGATTTGACCAATAGGGTGAAATTTATTGGTAAAATCAAGGTATGGTGAGTTGGTTTGCTAACGATTTTGGTTAAGAATGTTGTATGTCATGTACAATGTGGTATGTCTAATGTGATCACTGTCATAAAATATACTAGTTAGATACAGAAATCGTTTATTTCGTTGCTAGAAAACATGGGAAAATCAACTAATCCAATCGAAATCATCTAATCTGGTTTGAAACCACACAATGACCGATTTCAATGCAGTGGTACAATAAAGATCGGTATTAATTAATGATAGTATTTAATCTAATTATCGTGTGCTTTCTTTGTCACTGTTCTAAACATAAAAAAACCGGGCAAGAGCGAGTCGGACTCGCGCACCGAGGGTTCCGTAACATCCGGGTTTATGCATAAGGTTTATGTTTATGAAATTTAATGTTTATTTTTATATTTGAGTTGATTGAATGAAAGGTAAATTGCGGTTTACGATTTATGAAGCATTAAAAAAAACTACTTGATAGATCTCGTTCAAACCAATTTTCGGTGAAGTTTACATGGTAATGTACATCATATATTTTTTTTAGTTTTATCATTCTCTTATTTAAATTATAGGGACACACACACACATTTTACCACTTTGGAAGTTTCTCTCGCGCAAACTATTCAGTTTAGAAAAAAATGATATTAGTAACCTCAATATCATTTTTGAAGACCTTTTCATAGATACCAAACACGTATGAGTTTGATGGAAAAAATTTATAGTTTATTTTTTTATATTTTCGTGTGAAAATCTTAATGCGGTTCACAGAATACATCTACTTACCAAGTTTCAACAGTATAGTTCTTATAGTTTCGGAAAAAAGTGGCTGTGACATACGGACGGACGGACAGACAGACAGACGGACGGACAGACAGACAGACAGACATGACGAATCTATAAGGGTTCCGTTTTTTACCACTTGGCAACGGAACCCTAAAAACCAGCCAAGTGCAAGTCGAATTCGCACACGAAGGGTTTCGTTAATTTTATTTTTATTGTATTGTTATTGCAGCAGTTATAGTAAACACTCTGTGAATAAAAAAATTATTTAAAAAAATCAAAAAACCCGACTGCGGTAAAAAACTTAAGTTAAAAGAAACTGAAAAACTAAAAACAAGCCCATTTTAAATTAAATAAAAGTTGGAAGCAGGCGAGACCCATTTGAATTTGAAAATACAATAAAAATGGTGTGGGTCCCGCCTGCTTCCAACTTTTATTTAATTTAAAATGGGCTTGTTTTTAGTTTTTCAGTTTCTTTTAACTTAAGTTTTTTACCGCAGTCGGGTTTTTTGATTTTTTTAAATAATTTTTTTATTTCCAGCTTTTTAGTTTACAAATTTGAAAGATTTCGCAGACGATTTAGTTCTTGGTAGGTGTTTTTTTGCGATTTGTCACTTCGAATTGCTTTTAAGTATATATGTTGTATATATTTTTGTAATCACCTTTTTAAACCCTTTATTTTGATACCCCACTCGATAGGTTTTGAAAAAAAAAATAAAAAAAAGATTTTTAATATGGCGTGCAGTAGTCGCCATATTGAATTTTCACTAACGTCATGTCTTTAGTGACACTCGCCGGACTAAGAGGAATCGATTAACGTGTGAATCATAAAAATCGGCCCAGGCGTTTGGTCTGTATAGTGCTTCAAAGGAACATATAAACATACATACATAGGCTGATGAACACATTACCACTCCTTTGCGTCGCGCAGTCGGGTAAAAATTTCAAGTGTGTACTTATTACGGTTCAAAAGATAAAGCCCTGTGACAGTCGGACGGACGGACGGTCAGCGGAGGCTTAGTAATAGGGTTCCGTTGGCACCCTTTGGATACAGAACCCTGAAAAGGATGAAATTAAAACCACTCACTATATAATAAAAGCTTGTATAACAACTTTAACAGGTAGTATGAACCCCAGTTAACAATATAAACTTCGTAAATGATGTTTCTAGTGTCAATCCAATTAAATTTAACTCACATTGTTGGATACAGGTGTTAAATTTTCAACTGTTTACACTGACTGTAATAGTTGAATGAATCGGGTATGTTTTAGCGCATAAACTGAACTTTTGCTATGAAACTGTACTGTCATAGGGAAAGAGATTATTCAAATGAAAAGTGGGGTTGAATATTCAAATGTTTTGAGAAAATAATCCCAAAATAGTTTGTTTTGGATACTTTCAGCAGGGGTCAACGGGGTGCCTATAAATGGTTGAATGTCACTAAGCATAATATGCCTATGATGTTCCCACTGCTGGGACACGTGAAAGGGAGTGGGCCGTAAAACACCAATCTGAATAACACTGGCCATGGAAAGACGTATGACAAAAAGGTGAAAAAGATGATAGAGAGGTCAAACAAAACCCTAAACCTGATGAATTAGGTACTATAAACTAGTATTAGCAACAAAACAGTGCCAAAACCAGTTATATTTTCAACACACTAATAAACAAAATTGCGCGGAATCAAAGCAACAAGATTTATTCGTTTCTATTTGGCAAAGAGCAATAAAATTGAAAACGAGCGCGGGCCATAAAATACTAATTTAGTGAGGCGAGCAGGAGGGCAACACTGAGATATTTATTTGCACCTCGAGAAAGAATTAGACAAGGTGTGTAACGAGGGTTAAGTTTTAGAGCAATGTATTACTCAATATCGTGGAGAAATTACAAGTAATCTGGAGTTATTTAGTTTTATGTAGAAATTATTGATTTTTCCTTATCTGACCTTAATCTGTACAAATAAAAATAAAAATCATCCCTTTCTGTTTTTACCGCATTTAAGTAATCTATCGAGCAAATATTTTGTCACGTTAATTAACTGTTTTGCAAATAATTTAATAAAATCCCAAACTATTTGACAGTTATGTTACCTCCAATTTTGCATCACTGTCAAAGCCACAGTGATCTTTATTCTCGTTACAATAAGGTTGCTGTCACTGACAAGTCTGTCAAAACCACAGTGATCTTTATTCTCGTTACAATAGGGTTGATGTTGGATTGCTGCTGTTAGCGGTAAAATGACTATGAAAGGATTGTAGGAATTGTAATTTTGCACATTTTTGGCATAGATTTCCTTTTGAGAACTTCTTTCTCTTTGGTGATTACGATCACGCGCTCTATATCTTTATTTCAACTCTTGGTAAAACACTAAAAAGTTTTCACACTTCCGCAGTGTGAATATCAATATATATATTTATGGCTTACTTTGCATTTTACACATGATTATATGACAATGAAGACTACTTATATATCTATTTGGTTTAGTGGCTTTTCGCTGTTCATTTATTGTTCTTTATAGTATAATAAATTAACAACGACACACATTTATTATACTTTTATTGTGGGTACTCTGTTTCATGAATAATGCAGGCTTGATTTTTTATTAAATTAGTCATTCATTTAATAGTAAATAACTTTAATTTTATTGAATCAATTAATTTAAAAAAAACACATGTTATTTATTATAATCGTAACTGAAATGAGTAAATAACTTACTACAACATTTTGTTAGTGAAAAAATCATCATACCACTCTTCAATTCTAGGTACTTAATAGGTACTCGTAAAACAATTTTCTTGAAGAGTAGGTAACTATGGAGTTTCCTGCCCATTCTCCTCCATACGAAACAACCTTTTAGAAGGGTGACTAGAATCAATTCTTCTTTAAGCACGTTGGGCTGTTTTTGAGATGGGAAAAAACCAGTGAACTCGCGCCACTGTTACCGTTAGCGACACCGTTTTGTTTATAAGACGATTAAAAAAATACCCGCTTCATCCGAAGCGATCCGCTTCATCCCGAGGACAGCCGAACACATCCGTGTTCGGCTGTCCTCGGGATGTACTCGGTTTTAATGTATATCCGATATGTCAGTGAGTGATAGCAAAGTATTCTGTTTGTGTTTTGTTTTCACTTCTGTCGGCACTCCCAGAGTGCCACTGTTTTTTTTATTCTTGTAATTTTGGAAGTTTAAAAGTTCCTTATAATGTTCTTTTTACCTTACCTATTTGGCCACTGCCACTTAGACATTTTTTTTATATTATACTATGTATTATATTATAGTATATATTATATACGTGAACATTACATACGATTATCTTTGGGTGTTGCTGCCCCCCCCGAAAGTCCCAAACGCTCACGAGGGTGCGTTATTGCCCACGTTGAGAACCAACCTATGGTTTAATTGATATTAATAAAACGAATTTACTATGTTTTCTTAACCAGGTCTAAAAAGGCCTCTTTGGCAGGTACATAAAAGGATAACATTATGAATCATAATGGATACCGTTAAACGGGGTGAATAGGGACGCAGGGGTGAATCAGGACGAAACTTTAAAATCGATTTTAACATTGAAATAATATAGTTTGTTGCCAAAAAGGAGTGTAATGTGTTTATTGTATTATAATTAACGATTAGGTGTCCTTTTCGGCAATAAACTGTATTATTTCAACGCTAAAATCCATTTTAAAGTTTTGTCCCAATTCACCCCTGCATCCCTATTACCCAGTAACTGGGTTGTGGAGGTCAGATAGGCAGTCGCTCCATGTAAAATACTGGTATTCAGCTGCATCCGGTTAGACTGGAAGCCGACCCCAACATAGTTGGGAAAAGGCTAGGCAGATGATGATGATCCCTATTCACCCCGTTTGGTGGTAGTTAACTGTTAAGTTAATCGTATCAAATCCCATTGGTGAATGATTTTTTAGATATTTTTTTTTGTCTGTGCAAAAATACCAATCAATCCAATCCCAATCTCTTTGATTATATCTACGTAGTGCAGCGAAAAAAAGAAAAAGTCTTCGTTTCCTTTTATGATTCTGCCAAAGTGGCCTTTTGAGGCCCCCAGGTCACAGACATGTCGCATCTGAACTATTCTAAACACATAATCTATGTCGCTTGTCCACCAAACTATCGCCACTTCGTTACCAAGCGGATTAATATTTCGCAACAGTAAATACTAAATACGTTATTCGCTGGACACCAACCAAACTTGCACCAACGAAATTGTGGAAGTTGGCAACCCTAGGGACTCGTACATACCGTTACAGGGCTGCGCAATTAAAAAATTAATTAATTCGATTCGATTAAGTAGTGTTGCGCTAATTGGCTGAAGTAGTTTTAAAATGATAAGCTTAATTTGGTTGTTTTTATGTCGGGTTTTAATTTTGCAGTGATGTGTGAATTTTGTTGTTTTTTTTTTACGTTATTTGATCATGTTGAGAGGGATCGTTAAAAGTTTTTGATTTTGTACATAAAAAATTGTTTTATTTGAAGTTTTATTCGGCAAAAAACGTCTCAGGTTAAGCGCGCATTGCAATTTCTTTAAATCATTCATCATGCGAAATAAAATCGCAAACGCAAATAACTTTTCAAGCGAATTCTGAAACGATTTTTATATTGGTATTGTTTACAGTTTGGCAATTATTATCCGCAACAATTTAAATTCGTAGTGCACGCTTAGCCTTGCTTCTTCATCGTGCAAATCCGTTAACAAATCTTACATAATGTAATTACGTTAATTAAACATTATCAACGTCTCTCTGCCGATAGTAACATCAAACTAGATACCACAAAGCGCTGATATTCAAATATTTGACTAGTTGATTGAACCATATAAGCTATGCACCCTTTATCACATAATTACCATGTATATTTCTCTATGGCAAGGGGCTTGTGAAATATCTTATTTAAAAAAAGATAATTGGAAATCTCTGATTCTATGGAAAATTTCAAATCGATCTAATTTGGCTGTAACACTATTTTTCGAAAAAATGTTTAAGTAACTTTTTAGACCTTTGTATCCTGCTTATGCGTATAAAGTGTAATTAAAATCGGTTCATTCATTTCGAAAAACAAGGGCTTGAAAGTTTGTAAGAAATGCATTACGGCGTAAACGCTCCTAACTATCATGTCACCATCAACGTTCATGAATACAGGGGTATATGTTGACCAATATAGTTGACCAGCAATGTGTTTAACCAGCAATATAATAGACCAGCAAATTTCGCAAACATTACGCGACAGCCCTTCAAAAGACAAGCTAGGGTTGTTCCTGACGCGTAACACGTCAGGGCTGATCCGAAATTAATTCAAAGGTAAATCGCCACTTCCCAAACGCTAACAATGTATGAAACTTAATTAATAAACATCGAGAGCTGAGGGTAGTCGCATATTTTAGACGCGTCGATCGACGGCACCTTTGTTTATTTCTTATTATAGGATTTTGATAGGTTTTTTATGGAGAAACTTGACGTGGTATGTGCGCGATTTTGTTATAATAAAGTTGCTGAGTACACTATGAATGCGAAGGGATTGTGAAGATTGTTGGAAGAGATTTTGATTTTAGAGGATGCATGCAGGTATGTTGACTCTGTCCGCCCACCAAGTGACCCCAGGGATGACGGTGGCACAGTGCCGTGCATAGCGAGGCTCAGTGGAGGCCCCTTTACAGTCTCCCAGGGATGTTAGTGAGGTAAAAATCCCACACTCCCCGACCTGCCTCTCCGGAGGTCGGGTGCCTTTTGAAGGTTTCCCCCCGACAACTAAAAAAAAAAAATAATGTTTGTAACTATTGTACAACCCAGAGAGTAAACTTGAGATCCGAGCGGCTCCATCCGACTACCACTCTCGGCATCGACGCCGCAGCATCACGCGCATAATATGTCATCCGAGCGAAGTCTCAAGTCTGGTGATAAGAGTATTTTTTCTCGTGCAAAAGCCTAATTAATTTCCTCCAGCCTTGATCGGGTAGAAGAGTCTTACTGACGTAGGCCACACAGTATACCACATTTTTTTTTTGCCCGCAGAACAAATGGCCGACAGGACCAAAAGGTTCTGGAGTGGCAACTGCGTACCGGAGAGCGTAGCATTAGAAGGCCTCCCACAAGGTGGACCGGTGACCTTGTAAACACCACAGGAATCCACTGGATGCGAGAAGCGGTCGAAGTTGTGATGCTTAGGGGAGGCCCATGTTCAGCAGTGGACGTCTTTCGGCTGAAATGATGATAATGATGATCCTATTTCCACTATGTAAGACTCAGTTTCCAGTAACCTTACAATTCTGCAGCTGAATCAAAATTTAACACAAAGAGAGTTTTAGGTCACTGATAAAAGAAAGAAAGAAAGAAAATACATTTATTTAGAACAGACTAAAAGACACAATACACCAGATACATACATCAGATATAAACAAAAAATAAAGATCAAATAAGAAGCGTAAAGTCCGATGGAAGAAATTAGCAGAAAAGTGTGCCTCACGGCTGCGCCAAAAAGGTCCAGTTCAGCAAAAATGCCAGACAACTAGTGCCTGACGCTGGTTTTCAACTGCACCTAGCTTTATTATCTAAATGCCATCAATCGTTAATTTCAACATTAACAGAGCTTTCAAAATATAAACTAATTCGTTATTGAATCCACAACGAATCCATTTATATTATGTCATTTACATCAATAGTTGTATAGAAATACTAGCATCTGCCCGCGGCTTGCCCGCATGTATGTAAAAAATTATCCCACCGAGACAAAAAGTATCCTATGCCCTTCCTCAGGATGCCATCTATGTCCTTGCGAAATGTTATCGAAATCCGATCAGCGTGAAAAGGTAACATACACACTGCATTACTTTCTTTACTTCCGCCCGCGGTTTCGCGCGCGAGGTATGTCGATAAAAAACTATCCTATGTCTTTCCCCGGGGTGCAATCTATCTCTCTGCCAAATTTTACAGAAATCCGTTCAGTGGTTTAGACGTGAAAAGGTAACAGAAAAACAGACAGAGTTACAATGGTATCAGCGTTGCTGAATTTTGGGTCAAACAAATTAAAAAAAACCGGGCAAGAGCGAGTTGGACTCGCGCACCGAGGGTTCCGTAACATCCGGGTCTATGCATAAGGTTTATGTTTATGAAATTAAATGTTTTTTTATTTTTGAGTTGATTGAATTAATGGTAAATTGTGGTTTACGATTTATGACGCATTAAAAAAAAACTACTTACTAGATCTCGTTCAAACCAATTTTCGGTGGTAGTTTGCATGGTAATGTACCTACATCATATATTTTTTTTAGTTTTATCATTCTCTTATTTTAGAAGTGACAGGGGGGGGGGGACACATTTTACCACTTTGGAAGTGTCTCTCGCGCAAACTATTCAGTTTAGAAAAAAATTATATTAGAAACCTCAATATCATTTTTGAAGACCTACCCATAGATACCCCACACGGTATGGGTTTGATGAAAATAAAAATTTTTAGTTGCAGTTCTAAGTATGGGGAACCCTAAAATTTATTGTTTTTTTTTTTTCTATTTTTGTGTGAAAATCTTAATGCGGTTCACAGAATACATCTACTTACCAAGTTTCAACGGTGTAGTTCTTATAGTTTCGGAGAAAAATGGCTGTGACATACGGACGGACAGACAGACAAACGGACAGACAGACAGACATGACGAATCTATAAGGGTTCCGTTTTTGCCATTTGGCTACGGAACCCTGAAAAAAAATTATGTTTATATTTTCTATTTTTGCCGTCGACACCTAAGAAGAAGAAGAACCCAGATGTTGGGTAACACAATACTCCTTGGTAAGACTGGTTGTTAGACTTTTGGGGTTCTGACTTCCCAATACTTCCCATGACGACTGTCAAAGATCTACGAATGGTAGTCGGGAGTCGGGACCAACGGCTTAACGTGCGTTCTAAGGCACGGAGGGGTCTCGATATGGGTTTTAATGGATGGTCACCCATCCACGAACCGTCCGCGGCAAGCTAAGCTTTTTTTTTTCTTTCTTTTTTTTTCAGGATGGGAAATCATCAAACGGCCCCCTCCCGCTCTGGGTACAAGCTAAGCTTAACTTTTGATCGACCAGTGCAGCTGTTATTATTTAGCCAAGAGTATAATGTGATGGTCAGCGGGATTGTCCGAAAGGGTTACCGCTGGCCCGGAACATAAAGGGCTAAGGAAGGAACACGGATGGGTTTTAGTCAGTAAGAGTCTGAACTCCCTTCCGCTCCACCCAGAGCGGGAGGGGAAAAAAAAAGAGTCTAATGTGACTATTTACTAAAATATAATAATTTATTATTATAGCCAGGTTCCCGTTATTTTCATGAAAGCTCTGCAAATATTATCATTTTGTTAATCCGTTCGTTAAAATAAGGATTATGTTTGTATGATTTTAATTTATGTGTTCGTGACGGTTCGGCTAATTCGTAGCCGCCATTTTGGATTTTGTCGTGTAAGGTGCTATTAACCCTGTTAGCCTTAGAAGAAGTGAAGGTTTATCTTATCTGCTAGGTATTTTAATATATGTACATATAAAGAGAGAATTGCCTAACCCCATGAGAAGAAGGCGCGAAGCCTTCTTCTCATGGGGTTAGGCAATTTTTTCTCAACTTTTTTTGTTTATTCATCACTGAATTAATTTCAATACAGGGTTACCTATTGGTAAAAAATATTTGAAGATTTTTGGGCTTTTTAAGCTAAGACCTCACCATATTATTGACTAGTTTTTGCCCGTGGCTTGGTCGGACATTTTTGCATTTATAATATTATAGCTGCGCCCCGCGGTTTCACCCGCATAAAATTCGATCCCGAGGGAATATCGGGATAAAATGTATCCTATGTCCTTTCCCGGGACTCGAAACTATATCTACACCAAATTTCATCTTAATCGATTCAGCGGTTTGTGTCTTGTCTGTGTGGTGCCGGACTTAAAGAATTGCACCACCCCTTACTTCCCGTGGGTGTCGTAAAAGGCGACTAAGGGTCTTACCGGAGAATGGGCAGCAGCGTTCTCTATTTATTCCACCATCATACCATACTGCGATCGCCAACCCGCCTGCCAAGCGTGGCGATTATGGCAAACCCCCCCCAAAATTGGGGGAGGCCTATGTCCAGTAGTGGACGTCTATCGGCTGAAACGACGACGAAGATTCAGCGGTTTAAGCGTGAAGAGGTAATAGACAGACACACTTTCGCATTCATATTATTAGTATGGATATATATTGTTCCCGAAAGAGTTTTTAGTCCTTTTTGCAAGTTCGTTTATTTATTTTTTTACGATTTTACGAATAGCTTATAATTTATTAGCTAGAACGCAAGGTGTTAGCCGTTCTGACTGCACAGGACTATTTTAGTGTCACCAATTAACCTTTTGAATGTCTTAAGTTACACAGTTCGACATAAGCAACTGTCTTTCTATTGTCTCTAATTACGGCATTCGATGAGTTAATAGAAGAAGAAGATGTTTGTCAAAGGACCGACGACCGGTGGAGCAGACGAGTCCTGGAGTGGAGACCGGGTATCGGCAAGCGTAGTGTGGGACGCCCCACAGCTAGATGGACCCATGACCTTCAAAAGATGGCTGGGACGGACTTGATGCGGAAGGCGGAGAACAAGGTGTTGTGGCGCAGCCTGGGAGAGGCCTATGTCCAGCAGTGGACTGCGATAGGCGGAGCTGATTGATTGATTGACTCAAGAAGGCTATAATTTTAATATTCTTATTAGTTTTCGTCATTAACCAGAGAGAATCCGGTAGTTATGAGAAACCCTCATTTCCTGATAAGCTGCAGCTGATATAAATAAAAAAACTGGCCAAGTGCGAGTCGGATGTGCACACGAAGGGTTCCGTACCACAAGCCAAAGAAGCAAAAAAAAAAAAACACGCTTGTTGTATAGGAGCCCCCTTTAAATATTTATTTTATTCTGTTTTTGGTATTTTTTGTTATAGCGGCAACAGAAATACATTATCTGTGAAAATTTCAACTGTCTAGCTATCACGGTTCGTGAGATACAGCCTGGTGTCAGACAGACAGACGGACAAATTTCCTTAAATTACAAGGACAGTGGAGTCTAAGTAATAGGGTCCCGTTTTTACCCTTTGGGTACGGAACCCTAAAAAGCTACTATAAACAAGAATTACGCCCTTTCTTTACAAATAACTTAAATCATATGGATTCACAAACCATGATTAGTGCAGGAAGCAATAACTCAACTAAAATGAGGTGCAAGTAGGCAATAGTCTAAGAGTCTGCTTTAATTTATGTCGTGTAGTAGCGACTTATAGGCGGGGAGCCCACCACATAAATCAAGTAGGAGAATATCATTATTAAAATTTATATATGGAGTAAATTTTAACTTTATGTGAGGTTAACTCCTATAATTCTTAAAGTGGTAACTTCTATTGTTTGGTAAATGCTTGCCTCTCTCTTTATGGCATAATTTATTTCTGTGGAAACGAAGAGTAATGCCATACTCCCACATGATGATAGTTATTCGTCATTATGTTCGATTATCCTGTCAATAACTTAACTTTTTCTTTTTGTGGTGCTTTCCTATCTCTGCTGGATATAGGCTTTTTCCTTATACCAACCAGCACGCTACCACAACTACTGAGTCTACCGACAAACTGTTTTGCAGTTTCGTAGAGGTAATAAATATATCTTGCAAAAACTTATTTTTGTGAATAAACAATTTTTTTTTTTTTTGCGTTTAATACCAAGGTCTTTAAGGGTGACGCGATAAGGTAGCCCTCGAAATTCCAATTTACTTATGTCTTTTTGCAATTGACCTCGAAGCATATTTACAGCAAACATATATAACCTGATACTGACCTGAAAATTGCAAAAAATTTAAGAAAATTTGAATTTCGCGAGCTAACCATACGCTTTCAATCACAGCTTCATTACAATCTTCTAAAGTGTCAGGTATGATTTAAAACTCTTTAACAAGAAACGCAACCAAATACTTGTTTACAAACACCACAAAACGAATTCACATACTCAAGAAATGGAACACCAAAGTCAGGACCGACCAAAATAACTTGAGTTTCGAACGCGGCGCCACTATCAACGCCAACTGTCAAAAGTCAGTACAATTTCAATTTTAGTTCCAGATTTCGCCGCGTGTCAACACAAAATGGTGATTTTTAACATTTCTTTGAACGCGGACTTACTGATTCAGTGTTACGAAGAATGATTAGTCGTTTCGTAATTAAAAACAATGTTATTACGGACCACCCATTGTATTAGCATGAATGATATCGGATTTCGTAATGTTTGATGAAGTCATGGAGGTGTTATGAGCGGGAATTCGCAATGAGTGTTGATTTTCTTGTGGGTGTGAATGTGTTTGTTTTGGTTGATTGCAATATAGGTAGGGTTTTGCCTTGATTCATCACAAGGTACATATACTTTAGTGGCACCATATAAAAGACGGTAAACACAGTTTATTTAGTCACCAACACACCCTGTTGTTACAACAAGGGTATTCTTGTGATTAGACTATTAGATTTTTTTTGAATATTCGAAAAATACTTACCCATCATCAACAAATTCACGATTTCGTCCTATGGGTGCAGGCAGAAACGACATCTGCGGTGTGATTGCGTAACAATGAATTAATGTTGTTCAAATGTCAAAATCCTTTGATTTTGACATTTGAACAAAATTAATTCAAAATGAGAAGCAAAGGCTTTCCATTGCTTCTCATTTTGACAGTTCAACAACATTCATTGCGTATTTAGGTACGTTGTTGAGCAGACACATTTTTCGAAAATATTAAGCAATAGGTTATCCTTCAAAATGATTTAAATTGACATTGATAGTGTAGCTAAATTATAACAGCCGCACAGGTCGATTGATCAGGTTAAGCTATGCTTGCCGCGGTTGGTCTGTGGATGGGTGACCATCTTTACATACCGAGGCGAGACCCCTCCGTGCCTCGGAAAGCACGTTAAGACGTTGGTCCCGGCTGTCATTCGTAGATCTTTGACAGTCGTTATGGGTAGTCAGAAGCCCGAAAGTCTGACAACTAGTCTTACCTAGGGGTATCGTATTACCCAGTGTTGTGGAGGACAGATAGGCAATCGCTCCATGTAATATACTGGTATTCAGCTGCTTCCGGTTAGACTGGAAGCCGACCCCAACATAGTTGGGAAAAGGCAAGGCAGATGAGTGTTTTACGCAATTAAGGTGCTGCTACGATCCTTACATCCTCCTTTATAAAGACAAATACGAAAAAATTCGAAACCGAAAAAAAAAACTATCGCTCGATATACCTACAGAAACACCAATCAACTCCACAACTTTCTGACGGATTCTCATTACCCAAAGACGAATCTATCATTCCATTTACCATTTTCTCGTTTTCCGTTTCCAAAGAGTAGGGATGCCCCATCAAAAGCCTTGGGGAATACAAAAGGGAAGTCCATCCACCTGTGACCGGAAACTTCACAATGCAATCAGTATTCGTTCTTGCCAAGTGTATTGGATTTGGCTATATTCACCAATTATTTGTCTGAAGAGTCTTTGAGGGGTCGAACTAAGACTGAATGTAGTGTATTAAGTGTCGGACATTTGTGTCTGCAAGTTGTTGAAACAAAGTAGGACACGACGACTTAGGATGAATGCTGCAGTGTGCCCATTACATGAATAGTTACGGCATTTTTTAGTAACACTTGTCCTGGGATATTTTGTGAGCCGTAATGGCAATGAAACGACGAAACAAACAAGGATTAATGACAATTAAATTTCTAAGATATCTGCGTATTTCTTTCTCTTCTTGAAAACTTGTGTTAAGATCGGCCACATAAAATTGTCAAAATCTTGGCAGGCAAAAACCACTTTCACCTACAAATCATAAAAAGCTGTCTATCGATGCCATGATCTAACTTTTCCAATCTATAGGTACTAAAGCAGAAAGAAGAATTATTGCCAAACTCAGTGGGCAGGGCACATTGCTCGCAGAACTGATGGCCGATGAGGCCGAAAGGCTCTGGAGTGGCGACCGCGTACCAGAAGACGTAGTGTTGGAAGGCCTCCCACAAGGTGGACCGACGACCTTGTGAAGGCTGCAGGAATCTGCTGGATGAGGGAAGCACAGAACAGGGCGAAGTAGCGGCGCTTGTTGGTTTGCTATGTCCAGCAGTGGACGTCTTTCGGCTGGATTGATGAGATACTAAAGTACGTTTTATTGTATACTATATAGCTGACCCGACAGACGTTGTCCTGTTTTTTATTCGAAAGACACGTGGCGCCATCTGTTATCATAATAACGTTATTGTTATTTTCCTCGGGAACAGCACTTTTTTTTCTGGTTGTAAGGTTTCTGTACACCTGACAACGTATATGCAAAATTTCAGGGTGATCGCTTCAGTGGTTTAGGCGTGAAAAGGTAAGAAACAAACAAACATACTTTCGCATTTATAATATTAAGTTAGGATTCATTACAATCTCAGCCGATTGCAGACTGTCATTTAATCAGACATCCTAATTATGCCATCAATTGATATAAAGCACAATACTACTACCAATTTCCACCACAACCTGTCCGGTTTCCTGACGCTAACTTATGTTAAACATGGCCCAACTCTCCGATTCCAAACCCAACATTGCAAGCTCACACTAATATACACGGCACATAAACTCGAGAAAAGTCTAGCCAGAAAATCATATTTACGGCAGGCATTCACACCCAAAAAAACGTTTTTATAAATCATATCTAAGCAGAATACAGGTAGAACAAGGGAATGCAATATTATTCTCGCGGCGTACTAAATCACACATCTCTGCCGACCCGCGTGGTAGCCCTGGATTTATGTGTGAAACAACATACGTGTATGTAGGGGTGTCACCTTCCTTTTTTCTGTACGCTAGATGTGTTTTTGTGTTTGGTAACTCCGTTTTTATTTCGTCGCTTTTTTAAAGGTTCCGTAAAAACGGGACCGTCTTACTAAGACTTCGCTGTCTGTCCGTCCGTCTCTCTGTCACCAGGCTGTATCTCAAGAACCGCGTTAGCTAGACAGTCGAAATTTTCACAAATTATGTATTTCTGTTGCCGCTGTAACAACAAATACTAAAAACAAAATAAAATAAATATTTAAGGGGGCTGACATACAACAAACGTGTTTTTTTCGGCGTGTTTTCCTTGTGGTACGGAACCCTTCGTGTGCGAGTCCGACTCGCACTTGGCCAGTTTTTTCTGTACCTACGCTAGATGTGTTTTTGTGTTTGGTAACTCCGGTTTTTCTGTCGCTTTTTTTGGGTTTGTACGGTCACCAAAGGAGATACGTAACCAGGGTCGTCGGGTATAGTTGAATTTTAGTAAGAAACAGTTACATGTTTTGGGATAAAATTTAATTTAATAGGAAACAAACAGGGGGCCCAAAAAGGCCACTTTGGCAAAATCATAAAAGGATAACATTATGAATCATAATGGACAGTTAACTGTTAAGTTAATCGTATCAAATCCCATTGGTGAAGGTTATTCAGTTTTTTTTTTTGACTGTGCTAAAAATACCAACCAATCCAATCCAAATCCAATCCCAATCTTTTTGATTATACCTACACAGTGCAGCGAAAAAAGAAAACACGGACTGTCTTCGCCATATTGTGATTCATAATGTTATCCTTTTATGATTCTGCCTAAGTGGCCTTTTTAGGCCTCCAGTTTATTTATCAAATTAAATTTCATTCGAAAATATCCATCGGTTTCTTACTAAACTTCGACTATTCCCGACGACCCTGGTTATTTATCGCTTTTGGTGACTGTACATGATAATACACTCGAGAGCAATGAATCCGGGTCACTTAAAGAATCCTGAAAATCTCGGAAACTAAAAATGCTAGGTTAATGCAATAAATTGTATTTAATAGACAATGTAATACTCCTTAAATGAAGGTATTAAAACTTCTTAGTTATTGTAAAGTTATATCATAAAAAAATCAAATTTGAAAAAGGGCCACTTTCGAAGATGGAACTACGAAATTACAGCATTTGGTTTTGCTTTTGTTTGTAATCTGTCATTTATGTGGGTACATAAACCATGTTGATAGTGCTCTATGTTCATTATTCAAGCTGAAATTATGTCGCTTACGCCTGAAGAATGCACCAGAATACTTACAATGCTGGAAACCGGCCGGAGTCAGCGCGATACAGCCAGGACTGTCGGTGTGTCGCTGTCAACAGTACAAAGAGTTCTCCGACGTTACGAAGAAACTGGTTCTAACCTACGCAGACCAGGAACGGGCAGAACCAGGTGTACCACAGCACGAGAAGACCGATACTTGGTGAACACCATGCTTCGAAATCGCTTTCTCACAGGAACTGAACTCACAAATCAGTTTCGACGCCTCGGAGGAAGTAATCCAAGTGCATGGACAGTAAGACGTCGGCTTGCTGAATCTAACTTAAAACCCCTTAGACCTGCAAACGGCCCTAAACTGGAGCGTGGGCATCGTATTTCAAGACTAAGATATGCCCAGAGCCACGTAAATTGGAGTATTGAAGATTGGTCAAAAGTTATGTTCTCCGACGAATCAAAATTTATGCTCTACAAGCACGATGGAAGACACAGAGTGTATCGAAGACCAGGGGAAAGATTCAAGCAAGCATGCATCGAAGAAAAAGTAGCCTACGGTGGTGGGTCTGTACTTGTGTGGGCCGGAATTTCTTCTGAAAGTCGCACAGAGCTGGTGATCATAGAAAACGGCTCTTTAACTAGCGTAAGATATGTGGAAGAAATCCTCAATGATCACGTTGGTCCATTTATGGTCAATTTAGGTGAGGATGCTATATTTATGCATGACAATGCCCGACCTCATACAGGTAGGATTGTGAATGACTACCTTCAAGAGATGAACATTACTCGTATGGAGTGGCCAGCGCGCAGCCCGGATATCAACCCGATCGAGCATACTTGGGACGAGCTAGGCAGATGCGTAAAACAACGAAACCCTCCCCCAATCACGCTTCGTGAGCTCAAAATTGCTCTCACAGAGGAATGGGAGAATATTCCCCAAAATCGTATAAGGAACTTGGTGTACAGCATGCCAAACCGCGTAAACGCAGTAATGGAAGCACGAGGAGGCAATACGAAGTATTAAAATTCAAGAAAATCGTAATAAAGTTCAAAAATTTCATGTTTCCTATTTTTGTTTTAAGGAGAGATCAGCAGTTTTTTTCTTTATGTAATTTTGTGTTAATAAAATGTATGGTGACTCATATTTTTTTTACTTTCATTTAAGGAGTATTACATTGTCTATTAAATACAATTTATTGCATTAACCTATCATTTTTAGTTTCCGAGATTTTTAACATTCTTTAAGTGACCCGGATTCATTGCTCTCGAGTGTATGAGCGTTTTTTGTAAGGTATATTACTACTGGTAAGTAATGTCTTAGTTAGAATTTTTAATTAGTAATTAAAAGGAAATTATAGAAGCGTATCTAAGTAGTAATAAAGAAGCAATAAACCTGCTTAATCAATTGCGATCACGAAGTTCTTGGCCGTATAATTAGACATGACATGCTTAATGAGTTGTACAAAAAACATAATTAACCATAGAAAATGGAAGCGGTGTGGTAAAAAACTAGACATTATATTGGACTTCTTTATCAATCACAATCAAGAATTGTTAGTCGTGAAACGAAACAACCAGTGCATTACTTTGTAAATAAGAGCTTTTTTTAGCAGAGAAAAAAAATTGCGACTTGCAAGATTGTAAAAAATAAAGTTCAAGCAATATACAGCGTGTTAAAAAAAAAACTATACAGCATGTATAAAAAAAAACTTTTTTTTTGTTTGAAAATACTAATTGCGTTTATAAAAAACTACAATTTACAACGCGTTTATAAAAATACTTTTTTTTCTCTCGTACCAGCCCTAAAAGTAACGCAGAAGCTTATAGGAGCAAAGGCAGTGGAGTGTGGCGTCTACACAATGCTAGGAAGCGAAGGAGGGCAAACGAACCCAGGCGGCTTACATTAGCGATAATGTTATGAAATATTGCTATTACAATGACACGGTGTGTGTGTGCAGTTTTTGTCTTTCGGTTGGCTTTTGAACTTGCAAGACTGTAACGGTAACTTTATTTATGGACCCGCTGCAAGAATATATACAACTAAAGCAGTGGCTGAGATATTGAATAGATTTGTTGCTACAGATCATGAGTTCAATTCCCGCAAGTTACATTTAACAAAAAAAACCACTTTATAGTTACCGTTGATCTACGTATTCATATTTGTGCTTATGATATCGATGCCTTAGTTCACATTTGCACTAACTACAAAATTGACAATTTTGAGGAGAGCGTTTTAAAGTTTTTTAAAGTTTAGACGTGAACAGTACGAAAACAAAGTAAAATAATAAAACAATTATGCATCTATTCACAAGACTAAACCTTTAGTCTATCTCCATCTTAACTCAATATTGTACGATATTTAGTGTATTTGGCACAAAAAAAGTGAAAATTGAAAATTTTGCAGTTAGTACAATTGTGAACTAAGGCATCGATATTAGATTTCTATATATTTGTCTGTAAATATTCAATTAATTATCATTTGGAAGTACGGACGTTCAAATAGAAATTACAATCAAATTACATCCGTAACATTACTAGCAAATGGAAACATAGAATTAGCGGTAACGAAAATCCTTTTCAATAAACGTAATTAAATGTAAAACAATCAAACTGAAATCAATTAGGTTCGCACAATCAAACATGGCGCCTAGATTACAAACGTTGGAGAAATTCAAACAATTTCAATGGTATTTGTCCTAACGGTTGGTACCGTCAGCGACAAACGTTGATGATCTTAATAACCTCTATGAGAGGAAATATTCCGAAAATTCGAAGACTGGGCCCGCGAGTTTGATTACGTATCACTCCCTCTCAGAGAGAGGCGGTCTGTGTTGTGCCCCATGGGAACATTTATAGGTTGTTTATGCTACGCTGGCACCGGGCCGAAAGGTTCTGGAGTGGCCACCGCGTACCAGAAGATGTAACGTTGGAAGGCCTCCAAGGTGGACGTTGACCTTTCGACCTTGTGAAGGCCGCAGGAACCCGTTGGATGCGAAAAGCGGAGGTGCTTGGAGGAGGCCTATGTCCAGCAGTGGACGCCTTTCAGCTGAAATGATGATGATGATGCTGGCACTTTCTAGTCATAGACTTATAATTTAACCACGACAAATTCTCAAATAGTTAGTGACAAAACGACAGAAGAAAGAAGATATGGTCAGAAAGGGGTGTAAATAAAAGAAATGATAGCTGATGGAGATGAATAGACAAAGAAACATAGAGTCTAAGAGACACACAAATAAGCGGGCCTAGCCGAAGTGACATTCTATCAGCGATAATTAAGAAAGAGAAATAGGTGTATATGTCACAGAAACACGTGCATACAAAAAGATAAATAAAAGGCAAGATAAAGAAATCACAAGACGAACGGAAAACTCCTGGAAGAGCCACTGGTCCGTGAAGAAACTATTTAAGGGTGAATTGCCTATGGCACTGAAACGCAGGCTCATCATAGACATGTGTATTCTTTCCGTCTTAACCTATGGTGCACAAGCTTGGTCTTTGACTAACATCCAGAAGTCCAAACTGAAGGTCTGCCAACGAGCAATGGAGCGCAGTATACTAGGCGTTACATTACCGGATGGTGACGGTGTTCGAAACACAATACTGCGCTCCAAAACAAAGATAGCTGACGTGGCTCAAAAGGCTGCCCAACTTAAATAGGACTAAGCAGGACATGTCTGTGTGGTGCCGGACTTAAAGAATAGCACCACCCCATACTTCCCGTGGGTGTCGTAAAAGGCGACTAAGGGGCGTACCGGCAGCAGCGTTCTCTATGCATTCCACCACCATACCATACTGCGATCGCCAACCCGCCTGCCAAGCGTGGCGATTATGGTAAACCTCCCCCCCCCCTTTTGGGGGAGGCCTATGTCCAGCAGTGGACGTTTTTCGGCTGAAATGATGATGATGCGGCAGGACATGTCTGCCGCAAGGCGGACAGGCTGTGGGCCCAAATAGCACAGAATTAGTGCCCTGAGACAGCGAGGCGGCGTCGTGGCAGACCACGTAGGAGATGGTGGGACGAGCTGGATAGGTTCCATTAAAACTGGAAGGAGGACGCGCGGGCTCGCGAAAGATAGAAGGAATGGAGAGAAACCTTTGCCCTGGAGTGGGACAGGGTAGCCTAGTAAAAAAAAGAAAGAAAGAAAAGAAGAATAAAGATGTTGGAATGACAAAAATGTATTGGATAGACTTAAGCTACCGTAAAACCTATGTCAATCCTGTTGAAAGGCGTTATAGAAATAAGAAATGCTTTGAAAGCAAAGCGACCCTCGTCTAGGCCCTTAGTTCGTGAAATACCGGTATTATTGGAAACGGGTACCACTGGCTTTGATGTGATACCGGTAATTGATACTCTGGAGTATTACCGATACTATTGGTACCGGTAACATTGTCACCTGTGCTATTGATATTTCTAATCAGTATCGGTATTGTACCGGTACTAGAACCTGTATCAAACAAATATTTACCTGAGAAAACAGGTTCTTGTAGTAATTTAAAAGGATAGTTAATAGGCATTAGAAAAATAACTTCAAAGTACAAATACGAGATTTGTGGTACGGAGCCTACGCAGGTTACACAGCCTGCTAACGGTACCAGAATATGGTACCGGTATTTAGGTACCGAAATGACAAAAACCGTTAAGTACCGGTACATAAACTAGGTACTATTGGTACCGGTTACAAGCCTTGGGCACATAGTGTGTCAGAACATATGTATTTATGTGCTTTCCCTCCTGTCTGTACTCCGTTTAAGCCGTATATAAGCCGTTTGTGTTAGAATGCTGTGTGTTGCGGATTTCGGATACGAGTCAATAGTATATTTGGTAATGGTATTGTATCAATGGAGGTTTAGTTTTCAGGCTTCTATTAGACTAAATATTTGGGCTAAATTTAATTAGTGATACGTTTTCATAATGATTGTGTAGATTAGGGATGATGACTAATATTACAAATGTCCGAACAAATAATGCTATTTCACATACTGCTGTCTGTCATAAAGAAAAAGGGCACAACTAACATTTTTTTCCAAAATTGAGTAAAAAAAAACTGGCACATGCGTCTTTTTTTCTGATTCCAAATATGACCTTAATTTTGAAAAAAATATTAGTTGTGCCCTTTTTCTTTATGACTGCAGCATAGTAGAACGGGGTAATTGAAAACAATCAGTAAAATCAATGGAAAGTTGTAGAAACTACACGCTTTTAAAGTTTTTGTTGGGGATTATTCCCGTCCTTGTCGCGCGGTACTCACAATGTATAGCGATAGTATGAAGTTACATAGTCATGTCGTCACTTTCATGGTAGTGCCATATTTGTCTAGTAGTTATTTTGAAACGTTTATTACTTGGCAACTTTTGTAAGCTTTTAGACATTTTCCTATTACTTGCACTTTTAGCAAAAAAAAATTTTTTTGTGTTTCAAATAAAAAAAAAATCAACATCCCTAATGAAACATTATTTTGAAACATTATTTGTTTGTGTGAGTTTAAAGGGCAAGAGTAGGGGAAGACCAAAGAAACGATGGATGGACTGTGTGAATGATGATATGGTTAGAAAGGGGGTGTCTACCGAGATGACGACTAATAGAGAAGTATGGATGAAAACGACATGTTACGCTGACCCTAAATAAACTGGGATAAGGGCGGGAGAATGAGGCAAAAAGTTTTTTTTTTTTTATCGTAAAAAATAAACAAACTTGCAAAAAGCGACTAAAACCTCTTTCGGGAGCAGTATATGTATATCCATACCAATATTATGAATGCGAAAGTGTGTCTGTCTGTTACCTCTTCACGCTTAAACCGCTGAACCGATTTAGATGAAATTTGGTATAGAGATAGTTTGAGTCCCGGGAAAGGACATAGGTTAGTTTTTATCCCGATATTCCCACGGGATCGACACTTATGCGGGTGAAACCGCGGGGCGCTGCTCGTTCAAGAAATTTAATAAAATAAATTTAAACCCCAATCTAACTTTAAATTATCTTAGTCATAGTCATATTTTTCTTTCGAAATTCCACTCCCGAGGGTCTAGGCATGCCTAAAACTAACCAGCTCTCACGAGACTAACGCCTAAAGTTTATGTTACCTCTGCTCCGATATTAAATCTAGCATTTAACCATTAAACTTAGAAAGGTTGCATATTTCTAAACACCTGACTATGTACAGCTTCTAAGACTATATAAAACGATTTTAACACTACAAAATGCTTGGTAGGGTTACCATCCTTCCGGATTTACCTACAGTCGCGAGCATAAGTATGCAGGGTTATTGGTAAAACAATAACAACCTCTTAAGAGGTCGTTGTACTCATCGTTATGAACAACATTTACTATGGGACCAAACCTGAAATCGCGAAAAAAAAAATCAGCTGTTCCCTACATTTTGATGAGTTATACGAACATAAATGTAGGGAACAGCAGATTTTTTTTCGCGATTTCAGGTTTGGTCCCATAGTAAAAGTTGTTGCACTTTAGAGTCGAGTTTTAAAGGACTATTTAAATTTCAAAATGCTAGGTAACCCTAGTGGGGAAACAATTCCCGCGAACACACATAGGCAAGCAATACGGCCATACCAAATCGTTTCGGTCTAATTGCCTATCGTAGCCGTATTTATGGGCCCCGCGAATAGCCCATACTTCATAAGACCCTTTAATGAGCAATAAATAGCTATTAACAATAGTTGATTAAAGGCCCATTGTTGACTAGGATTGATTTAGAAATTTTAGTTTGTTTTGAAACGACGTGAAAATTAAGTGTGGTTTGTTCCTATTTTTATTGTAGGTCGTTAATGGGTGTAATTAAAACCTTCAGGGAAGATAATTTCATTGGCTTTTCTATTAAGTATTATTACTGTATTATTTATTTAGGCCCTTGGCAAAATAATAACAGCCGCACAGGTCGATCGATCAGGTTAAGCTACGCTTGCCGCGGTTTGTCTGTGGATGGGTGACCATCTTTACATATCGTGACCCCTCCGTGCCTAAGCACGTTAAGCCTTTGGTCCCGGCTGTCATTCGTGGATCTTTGACAGTCGATACGGGTAGTCAGAATCCCGAAAGTCTGACAACCAGTCTTACCAAGGGGTAAAGTATTACCCAGTAACTGGGTTGTGGTCAGATAGGCAGTCGCTCCATATAAAATATTGGTATTTAGCTGCATCCGACCCCAACATAGTTAGGAAAAGGCTAGGCAGGCAGATGATGAAGTTAACCTACAATTGGTTTACACGTTACATTTAATTTAAAAGTAGACGATAATATACACACCGCTGACAATGTTTAAAAAACACTTTTCAAACTATTGCTATTTAAAAGATATTATACCATTAAGGACTATTTAGATGACAAATCAATAGAAGCTGTAATTTGTAAGCTAGATTGATTGACATCGCTGATTGTGAATACATTTGCACGTCATGTTAAGGCAGGATATGCTGAAACAAATTCACTGTAACACCTTATGTACCATATTCTAGCAAATAAATATTTTTTATTTGATTTGATACATTTATAAGTGCAACGATCACTTACAGGCTAACACCACATGCACTATTTTATTAAGATACATTTTTATTTTTGCAATTAATTATAAATTTTGAAGGTACCTAAAGGTTTTCTATAGGTACCTAAAGGGTGCCAAGGTAGAGGTAGACCAAGGCGAAGATGGAGTCACGATCTAATATCATTTGCAGGGTCAACATGGCCAGAGATCGAATAATGCAGGTTTGGAAGGAAAAATGGGAGGTCTTTGCCCAGCTATGGGATGCAAAATAGGCTAACAAAAAAAAAGGTGCCAACGGGGCCCAATTACTAAGGATTCGCTGTCCGTCCGCCCGTCACAGGGCTGTAACTTTTGAACCGTAACAGGTAAACACTTTAAATTTTCAGTGGGAAGGTACTAACTATAGTATCATAAAAAAAACAATCACACTAATATTATAAAGGCGAAAGTTTGTGAGTGTGTGTGTGTGTTTATATGTTTGTTACTTCTTCACGCTCAAACGGCTGGACCAATTTTGATAAAATTTTGTATGGAGGTAGCTGACGCCCTGGATTAACATATAGGCTACTTTTTATCCTGATATTCCCACAGGATCGACAATTACGCGGGTGAAACCGCGGGGCGCAGCTAGTATCAAATAAAGTTAAAATGTAAAGTCCCCATCTCCAAGTAAGAAACGTGTTAAAGAAATATGTATCCTTCGTGTGCGAGTCCGACTCGCACTTCTCCGCTATCTCTGTCAGATACAGAGTAAGTACACCAAGACAACCTACTCGTTCATAAAAAAACAACCTGTATATTATAATATTTTCATACGAATAGGCAAACATTTTCTTCAATAAGTTTTCGCCAAATTATGTAAGTTTTATAAACAAACTTAGAATTTCTGATCACGTAACAAAATAACACAAAAGTAGTCGGATATTTTTGTATTTTTGACACAAATTGTGCGACACATCGCACTAACGAGCTCTGATTTTGGCCTTTTTATCTATTCTATACAATGTTATATTCTATATAATAGTAAAGAGCTCGAAATAAGTGTATTATGGATGGTTTGAATAAAAAAACTCATTAGAAAGACATTTTTTGTATCGGTCTATTAGTGGACGAAAAACCATAATGATTAAATACTTCAAGCACACAAATATACAGAGGAATTGCCATAGGAATTTTCCACCAGTGAACCTTTGGGCGATGTAGAGACAAACAGATACTGTGTAGTTATTAAGAAAAAACTGGCCAAGCGCGAGTCGGACTCGCACACGAAGGATTCCTTATTACAAGGCAAAAACGCCGAAAAAAACATGTTTGTTGTATGGGAGCCCCCTTAAATATTTCTTTTTATTCTGTTTTTAGCATTTGTTGTTATAGCGGCAACAGAAATAAATCATCTGTGAAAATTTCAACTGTCCAGCTATGACGGTTCCTCAGATACAGCCTGGTGACAGACGGACAGTGGAATCTTAGTAATAGGGTCCCGTTTTTAACATTTGGGTACGGAACCCTAAAAAAGAAAAATAGTTTATTCTGCACAAACAAAACGCTCATTACAAAAAATATATACACATACAAGCAACGTAGTCAAAAGCCTCGTATTCAAGCATATAAAAAGTTGTTAATTTTGTCCATTGCTTGATGTTGCAAGGGACCAAAGACGGTCAGCGGGATTGTCCGAAAGGGTTACCGCTGGCCCGGAACATAAAGGGGTGGGTTTTAGTCAGTAAGAGTCTGTCACTCCCTTCCGCTCCACCCAGAGAGGAAAAAAAAAGGGACCAAAGACAACACACATTAATTGACATTGACAATACAAATGCGTCACTGGCAGAGATAACAACAAAACAAAATGCCAATTGCAGAGCGGAAAAATAACTACTGAAAACAAAACCAAGAAGAAACTGTTTTGAGAGCAGTGGTGTTGAAATAAATTACACAAAGTAAAGCGCCTGACTGGGTTCGAAGTTCAAACCCAACCTACAACTCGTAAGTCCAACTGCTCCAGAAAAAAAAATGCTAGTAAAGATACAGTTTATTAAATAGACACAAATTTTATCAACGTCGAACGAACAGATTCTGTGCCAAACTTGGTTTCAATTTAAACCGAGGCATTGCCAAAGCAAAACTAGGAAGCTACACAAGTTTTAAGCTCTACGCAAGTCAAAATACTTCCATATTTTACACACTATAAAAAAAAAAACATAAAAAAAACAAGTTTTCTTATTACGGCAAACTTTTCTATCGTTTGTGTTGAAAAACTCGTAAAAGTAGGCTATCAGTTAAATAAATTGATTATGCTGAACACAATAAGTGCATAACTCACGACTGATTGCGAAATCAATTATAGCCTTTAAAATCGTAAAACTGTACTGGTGTGAAGAAAAGTCAGTAAAATACGATTATTATTTTTTTTTCTGTGCTTATGGTCCACCCACATTTTGCCAATTATGTTTAAGTCCCCTGTGTGTAAGTGTTGTCCATGGTTTGGTAGTCTTTCTGGTTAAGAGGGGACGGGGCCTGCGAGGAATTTGAAAAATAGGTATTTTAAGAAACTATTGCCGTCGCCCTACTTCAAGTCTGCCCCCGAAGTGTGTGATAGGGACAGCTGCAGCTCAGACTGAAATTATCACAAAAATTTTAACGAGATCGACGTTTCGTATTTCCCCTTTTTTCTCCTCGAAAACTGAGTCGATTCAATTTTTTTTTTACTTTAACATTTTAAGAAAGAGTATGTTTAGGTTCCTATGATTTTGTTTCATGTTATAAACTTTTCTAATTTGTCTGGTAGTCCTCTAATCACGGCGGTGAAAATTGGACCTTTTTGTCATTTTGGAGGGTCATATTTTCTTAACTAATAATTTGCCGAACAAAAGAAAATGACAGCGACGTGTTTACAGCAGACCTTGATTTTATGAAAAAAAAAATCTCTAGAAGCATTATTCAGGAAGAAAAAAGGGGATTTGTATGGAGTATTGCACGCCCTGTTCCCTCTTAATTGGTCTCCTTAACCGTTGGTAGCCGTGCTGTGCCCATAGCTCCAATCATGAGAAAACTTTGTATATTATGGGTAAGTAAACAAGTCAGAAGTGGAAGAACATCGTACCTACATAAAGCCATGAAGGCCTTTCAGGAACACCACCTTCAGTAATGAAGTACACGATCAAGAAGAAGAAGCAAACAAAACGAAAAGGAATTAAGAGAAAACGCATTTTGAAGTGACTTACTTGTCTAGTGAGTAACTTGTTTAGGCGTGTTAGGAATTTTTTGAGATGGGAAAAATCCATTGAACTCGCACCACTGTTACTGTAAGCGACACCGCACGTGTTTTGTTTATAAGACGATTAAAAAAATACCCGCTTCGGATGTGTTCGGCTGTCCTCGGGATGTGCTCGGTTTTAATGTATATCTGATATGTCAGTGAGTGATGGCATAGTATTCTGTTTGTATTTTGGTTTCACTTCTGTCGGCACTCCCGGAAGAGTGCCACTGTTTTTTTTTTCTAATAGCGTTTGCGAATTACGGGATATTAAGGTATATTAGCTTAGGTATTGGCTAACATTTCACTTTACTTACCTAAACCCATTAAAGGACACTGAACGATACACAATAGAAGCTTTATTCTGCCGTCATAAAGAAAAAGGGCACAACAAACATTTTTTCCAAAATTGAGTTACATATTTGGAATCAGAAAAAAATATGCCATTTTTTTTACTCAATTTTGGAAAGAATGTTAGTTGTGCCCTTTTTCTTTATGACGGCAGTGTTGTTGTCCCGCAAAGTGTTAGATTAGGTCTATTATTTTTAGGGCTGATTTTTCCAACGCCAGGTAATTTCGTCCGATGAATAATTTTGAATTTTTGACATTTCTTCCATACAATATCTGTCAATTTTATTCCACGAATAAAAAATATCTCTCGATTGAAAAATCAGCCCTTGGTAAACTATATTTTTTTACTTGAAGGTGACTCTGTGTTTTATGATGATAATGGTGTATTCTATACCGTCAATTTGTTCCAATCATATTCTCTTTATATCAAATAAACCACTACAAAAAAAACAAAAAAACTCACATTTGCTGAAGGCCCTTGACAAATAAGTAGATATAAACTACACACATCAATCAAGCCACTTTTCTCCTCAACCGTACCGTACCGATACATCGAAAACAACAGGTTTTTATCGATAAAAACGATTTCGAGTCGTAAAAACTAAGAATTAAACGAACGAATACTTAAACTTAAGAAACGGACCGTTGATTTTTTAACGAAGTTAAATTACCGTTGACGGCTACCTGTGAAAGTCGGTAATGGTCGATAAATGACAGTAACGGATGGTAACCATTAAGAAGAAACACTTCCTATAGTTTTTAAGTAGGAAGGTACTCGTGTTGGGAAATTGGATGTAATTTCACGCCTGGGTACTGTGTTGTCTTATTTTGAGTTGATCGGTTGTTGTCGTTTCGAGAATAGTGTTGTGTACCTTTGTACACGGTTTTTTGTATACCTTACGTGTAAGATCTATTCACATATATTTTTTCAATTGTGGTTATTTCAAGTTAAACAATATCAACTTTATTCAAGTAGTAATTAAGTTGATCTCATGGTGACTAGCAAGCACTATTGAAAAAGTTTTGAAGTTGTAGCGTAAACTGAACTTTATTGTGCAGGAAAAGTTATTTTTCCAAAAACACATTTGTTTACATGTTTGGTAACTAAATCGTGAACATCTAAAAGGTATCATTTTTATTTTGTTAGATAATGCATAAATATTGTGACTAATCGAAGCAAACAAATGGAACGGGAATTTTAGAATCATAGTTTCCTAGGAAGGTCGTCCCAAGTTTGGTTTAGTGATTTACGGTTTCTGAATAGCTGAGATGTCAAAAAGTTTTAAATAAAAATAATTTCATCAATAAAAAAATAACATGACCCTGTATATTTAAAATAATGGAGCCAAATTATTTTTACGTTTAATAAATGTTAAACTAATCTTCGCAAATTTACTTCTCGTCGCCTTTTTAAATCCACTGTTCTTTTACAAAATCATTTACTTACGCCATACTAGAAGCAACAACGTTATCAACTAATTTCATACTTTACAAATCACAAATAATATATGATAATAATTTGATGTAAATGATAATATACAATAATAATAATTTGATGTAAATATTTGCATGTCGAATGGCAAAATATGGCTGATCTTTGTAAAGTACTAACATCTATTGATGTGTGATGACCCATATTTGCAAAAATAACATTTTTCTATTCTATTCAAAAACACGTAAGAGACGTCGACATCAACCCATTAGGCACGGTCTACACTACCTACAAACTAATACAAAAATTACGAAACTAGCGAAATCGATTCCCGACCAAACAGTCGACTATCGATTACCTTACGAGAATCGAGTACAAAAGAATCGCTCACAAAGCTTGTCAATGACAAATGAAATTCGACGTCCGACCATAAATTGTGACTAGGTATAATAAAAGATTATCTATCTCTGAAATAAATACAGGGGGAGGACAATAGGGCCTTTATTAAGGGATGTATAGACTTTCCCCCTGTGGGATTGTTCCTTGGACGCGTATGAGTCGCATCTGTTCGGTTATTGTTTTACATGGTTAATTCGATTTTGGTTTGAGTACGACGAAATTAGTTTTTGGAACTTAATTATGATTTTGTTTGTAAGTAAGATTTTTGTTATGTAAAATGCAAATTGGCCATCACCCTTTAATTCTAAGACTTTTTTGGTTTCATCGTAATAGATTAAAAATACTTAAGCTTTTAACATTTCGCACATTGATAAGAAGACCGTCACTATACGAAAAACGATGTTTTCCTGTTAGCAGTGCCATCTCTCAAAGATACAATTTTTTTGCAAATACACCAGTCGTTGTAGCTCTAAATTAAACATGATATCATTTTTTTATTCTTTCTGGTGCAAAACTAGTCGTTACTGTTTTGTAAAACTTTAGCTGCTTCTACTGAAAAACCAGCTTTTTTGGTTAGTGTCACTCTTCTTATCAATGTGCGATTTGTAGTTAACTACAATGTGAATAAGCAACGGATACACAACGATCAAGGATCACCCATTTTATTGTTAAATCTTATTTCCTGTACCTATATCTATGCAAATATTTTTTAATTAATCAGGTATTTAAACGATTACTAAAGAAAACTTTTACTTTCCTTACTGCCAACATTCACCTACCCATATTAAAAAAAATGTTATACATATTATTCTCAGACCACTTACCAACAATATGAACTAGATCCAAATCTCATATCATTTCAAAGGACAATGCCCATAATTCACTAGCCATCACTAAAAATATAATCTAATAGAAAATAAACGGATATAGACGATTACTCGCATTATTGCTAAGTTCTGATTCAATGGTTCTGTCGCCAAAAAAATGGCAATAGCTGTTGGTAATATAAACAGTCCGTGCGAACCACGCGTTCATAAGTCGCGTGGCAGGGTTGTCACTTACGCGTTTTATTTTATACTAGCTGCGCCACGCGGTTTCACCCGCATTAATTTCGATCCCGTGGGAATTTCGGGATAAAAAGTATCCTACGTGTTAATCCTGGTTATAAACCACCTGTGTGCCAAATCCGTTCAGTAGTTTTTGCGTGAAAGAGTAACAAACATTCATAACATCCATTCATCCTCACAAACTTTCGCGTTTCTAATATTAGTAGGATAAGTAGGATTTAGTTGTTTATTTGCGTAACTTTGAAAGTAGGCTTATGGATGTCGGATACATTGCTTGTTTGAAAAGTATCTTTATATGTACAGCTCTCAGAATTTCGATTTTATTAGGTTCCTTAATGGACGTAGACATTCAGGACCTTTTAAAAACTATAGGGGTACCTGGATATGACATACACACTTATGAAAATTACCATGATTTCTGGTATTTTCTTAATTTTTAACACACACACACTGATGGGTATCATCAGTGTGTTAAAGATTAAGAAAAAGGGCAAATTGTTGTTAACAAGTTTAGCAAAAACAAACAGGATCATAGAAATATACTAATTACGTGGTGAATTAATAATAGCGACTACATGCTAAGTTTTATATCCTTAATAATGATAATATTTCGATTCCCAATTAATTCATAAAAATATCAATAAAAATAAGTTATAGTTATGTGTTTCTTAAAACGAACGAGGCGTATTAAAATAATTGGTAATTAATTATGCATAATAGATTAATATTAATTATGGATATAAGATTTCCGTCTGTAGGTATCTTTCTGCTGTTCACATCTAAATATAATTATAGTAATATTTAAGATATTTTAATAGTGTTTAAGCAGATCTGCATATTTTCATATTGGTAATAAAAATTCTCTGGTCTCTAGAAGTACATTATTTAAAAACTTTATCGAAAATATCTGCCGAATTTGACATTTTACTCCTTTTTAATAAAGAAAGGAAAAATATTTTTGTTTTTTTAATAATTTTCATATTTTCATTAAACCAAGATGCCTTTTTGATTTCTTGACTATATTTATTTCTCCGCCTGCTTTAGGACTTATTTATTTAAATATGTGTATATACTTTATTGTACACCAGAAAATACATAACAAAAAAATACATTTAATCATCGCAATAAATACTTTTTCTTTCTTTATTTATTTAACACTACAACACATGCAATGGGCGGCCTTTCTCGGCTTTTAAACAAACTTGTAAAAAAAAAACCTTTTTTTTCATTTCCCTTCAGCGCAACCCTAACGCAGTCCCCTACCAGATCGATAGAACATTTTATTTCTCTCTATTATAAATCCGAGGGGAGCATTATAAGGAGTGTCGCGTGCGTGCAGTTACCGCCACTGTGCCATTAACGACTGCTGGCAACTGGCAACTTTCTATGCAACTTTTTTTTTGGTGGCTTGTTCAAATATTACGTTTGGATAGTTTCGTTTTGGATGGGAGCAGTGTCATAGAGACAATTGAAATAGAGAGCCCTACAAAAATGTAAAGCCAGCGATTAAATGCAAGGGCAAGAATAAAAGTTTTATATTGATGACATAATTCAATAAAGGATTATATAAAATTATAGTCTCTTAGATCATAATTGTTGTTGTTGCGTCTTGAAGAAAATAATTTCATACCTTCACCTATTTTGAATGACGACATCTTTGACATTATCTAGATCGATTATGTGCCTGTTTCAGCCATATTTGTGATACCTAATAACATGGAACACTACGCTAAAAAGTAACCTATTAAAAACAATTTCAGAGTTAAAATCGCGCCACTTGTCACCACTCAAAAAACGGGGTATTCCTCGAAACGCACCAAACGAAACGTCCATCGATATCATTTATTACGAATCCGTCATCCGTCTTCTCTATGTTTCATCGTTGATGCATTTAGAGGATTTTTTTTTTTCGAGTAATACTTTTGGTGCGTTTCAAAGTTGGTGCATTTCGAGGAATACCCCAAATAACAAACAAAGAATCAACGATCAAATTGCCTCCAGACCTAGCATTAGTTAAAAAGCTCCACTTTCGTGATTAAACGGATTAATATCACAACATTAATGACACAGTAGGAGGCAGACAGGGCTTGCTCATCATAAAAATAAAAAAATAACATAAAAACAGAGATAATCGGATTTAATGTTAGTAAGAGTGCAAAAGAAAAATCTATACAGTGATTTACGATCTTTTGTGATTATTATTTATATTATACTTGACTGTGAAAGAATCGGCTTTTATCATTTTCTTTTCTAGCATCTAAAATATGGGTCTAGCGTTTCTACTTTAATAGAATTGGCTTCTAAGATATGCTAGTGTCTAAAAAATATATGGTTTTACCAAGCTTTGTAATTTTTCGTGTTCTTCATTTGTACTTTTGTTCTGAATGACCTTTAGCTATAAAACAAAACAAAATAATGTGTCATCAATTCATGTGCGTGGCTTAGTAATTTTCATTTATGAAGATTCTAGACTCCATTCCTTTGCTAGTCATGGCAGGTAATAATTATAGAACAGACTAACAGACGATTATGATTATTAATTATTAATAATGGCCGATTATTATGTCAAAAGACCTCTTTTGTATGTTTTCCAATATTTAAGTGTAGTTTTTAAAGTGTTTTTATAGGCCGAATAGGATTTACTAGATTTTACGTTGCTAATAAAATTGTCTCATTTTGTTTTGGTAAACATTTCTATGTCTAAGTCTTAAGTAAGCTAAAAACAAAATTTTACGGTTTTAAGGTTTAGAAATCGAGCATAAATTCCTACCCCAATTTCGGTTTTTTACTCAATTTATCTATCAAATACTATCTTTGCATTGTATAAACTCAATTTCCTTTGTATTGGCTAATTGCATAGCACAGATGTGAGTTCTATGTACTCTATAGCTACCATTTACCAGGTAATAATAATATGTCTTTCATTGATTTAAATGTGCCCTGGCGGCTGATAGTATGTCATGCTCACTCAAATGTCTCGCTGACGGTGGCGTGTGTGTTGGATCATTTAGCTTCCTTTAAAATGGTTGAGCTGAATTGTGCTGATCTATGCGTCATGTTCGTGAACGGGCGCCGTCAGTTGGGGCTGGTCATCACTTAGCTGCCTCGGCTGTTACTGTGGATTGTTGTTTTGTTACTATTTGCTGTGCTCTGGACGCTTTTAAGGCTTAAACCTTTTTTTTTTACATTGTTCTCACATTACAATTATAAATGCAAAAGTAATGATGTAACTAATATTTAGTAAAATATAATTTAAAAATAGTGTCCATGGAGTTTCTTGCCCGTTCTTCTCCATAGGTACCTACTACGATTTGGAATGGGCAACTAGCTTCATATTTTCTGACTGACCGACTTCTTGACAATTCAAAAGTGCCTGTTAATGGTTTAATTGAAATAAATGCCAAAGTTTGAGTTATAGAACACATTGTGTTAACCCGTAACTGAGTTGTGGAGGTCAGTTACTTCGTGTAAAATACTGGTATTCAGCTGCATTCGGTTAGACTGGAAGCCGACCCCAACGTAGATGGAAAAAGGCTAGGCAGATATGATTTGACTCAATTGTTTTTATTTTTTCACATATGGACACAAAACTTAACATAAAAATCCAACAATTCTATAAAAACACAAGAAGCCCGATTCTTCCTATTTCCTACAAAGGACAATAGGTAGTAATAATGTTATTCTACATCAGAAGTAGTCTACAATTTCAAAGCTGTCTTGTCTGTAGCTAAAGAACATAATAACGGAAAAATAAATGGAGTTGCACTGCGTTGCGAATAAAAGTAGCAAATAAAAAGTTACATCTCATCTTGTACTTGTAAACATGTTACAAGATGTATTTGTTGTCAGTTCTTGTGCTTTTGTAAACGTAACTTTGATCTTTGGGATTAAAAAAACGAAAATAACGTTGAAATAGCTCATGGTAAAAAAATAAATGTATTTGTATTCGAAACACGCTGTATAAATTACATTTCTACCTTTCTCCAGCTATCTTTACGTAATCCTTAAATTAGTCACACTCCCTGTGTAAGCCCCTAAATAAATAAGATAAGCATGCCCGTTTTTGCCTTTATATAGTAAGTATAGTAAAAAACAACTTACAGCCAGTCGAATTGAAGTATCAAAAACAACTTATCTGAATTTAATAAAGCATTTATCCTTCCCTGCCACATCAAGTTAAAAAAACCCACTAAAATATGAAAATCCTGGAAGCACTCCATTTTCCCGAAACACCTCATACAATCCAATTAACCTAAAAAAAAGTGGGGCGGGCAAAAACAGTTTGCAGCAATCGTGAATAAAAACAAAGTTGCACCTTCTCTGGCTCCTGACCCAGTTTCCTTGCACCCATTGTGGCACTGGAGTCATATTTTCTGGAGTGGCTGTGTCATTGCATACGCTTTTCACACAATGCCCTTTTTAAAGTGGTGTTCTTCTCTAAACATCTCATTTTGAAATTCGAACGGTGTCAAGCCGCCATGATGTACTTTTAAAAACAAATGAGTTTGCTTTTAAATTGTATAACAACAATAAAAAAGGCTGCATCTGAAAAGGTCGATCGAGACTTTGGGAATCTTACACGGAGATATTTTAATCAACAGTGTGCTAGAAAGAAGATTCTAGATTTGAGATACGTTTTAAAAACTACGAAAGCACGAAGAGTTTTAAGTCATACATACATTTTCAACCAATGACCTTTTAATCCTGCTGTAGTCTGGTCTCTTCACATCACTTTGAAATTCGAACGGAGTCGAGATCAGCGTTGTAACTGCGTAATACACTAACAGTAGCAATGACTCATTTTGACAGTTCAACGACATTCATTGCGTTATATACTTTGAGGAGCAGATACATTTTTCGAACATATGAAGCAATGGATTAGCAATAAATTTCAAAATGATTCAGATTGTGATTGAAAGTGTGTTACGTGGCTGCTGAATACAATCTTCAGAAACAAATGTATTCGCTTTCGATTTTTTAGGGTTCCATACCCAAAGGGTAAAAACGGGACCCTATTACTAAGACTTCGCTGTCTATCCGTCCGACTGTCTGTCACCAGGCTGTATCTCAAGAACCGCGACAGCTAGACAGTTGAAATTTTCACAAATTATGTATAAAATTTCTGTTGCCGCTATAACAACAAATACTATAATCAAAATAAAATTAATATTTAAGGGAGGCTCCCATACACAAACGTGTTTTTTTTCAGCGTTTTTGCCTTGTTGTACGGAACGCTTCGTGTGCGGGCCCGACTCGCACTTGGCCAGTTTTTTTATGGTCATTTGAGTGAGGGTTGAAAGTGAACTTTATTTTATACAATAGGATTGCTGTCGTTCAGGATAAGCCTCCTATTTTTGAGAACGTATTTTTGTAAAGTAGGTCAACGGAGACATGTCAAGTGTACCGTTAGTCCTTGTATAGGTCATATTTTTGAGCTAGGTTGAATGAAAAAGAAATTAAGTCAAGTGGCACATGCATTTATTACCCAGCATAGTGACTTAAGGGGAATGCTCCAACCAGCCCGCGAAATTCAAAATTTCTTGCGTTTTTTGCAATTTGCAGGCCAGTGCTAGGTTGTATATTGATTAAAATATTATTCGCGGCTGTAAGACGTATGTAGTTACAGATTTATAATCATCAAAATCACCAATACAACCCTCCAACTTCATAAAGGTGTAAGAACAAAAAAAAAAAAAAACAGAAAAGGTAATTCCTACAGCTGAACTTACAGCGTTTTATTGATGATTTTGATGATTATAATTCTGTAACTACATATGTCTTACAGCCGCGAATAATATTTTAATCAACATACAACCTAGCACTGGCTTGCAAATTGCAAAAAACGTAAGAAAATTTGAATTTCGCGGGCTGGTTGGAGCATTCACCTTAAAACATCGTAATGAAGTATTAGGTACGACTACATTTACTATAAACTAACCCCCTTAAACTAATAAACGTATTATATCAGATGAATAGTTAGGTACACACCGATTTCTCTCTTTCTGTCGTCAGTAATTTGACTTTCGAAAGAAGAAGACAAAGCGTTGTGTACTAATTATTACAGACGCTATACAACGTTTATTAGTATGGGGGTAAATGTTTATGGTAGCACGGTTTTAGGGGATATAACTTTAAATACGAATCTAGTGGTACCTACTGAACCATTTATACTGTGTGACTTGTAATTTGACGTATTTCTTCCAGGACATGATAGTGTGACCGATTTGAAATAATTAAGCGCCTTATAAAGCTCAGGCAAAAATTCGTGGGATCCGAGAAAACCCATTTTTTATGTATTCCAGAAAACGTCACTATATGTATACATATAGGCAAACAGGGTTTTCTCAAATCCCATGAATTCGCATAGGCTTTATGGGGTGCTTAGATGTTGCACATAGGCCACACTTCCATGTTCTAGAGCGGATAGGCAAATAAAAACTGGCCAAGTGCGAGTCGGACTCGCACACAAAGGGTTCCGTACCACAAGGCAAAAACGCCGAAAAAGAAAGCACGTTTGTTGTATGGGAGCCCCCTTAAATATTTTTTTTTAATTCTGTTTTTAGTATTTGTTGTTAAACAACAGAAATACATCATCTGTAAACATTTCAACTGTCTAGCTATCACGGTTCATGAGATACAGCCTGGTGACAGACGGACAGTGGAGTCTTAGTACCTAACAGGGTACGGAACCCTAAAAAAGTAACTAAGACTTGAACACATTTTTTCGCTATGGAAATAATAATAATCCTTAATACTTCAGGTAGGACCTATGGGTTAATACTCGTTTAGATTTTGTACACATAAGACAGGACACAAATTATAAAAAGGTATTAAACGCCACAAAATACCTATACACGCAGCAAACATGTTCGCACTGCTGGACACAGCCCTCCCTATCCAGCCCTCTCTTGCTAGAGCAACCCTCTCCAAGTAGATGTCACGTGTTTTCGAATTTTTGGTTCTAAGACCTGCCGGTTTCCTCACGATGTTTTCCTTTACCATTTTGAGAGTAGTGGTGATGATGAAAAATCCACAAAATACTCAACTGAAAAATACACTTTCCGACCAACAAACCTCGTTCTAGTTAGAGCCAGGGACTTGAAAACGAAACGAATTACGTTCCGTTACCACTACTATTCCGATACTAAAATCTAAAAAATCAATAAAGTTACAAAGAAAAACGTTATAGAATAAAATTTTCGTAGAACAGTATTATAAGTAACGTTATAGGTATCAGTAACATTAAGCTTATCTGCTTGTAATAGAGTTACTAGATTCATTTGTAAGATTATTCTTCATACTTTTTCGTGTTTTTCGTCATCTTTTATGTGTTGAAGCTGGCGAAGTTGAGTGTCGAAACGAATAACGTTATTATATCATATCATATTGTTAGTGAACAGTTTAAGATTTCGTTCCGTTCGTCAGTATCGTTATAGCCAAGTAATTAATTTTGTTACGAACCTTGTGGAACGGTACAAATTATCGGTACTGGAAGAACGCGTAACAAGTTTCAAGTCCCTGGTTAGACATCCCGTATCCTTTCTACTTCGAAAAACTAGTCCAGAAATACTAAACTAGATCATTATAAATGTAATTTATCTAATAGTTAACTAAACTAAAGTCAATTACTAACATTAATTTCGTACAAGCGTATTCCGAGCTGCATCCACGTGTACTATGCGCCAACTATGACCTAATTCTCAACCGTCATGCGAGACTGAACCAAACAATACAAAGCCATTACTAAAAAGGTTTTTATTACCACTCTTGTGTGTGGAAATTAAGTTTTGTTTTATAGAGTTTTTTGTGTGTTAGTCTTTGCCTTTTTTTGTGAAAGCTAGGGTTTGTGTTAGGGGATGGTTTAATTTGATTTATTCTAGCCACCAGCCCTTGCTTCGCACGGTGTTTGCGACTTGACAAAACATAGAAAATAATGAAAGAAAATAATTTTATTTGACCCAGGTTAAGTAAATAGAGAGAGATTTCTTTATATGTTAGTTTAATCATAGAAAAAGGGAGGTTCCGTTTTTTCCGAATTTGCAAATTTTCCGGGAAAGGACAATGCTCATGGATGTATGGAATCCCGTACCATGCTGCATCAAAGTCAAACTTTGTTTTTTATAGATTACACTTATCATATTAACTCCTACAAAAATTCTTTTTGTAAACAAAATTCGGGTTTCGGAGATTTAAAAAAAATTTCGAACTAACCAAAAAACTAGGTACTTTATTTTGTTTGACACGAACTGCCATTATTGCTCTAAAAAACAGCCTATTCTATTCTTGTTATTTTTAATTAATGTACAATTTTTTACATGTTTTTTTGTAAGGATACTAGCAGCGCCCCGCGGTTTCACCCGTAAAAGTGTCGATCCTGTGGGAATATCGGGATAAAAACTACCCTATGTCCTTTCCCGGGACTCAAACTATCTCTATACCAAATTTCATCTAAATCGGTTCAGCGGTTTAGACGTGAAGAGGTAACAGGCAGACAGACATACACACTTTTGCATTTATAATATTAGTATGGATAGTACGGATGTATTGATATAATAGATGTACAAGACTGCTTTGTTAAAAATAGGAAAGGTTTTCAGAAACAAATGACTGTCGAGTTTTGGATGGTTGAGGAATAAATCGATTAGTTTATCGGCGTAACCATCTTGTTAAACGAAATGAGGAGTAGTAACGTTAAACGTTACAAGTGGTAAAGTAAAGTACCTCTCCTAAAACTAGATAGAAAGATAAGAGAAAAAGATAGATTGTGAGAGATTATTTCCGACTAGCTGTGCCCGCTACTTCGTTCGCGTGGATATCGGAACAATAATGTATCTCTTTACTAATTTTGTTCCTTTTTCTACAATAAAATCAGCTATCTGCCAGTGAAAGTACCGTCAAAATCGGTCCAGGCGTTTCGGAGATTATGTATGTTGTTTTTTTTTGTTATATGTGCCGTATATACTTTCATATGCAATTAGTAAAAAGCTATTACATTGACATTACAAATAGACACTTCTTTTTTATTTATTTGGGCCCGTGGCTAAATAATAACAGCCGCAAAGGTCGATCGATCAGGTTAAGCTACGCTTACCGCAGTTGGTACAGACCAACCACACCCATCCACAGGGATGTGTGACCATCTTTACATACCGAGACCACTCCGTGCCTCGGAAAGCACGTGAAGCCGTTGGTCCTGGCTGTCATTCGTGGACAGTCGTTCCGGGTAGTCAGAAGCCCGAAAGCCTGACAACCAGTCTTACCAAGGGGTATCGTATTACCTAGTAACTGGGTTAAGGAGGTTAGATAGGCAGTCGCTCCATATAAAATACTGGTATTCAGCTGCATCCGGTTAGACTGGAAGCCGACCCCAACATAGTTGGGAAAAGGCTAGGCAGATGATAGATTTCCTGACGCACAGCTTTATTTCTCAATTCTCACACACATTCCTTTACCTACAAGGACACGGCAAACGGCAAACCAAAAGGAGCACACGAACTGTCAACTTGAAAGCGCCATTAACCTATATTTCTAGTTTAAAAAGCTAATGAGTATACTTTAGTGCCATTATAATCCTCCATATTCTAGCATTTCGCAGGATTAAAGATGTGACGTCAACTAAACCAGTATTAGCATAATGGACACAGCGGTACGTTTAGAGGTATGAAATATAAACTGCGGTATATAATTGTGTATCATTAGTTCATTACCCACCTCTTCTTACTAACGTTGTGAAATAATAGAGGATTTAATACTTGTGCCATTAATGTAGTTACCGTTGCGTGGAATACTGCGGTTTTATTTGCGAAGCTTTATTTCACAATTAAAAATTTTATAGGGTGGCATACATCGACCCAGGCCCCTCTTTTCCATTGGGCACCCTGGGTACTGGGCCCAATGGGGGACGGGGCCCCCGGCCTACTCTCATAAAAAACATTCTTTGCAGCCACCGTACCATTCTCCGCGTTATTAGTACGCGATTCACTGAAAAAATAAGTTTTTTGCAGTGCAATTTACAATAAGTTTCTAGCCCCTCAGTTATGAAATATTAGTATGTTTCTCTTACTGTCTCTTATCTACACAGGGGCCACGTAATCCTTATGTGCCCAGGGCCTCCAATCGGTCAAAGACGGCCCTGCATCGACCCGCAAAATGAAACCAAGAATTCAGCAAATGATTCTATCCCTAGGGTAGAAATGAACAAAAGTGCAATACCTGCGCGGTCGAAATGTATGGAAAAGCATTTTTTTTTTAAATAACCTTCGAAAATTTAAATAACCTACGAAAATTTAAATAACCTTCGAAAATTTAAATAACCTTCGAAAATTTAAATAACCTACGAAAATTTAAATAACCTACGAAAATTTTGCACGCTTGGGTTTCAGAATTATACATATATGTACTGAATCCTTGGTAACTGTATCTACTTCATCCAATTCGTATTTGAATCATCATCGTCACCATCATTCAGATGAAAATCGTTCACTGCTAGACGCTTTCCCATTCTTAGTAAGATGTTAAGGTTTATGCCTTTCATCTATGTGCATCATCAATGCCATTTTATTAAAAGACCTTTTGTTCGTGTAGACTCCAATCGGGATGTAGCCCACGAAATTCAAATTTTCTTACGTTTAGCAATTTCCATGTCAGTGTCATGTTGAAAGTTGATAAAAATTTTTTCGTGAGCGTAATTCTATGATTCTCAAATAGGATTATATGAACTGTGGTGCTTTCCCCTTAAAGATTTTCGCGTACCATAAACTTCCTTAGTTCGTAGCAATAGTAAAAAAATAGAAAAAAACCCAATCACCAGTAAGTGCAAAAAAAAAACATAAGTATTAACATCACTTCACAGTTCACAAACTTGCACGATCTTTCATTCCTACATCCAAGGCAAAGATTGTTTACCATTAATATAACAGAAACTAATACATTGGTCACGTTCGGATTTCTGTATGTATATATTCTCGCTGCTAACTCCGTAACGTATATACCTCATGTTTATAAAACAATGCCAATGTTCCACCAAGTACTTCCATTGATTTATGACTGAATATGCCTTTGACAGCTCGGTGTTGCCATTCAAAAAATATGTATTTATTTTTGTTACGTTTTATAGGGCAATAATTTTGAGGGAATAGTCGTAAAATTTGCTTTAGACTTTATTGTATTGTTTGTGTATGGAAATAGGGTTCAATTTTTATTTTTTTTGATAGCTTTATTTGAAATTTTCATTGGCAATATTTTTCTTTGAATGACCATTGAGATGTTTAATGTTTCTATAATAATTCCTTCGCCGTGACAGCACCTTTAGCTGACGTTATAAACCTTAACAGATGTCTTAAGATAGATCACAGTAACAACGATTCGAATCGCATTCAAACTGCACATAAATGTAATTTATCTGACGACTCCGAAATCGCAGGATACAGCGCAATAAATTTGAAACTGTATTTCGGTTCCAAGGACCAAAACGACTACTTATAAGTAAAGGGATTAAAAGTTGTTATGACAATCACTTTCATTCTAACAAGTTAACAATAGCCATAGCTCATTGCATTGGATTTTGTTATATTTGCCTATGAAAGCGATTTTCATGAGGATAGCGTTATGCGTGGTGTAATTCCTAAGCCACCTTTTATCTTTTACGACATCATATTGCGGAAAAGTAGTGGCATACTCCCAAGCCCAACCACTAGCCACATATAACAAGTTTCATAATCTTCAATTTAAACTACACCTAAACGTTTCTTTAAACTTTCTTCACAGACTGCTGCAATCCACAATTCGTGGTACTAACTTGTAAACTTACAGAATACACCGCTAGATGGCGCCTGCGAATTTCTTTTGTTGCCGGTGTTGCCACTGTTAAATTTACTGCAGCGAAGTGGAGAACTTTGTTGATTACCGCACTTGAGGAGTGAGTACGTACCTGAAAAAAAAAGTTAAAGTTAGTTACGTGTACAATAAGTAAAGTTATTTTAAAGCTAGATCTAGCTCACGGGAACAGCGTGAAGTTTTATAGTTTTTCTTGTTTGTGTGATTAATAAACTCAAAACTCAAACTAGTACCCTGCCCTGCCCTGCTAGTATAGTGCCCTGTCTTACTACTGTTTCTGTTAGTCTGTATCATCCCACAGCTGGGCAAAGGCCTCTCCCCATGACTTCCAGCTCTTTCGATTCAAGGCTAAAGTACACCACCGTAAGGAAAAATACCCGCTTCGGATGTGTTCGGCTGTCCTCGGGATGTACTCGGTTTTAATGTATATCCGATATGTCAGTGAGTGATGACAAAGTATTCTGTTTGTGTTTTGTTTTCACTTCTATCGCTCCCGGAGTGCCACTGTTTTTTTTTTGCCTACAGCTCATTGGGCATACGGCAGACGTGGCTAGCCCAGTCCCACTTCAGCTTAGGGGCTTTGTGAGCAACGTCAGTAATCTGTGTTTTGGAGCGCAGTGTGGTGTTGCGGATAATGGTCTGTTAATTTGACGCCTAGAACACTGCGCTCCATTGCACGTTGGCAAACCTGCAATGCCTTATGCTCTTTGAAGATGTGGCTGCAGTGGTAGATTAAGTATAAATGGTTATGTAAATGAGCATTGTTAAACTTTGGTGTACAATAAAGCATATGTATTCTGTCTATCTCATCGTCATCTGCCTTTTCCCTACTATGTTGGGGTCGGCTTCCAGTCTACCCGAATGCAGCTGAATTCTAGTATTTTACATCGAGCGACTGCCTGTCTGACCTCCACAACCCAGTGATTGGGTAGGTACTTAATACGATACACCTTGGTAAGCCTGGTTGTTAGATTTTCGGACTCCTGACTACCCGTAACGACTGTCAAAGATCCACGAATGACAGCAGCGTGCGTGTGTATTCTATGAATCCGCTGTAAACTTTCCGCCAGTAGTTAAAATGCGTTTTGGTGTAGTTACGGCCGAATTCCAAGACACAAGTTAAGGCGAAAGCGCTAAGGTAGTCCGCGAAATTCAATTTTTTTTTACGTATCTTGCAATTTGCTGGTCAGTATTAAGTTGTACGTTATTTAAAATATGATTTGCCACCGTAACAAATATGTATTTACAGAATTATATAATCATTAATGAAATCTTGACATCTTACAATTATACTAACTTAACAAGTTGTATTACTGATCCTAATGATTATTCTGTAAATACATATTTATTTCCTCCTTAATTTTAAATGTTTAACTGAAACTTACGTGTCGTTTGCGAATTCGGTACTAAAATTGAAATAAAAAAAATAATTCGTTGATGTTGCTTGATACTTTAAATTGAACAACAATCCTTTCTGAGAATTGTAATAACATACTTTGGTAGTAGTCAGACATACAATTAGTAAGACGAGCTGTGTATCAATTAGGGTTTTCGCACTAATTTAAACAGACTACCAAGATAATCGTAGCCTAATAATACCCGATTTAGCCTTTCTAGGAGGTAATGTGATTTACAAACGTGACATATTAGTCATGACTTATGTTTGCCAAGTGGTAACGGCTGCGACTTAAGAGTCGTAGGTTCGAACCCAGGGCTTAATTTTGTGTAAATTATTACATCACCACTGATTCCAAAACGGTGAAGAAAAAAATCGTGAGTATTCAAGAACCCAAAAATTCGAAAACGTGTGACATCTACCAACTCGCAGTGTCCCGCGTGGTGGATTTCGGCCCACACTCTCACAGAGAGGAGGTCAAAATCAAAATATTTTATTTCACATAAACCTACATGGGCACTTATGAAACGTCAGAAGCTAGGTGCACGGTTCCGATTGGTCGTTTCCTATGGAGAAGAACCGGCAAGAAACTCCACGGTTACTCTTTTTAAAAATAATTGCCTTTTACAATGTTTTCAAATTACAGTAGGTATGGGAGGTTGTCTGTGTGGTGCCGGACTTAAAGAATACCACCACCCCATACTTCCCGTGGGTGTTGTAAAAGGCGACTAAGGGGCGTACCGGAGAATAGGCAGCAGCGTTCTCTATGCATTCCACCACCATACCATACTGCGATCGCCAACCCGCCTGCCAAGCGTGGCGATTATGGCAAACCCCCCCTTTTGGGGGAGGCCTATGTCCAGCAATGGACGTCTTTCAGCTGAAATGATGATGATAATGATGATGGTGATGGGAGGACAGCGTAGGCCTGTCAACAAGTACCAGGTACAGGTCTGTGTCCCAGGAGTGGAAACATTATTGGCTCATTAGAACCTAGAACCAAAAACTTCGAAGACATGTGACATCTACTGATATTTCAAGTGACTACAGTAACTGAGATCGATGAAAAAAATTATCAAATTAATTCATTTTTTAGGGTTCCGTACCCAAAGGGTAAAAACGGAACCCAATTACTAAGACTTCGCTGTCTGTCTGTCGGTCACCAGGCTGTATCTCAAGAACCGCGATAGCTAGACTGTTGAAATTTTCACTAAGTATGTATTTCTGTTGCCGCTATGACAACAAATACTAAAACCAAAATAAAATAAATATTTAAGGGGGCCTCCCATACAACAAACGCGATTTTTTTGCCCTTTTTTGCTCGATATCAAAAACGGCAACAGGTAGGCACTTGAAATATTCACAAAATACTCAGTTGTATTTAAACTTTAATATTAAATAATAAAATTAAAATAAATATTTAAGGGGGGCTCCCATACAACAAACATGTTTTTTTCGGCGTTTTTGCCTTGTGGTATGGAACCCTTCGTGTGCGAGTCCGACTCGCACTTGGCCAGTTTTTGTTCTATCATATTTAGATATCTTCGATCCGTCACGTCTGTAGTTTCTCTAGCAAATTTAATTTGATCCTGTATATTTTCAGAGCATAGCCGAAAGGGCAACAAAAAAAAAATAGCATTTAAAATTGGTATTACGTTGTTATTGCAAAGGGATTAAGGGGCTTACAGGATTTAAACGCAAAAAAAACTAGTTTTAGAAACAATAAAAGTTTATGATCGACTACAGTAAACAAAATCGGAAAAATATATATGATACGAGTATTCTTCAGGATATGCTAGGTAGATAGTGTGTTGAAAAAAATCATGAAGATACCTATAAAAACTTTCTTTTAACAATAAAAACCATACTAATATACATACAATCATTCTGATTTTTTGTCAGATTATTCTACAAGCAACATACTAAAGCACTAGTTTTTTAATTTTTAGTTTTAGTAGATTTTTTGTAATTAAATAATTGCTTCATATTTTGCAATAAATTACCAGCGTTGTGTCATCGCGCTTCTCTTTCTTTTCTATGCAGTCCGACAGTGACCGCGCTTTAGGTCATGTAAGCCCCTTAAAGAAAGAAGTAAAATATACTTTCGCTGAACATAAGTACAGTCAAGCACATCAAAATAAAGACACGCTACCATCATCAATCATTCCTTTCATCTAATCCAAAAAAAAGTCGAAAAGGTCAAAATCCATACATTCCCCACCACTGTACTAGTTATTAGGAACCATTTGAATTATTCATTGGACGAGGGTAGACGAAAATCTTAACTTTTAACAGCAACTTTCAACTTTATCGGGTAGAAAATTAAGTCCAATTTGGAATGGTAACTTCGTCTGAGTGTTCAATCTTCGGATTTCAATCAGAACATTTAAATAGAGACGAGGTCTTAACTGTAGACTATTGGTTTTTGCGGGACCAAGTTTGGTCAAGTAGTTTCTTGGTCCTTTGATCTTTTTAGACTGTAACCGCAATGTTCAGAGGCTTTTGGGCAGCTAGATCCCAGATATAAATGTTAGGATTTAAATGATTTGATTACATTTGCATTTAAATGCTTCACATATCTCTTGGATTTGTATCCCAGAGATATGTGAAGCATTTAAACCTACCATCAAAAAAAGTTAGCCAAAAACTAGACCCTGTCTTATTTATTGCTACATTAACTTAGCCCACTTGTTTTTGTTTGGGTTCGGTGCAATACGAATTTTGGTAGATCAGGTGCAGATTTAAGGACTCCTAAAAGAGGGTTTTCAGAACAGTGTTTGCTGCTAAAAGATATTTTGAAATAATCATGATTCGGTTTAATGGTTTACTTAACATAATTATATATTACTAGCTTCCGCCCGCGACTCCGTCCGCGCGGATGTCGGTCTTCGCGTGGATGGTTTATTTCTCCATTTTGAGTAACTCTGACAATGACATCTTATAAATATCTATTGGACCCAAATACGGCTAAGCCTATAATAATTAAGGAGATCCCTCTATTGAGCTACTGCTGTTGAGCTCGCGTTCTGTAGTAAGTATTTTTTTCATAGTAATTCCGACCTTGATAAGTAGCATGTAGCAGTAAATTACTGACAGTGACGAAAAGATTGCAATAATAAAAAAGTGATCGTGACAATGCGACAGAAAGTTAATTGAGAGCTTCAGCATACACAACATTGTTAGTGAGCTCGTCCGGAATATGAACATGAAGATTTCTTGGACTGCTCACACGGGAAAGAGTTACGTAAAGTTGCCCGTGTGAAAAACAACTCGCGGTAAGATCTACGCCAGCAACTTCTAGGGTCTGACCTTGAGCCTTATTTATTGTCATGGTGTAACACAAAGCTACAGGAAACTGTATTCTCTTAAATTGAAATGGAAAATTATCCACTGCGGGTAATGCAACGTGTGTTCGCGGTTCTACAGAACAACGTCTATGAATAAAACTGAAAAATAATTTTTTTTTTTTCTACTTATTTTTCCAGAATAAAAAGTATCCAATTTTATGCCCAGGATAATAAGGTATAATTATACCAAGTTTCATCGAAATCGAACCGTTAGTTTTCACGTGATGCCTGCATATACAGACAGACAGACAGACAGACAGACAGACAGACAAAAAATTTTTTAATCACATATTTGGGTTTGGTATCGATCCAGCAACACCCCCCGCTATTTATTTTTTCAATATTTTCAATGTACAGAATTGACCCTTCTACAGATTTATTATATGTATATAGATGTGGGAGGGACTAGCTCAATTTTTCCGGAATAATATTTTTTCGTCTTTTCATCTAACGACTTTTCTCATTTGTTTTTCCACCCTCGTTCCCTTTCTACTTCTTCTACCTTTTAAAACATTAATTCACTATCTCTTTCACTGCTTGACTATTTCGTATATTCATCTCTGTCACTCGTTTATGCTTCACATCCGTCATTCATCTTCACGTCTCGATTCACTATCCTGTCATAACGTTCTGTTCCTATATATACCTTTATATAAGTGGCGAAATAATGTACTCTGCCTAACCCTTCGGTGATTACAGGCGTGATACTAAGATAATACCTACTGTATGCGACGGCGATCTCTCGCGTCCGGCCCTGGTGCAAGCCATGGTCCGGGGCGAGAGGGAGGCAGTCACCTCCTTCTGCGAAGCAGTCATGCTAGCGAAGGAGGTGGCGGGACGGTTCAGGGAGAGAGCCTCCCGTCCCAGCCGCCGCGGGAGACGCTCCGGGCGTCGGGAGCCGCGTGATGACTCCCGGCCACCGTAGGCGCGGGCCTGCGGGCGGAGAGTAATGGGCAGCTCTCCGTCCGATCAGGACCAGGCCCGTGCCGGACGGCGCGTACGTGTTCCACGCGCGCCTCAAAGAGATGTCAGCATCGAGGAGGGGCCCCTTAGGGCCGAAGCCTGCCGGGTCAGCGGGATTGTCCGAAAGGGTTACCGCTGGCCCGGAACATAAAGGGCTAAGGAAGGAACACGGGTGGGTTTCAGTCAGTGAGTCAGTAAGAGTCTGACACTCCCTTCCGCTCCACCCAGAGCGGGAGGAGTCATTTGATGATTTCCCATCCGCAAAAAAAAAAAAAAAAATACCTACTGTATGTACGTATGTATGTACTTCAAACTAGACGAAAAATGTAATAACCGGCGTACTGTAAGCTTCTTAGATATTTAATCATCTTAAATATTCTATTATTTTCTTTTTTATTAATGTCTCAAAGGTTATAAAAAGAAAAAGTTTTTAAGAATTACTTAAGCGCTTGGCTATTATTTTCAGTCCTAGAAACTAAAATATTATAAATTTCTAGAAAGTCCACTTAGCAATGAAAATTTTGCGATAGTCATTTGTCTTAAGATTTCAATTGCCCAGACGAAAATAAATTTATGATTTAATTTTTATGAGAAATGACCTATAACTATTCATTCACTCACCCAGTCTATGATTTGTGAAGAAATAAGATTGAAAAATGACCGAAGGATAAATGTAATTGAAATAGGGAACGTTTTATTTTGTTTCAATCTTGATAGCCATTGAAAAAATCATCCATCTTAAGAATAAATTGTCCCTTTTTCTTTTTTTTTGTACAGTTTTAAGATTCTAATTAGGTTTTAAAGATTTACATTAATGATATAAAACTCGAAAACATTTTCAAGACTTCCCCAGAAGGGTAAAAGTAAAACTCGTCTTACACAGGGAGTTAATTCGAATTAAGTTTTTATGCGATCATAAAAAACCCAGAGTCCACGTTAACGTTTAGCATAAATCTGCAATATTTAAGGAAGTTGCCCATCGGGAGGACAGTTTAAAGTGTTCGAATAATATATTTATGCTCGGTGTATTTCTCCCCTTATCTGGGAACTTTGGCTCTGTCATAATGTTTCATTATTATACTAATAATTGTGTAGGGGACGACTTTATTGACGGTTGAAATTTTGACTAGATTTTTATTGAGTTTGTGAAAAATGATTGGCATTATTGCCTTTTATGTTTCTAGACTCATTCGCAATAGTACCAAATTATTTTGTAACCGTCTCTGCCTCTCCAGTTTCATTTCTACAATATTGAGAAAGGAATGTTATTCTGATGAGTTAGGTTTAGCTTTTCAAGCATTTATTTGTTTTGTAGAGAACAATTAAGTTGTAACAACTAAAATTCATGAGAACAAGACCATAAATTTTATTTACAAAGCCGAATATGTAATTTGAATAAATTTGTGTACACACAAAGTTACAACACATACAAATACATGTTTTGTTTCAATCTTCATTACGAATTACTATATTTTATGTCTTTACTCAAAAATAAAGCAAAGCACGCATGTTTTACGAACAAAACAAGCTCAAGATAATGTATGCAGACTTAAAATATCAAAAGACAAGAAAATTTATTCAAACATGAACATTACAAGAATATATTAAGGCGTTGATATAACTAATTCGTGATTTGTGTAATTTGTTTGTAATGCAAATTAGTTATAAATGGTTATTATTTAATGATCAAAAATCGATTTGTTCCAAATTATTTCGCCAATTCAGAACCATAATAGACTTAATTACATTACCATAAATGTTCAATTCAATTTATTTACAAGACATTTAAATACCTACTTCCTAAGTATTAAATAAAAATCGGAAGATGATATTAAAAATTTAATTAAAAATTTCGTCGCTAACTTTACTTTAAAGGACAATGAGCTTAAAATGGCGCTTTGAATAGAAATTTCGAAAAGGGTGATTCTGATTTTCTTATAGAAATATTATTAAGTGATGGGGGATCGATTCTGTTCAGACAAAGGACCAATTGGGGGAAAACGGGGGAGAGTGAAATTCCCTTTTAACTTGTTTGAGGATTTGGTTTGTTGACACATTATGTTGTTGTTTAGACGGCCGATTATTAAATTCTTAATATTGGGAGTGCAGATGATCAAAGAGTTATTTAATGGGGGGTGGGTTCCGATCTGGGGGAGTTGTTTTGAAGCAACACTTAGTGGTATTTATTGAATAGACGGGTTTTTTGACTGAATAAACTTGTTGCCTATAGAATTAAACTCCGTTTTTAGGGTTCCGTATAAAAACGGAACCCTATTACTAAGACTTCGCTGTCTGTCCGTCTGTCTGTCTGTCTGTCACCAGGCAGTATCTCAAGAACCGCGATAGCTAGACAGTTGAAATTTTCACAAATTATGTATTTCTGTTGCCGCTATAACAACAAATACTAAAAACAAAATAAATTAAATATTTAAGGGGGGCTCCCATACAACAAACGCGATTTTTTTGCCCTTTTTTGCTCGATATCAAAAATGGCAACAGGTAGGCACTTGAAATATTCACAAAATATTCAGTTGTATTTTAACTTTAATAATAAATAATAAAATTAAAATAAAATAAATATATAAGGGGGGCTCCCATACAACAAACATGTTTTTTTCGGCGTTTTTGCCTTGTGGTACGGAACCCTTCGTGTGCGAGTCCGACTCGCACTTGGCCAGTTTTTTCTTCTGTTTCGGACGAGCGAATAACGGCTTTTAGTTTTAAGGGTTGCACGTAGATCACATTTAATTTCGACTTGAATTTCAGCTGTCAGAGTTTTAGGCTTAAATTACTTACACATCATGTAGGCCAGTCGTTAACAAACCCTAGTTTTAAACAGATGGCGTTAAATAAAAAGTTAACTCAGATGGAGTTAAATAAAAAGTTACCCATGGTGTCTTTTTAAATGACATACTTATGTAGTTTTGTTGTAAGGGTGTGTTGTGTGTGTGTTTTTGTATGTGTGTGTTTTGAGTGTGTGTGTGTTTTGTGTGTTTGTGTAATAGGGTTTTGTAAAAAGAGGCGAGCCTATTAAGGCTCCACCAAACAGGCGCGACACGCGATATAATCGCGCGCGACAGAAAGGCACCCATCGTTGCGCGACTTGCGGTGCCTTTGTGTCGCGCGCGATTTTATCGCGTGTCGCGCCTGTTTGAAGGAGCCTTTACTATCAACTGGGCACAAATCCAGACTTTGGACTGCTACTGAGAAATTCCAGATATAAAAACCCAATAACACTTTTCCCGACTCGGGAATCGAAGACCTCACAATCAGCAGTAGCGCTTGCAACCAAAGAGCCCCGGGTTCGGATTTTTTTAGACATAACCGACATTTTCACCTACCGTCCAAACTTTTCCAGAACTTGTAATTTGTGCAGACAAATTACAAGTTCTGGAAAAGTTTGGACGGTAGGTGAAAATGTCGGTGACTTGTGTCGATCAAAAGGCGATTTAAAAAAAAATACACACCCACACACACACGAACACGAAGGGTATCGTACATGAAGGGTTCCGTACCACAAGGCGAAAAGACCGAAAAAAACACGTTTGTTGTATGGGAGCCCCCCTTAAATATTCATTTTATTTTGTTTTTAGTATTTGTTGTTATAGCGGCAACAGAAATACATAATTTGTGAAAATTTCAACTGTCTAGCTATCGCGGTTCTTGAGATACAGCCTGGTGACAGACAGACGGACAGACAGCGAAGTCTTAGTAATAGTCTTGGTAAAAACGGGACCCGTTTTTACCCTTTGGGTACGGAACCCTAAAAAGACGTATTCCACATTAGGCACCCGTATAAATGGCACCTGAGTGAATGCACCTGACTCGCAGCGGCACATTCACTCAGGTGCCAATTAATTTCATATTTCATGGTGCCCAATGTGGAATACGGCAAAAAAAAAACATGTTGCCCTGACCGCAAATAAATTGGTATAAGGGCAGGAGAATGATGATATCCTCATACAAATATACATCTATAGTAAAAGTGCGCAGTGTTGCACACCCCCATCCTATTCCAAGTTAAACAAATATCAACTTTATTTCAATGACAATTAAGGTGATTTAAAAGTTTTTTCTCCATTAATTCATATTTCTTTACATTTTTGGCAAATAAATCGGGTACGCAGATTAGATAAAATGTACCCATTAAAGTGTCCGATAACTCCCCTAGTTAAGGGGCTTACATGACCTAAAGCGCGGTTACTGTCGCACTGCATAGAAAATAAAGAGAAGCGCGATGACGCAACGCTGGTAATTTCTTGCAAAATATGAAGCAATTATTTAATTACAAAAAATCTATTGTTTGGACTAAAAGATTAAAACACTAGTGTTTTAGTATGTTGCTTGTAGAATAGTCTGACAAAAAAATTAGAATGATTGTATGCGTATAAGTATGGTTTTTATTGTAAAAAGAAAGTTTTTAGAGGTATCTTCATGATTTTTTTCTATCGTATCAAATTAGTTATACTATGTTTTCAACACACTATCTACCTAGCATATATCCTGAAGAATATCATATATTTTTCTGATTTTCTTTACTGTAGTCGATCATATTACTTTTATTGTTTCTAAAACTTGCGTTTTTTGCGTTTAGGTCCTGTAAGCCACTTAACAAAACTTTGCATCACGAACAAACATAACACAATAAGCGTCTGAAGCACCGAAGGGATACCGACGCAGGACTAATTAAAAATTAACATTTTGAAAGGATGTTTTAATTCATTATTAAAATTTTGCGGTTGGAGTTGCTTTAACGCGAATAATTCACATAATTCATGTCAAATAACGCATTATTATTCGGTATACATGATAGGGTTGCTAGCATTGTACTTAGATACAATTAAAATTAAAATAAATTGCAGTTTTAGAAGTGTTGTCTAGCTAAATAAAAGATTAACTTTCCGAGGGTGTCAGAATTAAAATACGAGACAATAATAAAACAATAGTAATGTAGGCTAGTAAGAAAATTCCTCCAGTGTGAGTCCGATAACTTGCACCATTACTCCCATTTAAATATAGTTTCGGCTAACATACAGCCTACTGCGGATAACCACGCAGTATCTAATATTACTCCAACACTTAATCCCACTGATGAACACTTGGCTTAGGCCCGTGCCATCAGCTATCCGGCTAGGCCGAGGAAAACAAATCTCAAAAAAATAATAATAAAATAATAATAATTCATCATCATCATTTCAGCCGATAGACGTCCACTGCTGGACATAGGCCTCCCCCAATTTTAGGGGGGTTTGCCATAATCGCCACGCTTGGCAGGCGGGTTGGCGATCGCAGTATGGTATGATGGTGGAATGCATAGAGAACGCTGCTGCCCATTCTCCGGTAAGACCCTTAGTCGCCTTTTACGACACCCACGGGAAGTAAGGGCTGATAATAATTATCCAGTTGAAATCCAGCGTCAGGCATTTATGCTAAACTAGGCCTATTTGGCGCAACCGTAAGGCACACAATACCAGTTTAAGTTTTTTTTTTTTTTGTTTTTGTGTGAATATGGTGGTGTGCCTTACTTAACGTGGCTCAAAAAAACTTATTTTATTTATTCATCACAACAATCGCCGGAATTAAATCAGCGGATTCAACAAAAACTGGTCGTAAAGTAAATTTATTGTTTCACTCATTACCACAGTGACTCACAGTCACAAACCTTAATTTAATCTGTGATAATAATTATGTATGCTGGCCACATTTGGCTGAGATCATCTTCCGATACAAAGTATGTGTATCCGCGATCGTAAATATGTGCTACCTGGGTCCTAATGGCTCGAAGGACCACACTAATAAGTTCTTGTATTCGATGTCTTTGCTTAAAAAAACACTAATGTATACCGGATGTTTTGTTTTAGGTTGCGCGCGACTGCGACGCGATTTTTTTTATTGCATATTCATGCAAAATAAAATCTCAAACGCAAATCATTTTTCAAGCGATTTTTACCGCAGTGCGCGTACTCTAGAATATCGGTAAGTACTGGGGCATAAAGAGGCCACTTTGGCATATTCATAAAAGGATAACATAATGAACAGTTAACTGTTAAGTTAATCGTATCAAATCCCATTGGTGAAGCAGTTTTCACTTATTTTTTTTTGTCTGTGCTAAAATACCAATCAATCCAATCCAAATCCAATCCCAATCTCTTTGATTGTACCTACGTAGTGCAGCGAAAATAAGAAAAACACGGACTGTCTTCGCCATATTATAATTCATAATGTTATCCTTTTATGATTCTCCAAAGTGGCTTTTTTAGGCCCCAAGTTCACAGATTATCGATTATTATCCGCAACGATTAAAATTAAAGAAAAAAAAAATTAAAAAAGCGCTTAGCCTTAATTTAAATTCTAAAGCATTTTTCAAAACTTGGTCCTGACAGCCCTAGCTTCGAACGGGGTTCCGTTGGTGGCCATTGTTTTATTATGTAAACCGCCCAAAAAAGGTCTTTTGTCCTTAATTCCTTGGATGGAATCTTTTCTAACTTTCGTCCTAAATTACGGTGTTCAGCCGTAATCACTTTCGACCCCCGACACTTGTGAAAAGGCAAATTATTTGTGTTATTTTCTTTTTTCATTTAATGTCGTAGGGTAATATTATAAAAACGCTAATTACTTTTTTATTAAACAAGGTTATCAGTGTGTTGACTTCTGACAGGGTTGACTGTTACAGTATTTTTAACTTTATTGCACCAAAAAAAAATCAGCTGTTCCCTACATTTTGACGAGTTATACGAACATATAGGGAACAGCTGATTTTTTTTTCTCGACTTCAGGTTTGGCCCCATAGTAAAAGTTGTTCATAACGATGAGTACAATGACCTCTTAAGAGGTTGTTAATGTTTTCCAATAACCCAGTACAGTTTCAAAAGCTGATTTTTACACAAGATATTAATACTTAGTGGCCGTGTGCGTCTAATTTTAATGAAATACTAGCTTTGTTTAGTCTTGTGTACTGACCCATAAAAGTATAATTTTAACTGCTTTAAGCTCACTAATTACCAGTCACAATAGATTAACATTACACTAACAATGTCCTACGAAAAGCGAAATTTAATTGCCCATTGTTTTCAAGTCTAAAAATAAGTCTTTCGCCTCCCGGTTTGATCCTTGTAGATTTTTGTTGGAGAAGCTCGAATATTTCTGGGGCCCTTCATAATTATTCCAGACCAAGATTTTATGAGGTTGAAAGTTATAATTTTCTGATTTTATATTCACGATCTGTACTGTTAATAAAGCTTTTAATGAATGTAGATTGCAGTCTGAAGTTCTGAACAAGAATTCGATATCGATGTTACCGGCCAAACTAGATTTTAGGACGAACTAGTTTCGCCTAGGCCAAACCAGTATTGCCATTCGCTCGCTCTTGCATCCTATGTCGACGGACTTCGGACGGCTTCGCGGGGCTATTTCTGTGTAAAGGGTTTAAAGTAACCTAACCAAGCCTAACCTCGGGGTACCCTTCGCTCGCTCTTGCATCCTACGTCGCTTATCGACCGACCGCAACCATGCAACCCGTGTAGGGAGAACTGGTTTGGCCTAGGCGAAACTAGTTCATCCTAAAATCGGGTTTGGCTGGTAACATCGACAGTCTTTCGATTTATTTGTGTCTCGTTCAGTGTGTCCTTCAACAAATTAACAATAGTCCGCGCGGAACTATTTCTCGGTTTGGCCGCGCCTTAGGATGTGAGCGGTGGGACTTTGTCATTACTCAGTACGTGCGCTGCGAACAATAGGCATAGAAGATGAGTTGCTACGATTTATTTTCCAGGTAGCGCCTTAAAGCGTCCAACATTGGTCCTTGTAGACGTTTCGAGTAAAAACGCCAGAACCAAAGGACCACCTTTTTTCGAATGGCTAAAAGGTACTAACAAAATTAATTCTGCTCACACATTTTCACCAGGGCCAGGGCCCATTGGTAACGGCCACTAGTAACTCGGAAAGGCGCTTTGTGTAAATTATTTCATCGCCACTGCTCTCAGAACGGTGAAGGACAACATCGTGAGGAAACCGGCATGTCCTAGAACCAAAAATTCGAACACATGACTTTGTACTGTCAAAAATGTGTAGGTTCTAGAGTTAATAAGTCAATAATAATTATTATATTTTATTGCTTATTGTTTTGATGACACATGTGTCACATGTGTCATCTACCAACCCGCACTGGGCCCGCGTGGTGGATTAGGGCCCACTCAATCTCACCGAGAGAGGAGAGCTTTATAGGCTGGTAATGCTATATAATTTCTCCCTAACACAGTAGGCACTATTGCCTATTCAAAACCTAGAAGTCGGTACACACAGAAAGCATGAAAACAACAGACTACATACATAGCCCATAGGTATTTTTATTTCCCCGTAACATTGTATTCCAGGTTCACTGACCAGACACCATTGACGCCAGGAAAAGTTTTCAATAAAAAAAAAGTGATGGCTACATTGGCTACCCATCGGCAAGTCGAAACCCGGCAATATTAATATCGGAATGAAAGCTTATGCGGCCTATTGTCAAAATGGCGGGAATCTTTATCGCGCGCGAAATATAGCGAGCGGTATCGAAATCATAGCCAGTCCCAGATGGTTCGAGTTTTTGTTGTACCCGTTTTAGAGGTAAATATTTGATGTTGGTATTTGTAGTTTGAACACGGAAATAGGTAGGTTTGCTGTAGTGATTAACGATTGGATGTGATTATATGAGGTTGCTGAGAATTTTGGTCTTTTGTTTCTAAATTCCGAACGAAATATGATATTGTGGGAAAGTGGTGCTTGGCTTTAAATTCATAACAGGAAATGATACTGAAAACAATGTTCCCTCTGCTGGGACACTGGCGTCTCCTCTTTGAGAAGGAGTGGGCTGTAATCTACCACGCGAGCCCAGTGCGGGTTGTAAATGACACATGTCTTTGAATTATGGATTCTAGGACATGCCGGTTTCCTCACGATGTTTTCCTTCACCGTTTTTAGACCAGTCATTAGCATACCTCAACAATATACAGGCGAAAATGAAGGCTCTGCATTGAAATTTCGAATTTAGCAATCTACAAAACCAATCCTATATTTCATATAGCCGCAATTTCAATTTTGCAAGAGCGAGCGGTTATGAAAATCGGGGTAAAAAGGCTTACCCCCACTTGTTAGGGATTAAGGTATTCTTTGTGAAAAATATTGCTGAATGTACGTACATTTAATCTGAGTGGGGGCCATGCTTCGGTAGCTTTTTTGTAAAGCCTTTTTTTGTATTCTTTCTCATGATTATCTAGGAGCAATTTTACTGGAGATCTCAGTATAAGCGTCCCTTTCTCATGCTACGTTGCAGTTTACCCCATTTGTGTATTGCTAAATTATAGTTTAATGGCAGCGAAGTGTGAGTCTGTGTTTACATGAGATTTTTATGTTTTCGCGCAAGATTACTTTTTTGTTTAGGTCCTTTTATATGGATCTAGTTTGTGAGTTTTTTCTAAATTTTTATAGGAATATATGCAATGTTATTTAATATTATAATTCTGGTACTTATGTCTTACCGGAGAATGGGCAGCAGCGTTCTCTATTTATTCCACCATCATACCATACTGCGATCGCCAACCCGCCTGCCAAGCGTGGCGATTATGGCAAACCCCCCCCCCCAAAATTGGGGGAGGCCTATGTCCAGCAGTGGACGTCTATCGGCTGAAACGACGATGTCTTAAATGGTTTTTGTCATCATTCATCATCATGTTCATGCTCTTAAACCAATTTATTTGCGGTCGGCGCAACATCCCTCCAAACTTCTCTATTAGTCGTCATCTCGGTAGTCACCCCTTTCTAACCATATCATCATTCATACAGTCCATCCATCGCATCATCGGTTTTGTATTGTCATATAATTCAAAATTTATTTATACATACTTTCTTTATCCCTTTCACACGAGACAATGGCTTTTAAATTGTTACTGTAATTACGGCATTCAAAAGTCGACAGTAAAAAAATTTAAAAGAAATTAACTTGATGTCATAAATTTATTGGTATAAACGATTTATACCAATAAATTGATGACTTAACAAGTTAATTTCTAACGTCAAATTCTGCTCACCTCACAAACAATGAAGCAAGCACAACATAACAGTCGACTGATTAGGTATTTGTCATTTATCTCAGCGTTGGCAGAACGGAACTTAATCACCTGAGCTTGTCATCCGGCGATGTATACAATACATACATATACATCCTGAGACGGATGTGTATGTATTTATGTAAATTGATTGAGATATGTTATGTGGGTGTGTTTGGGAATTATTTTTTTACGATAAGGTATTGATTACGATGTCGCTGACAACCAGCGCCAGGCTCTGTCTCGCTTAGGGTCGTAAGCATTCCGTTACTCGCAACTGGCGTGCTACCAGAAGGCCGATTTCTGTAATTATTAAAAACGTTCAAAAACTATCCCTTCACAGCGACGATCAAGGAGCCATTTTAGATGTGTTTGTTTTTAACAGATTGAGACTGAGATCAGACTGTAAATGTTCTTAAAATTACGAGAATTGTGCCTCTGATGTCTGAACGTAAACGAGACAAAAGGAGGACGTAAGGATCGTAGCAGATGACGTTCTGTAGTTTCTGCCTCCATGAGAAGGTGTGAGCTAATGTGTTTTTGTATGAATTATTGAAATTTGACAGAACGACTGTCTGTGTGGTGCCGGACTTAAAGAATAGCACCACCCCATACTTCCCGTGGGTGTCGTAAAAGGCGACTAAGGGGCGTACCGGAGAATGGGCAGCAGCGTTCTCTATGCATTCCACCACCATACCATACTGCGATCGCCAACCCGCCTGCCAAGCGTGGAGATTATGGCAAACCCCCCCCTTTTGGGGGAGGCCTATGTCCAGCAGTGGACGTCTTTTGGCTGAAATGATGACAGAACGACATCTGGGGTCAGCTAGTAGGTAACCCATTACAATAGATAATAAATTGTGTCTCATTAGCGGTGATTAAAAGGTTAATGAAGAGCTTTATTGTCCGACAATTTTGGTCTAGTAACACCACAAAATTTCAACGAACCGTATCGTATTTCCGACAAGTCTATGAAAAGTTTAGTAAGTAGCACAATAAAGTCGGGTCCTCACTGTCGTTCACCGGCTTCGAAAATCTGGTCTGAATAATGTATTATACCACGAACAGGGATCGATTTTACTTGAAGAAATAAATTCGCTATCATAAAGGGTATGAAATTCTGTGGAACGTTAAGGCTTTCCCTTCTAAAGGGTGTATTTTTCAATATATCATGTGTTCAGGCGTTTTCTTATGGTATATTTTGTCAAATATGTTTGGTGGAAGAATTGATGATGTGAGGTAAATGGTTTTGTATCGGAATTGCTGTGTGAAACTGATAGTGGGCCCTAGTTTGTTTGATAAAATGTTTTTGTTTGATTTTTATCTTGACCTAAGCGGTGAAATTGATTGAGGTTTATTTAGAAAATTTGTGCTTCAATAATAATAACGATCATTAGGCTGGTTTTAGAGTCGCGCTGACCGCACGCTGACCGTCGGCGCTGACAGCCGAAACGTATGAAACGCACGCGCTGATAGCTACGCGTTATTCTAAAACGCTTCCTAGAAGTTCATACGTTTCAAGCTGTCACATGTCAGCGCCGACGGTCAGCGTGCGGTCAGCGCGAGACATACATGGAGTGTGTACATACATTTGAATTTAAGGCTGACGCAAGTTTTTCGTAGCTTTAAAGGCTCCTTCAGAAAGGCACGACGCGACGGTGCGTCGCGATTCTGGTAGAACAATATCCATGAAGTTTTTAACCGACTTCAAAAAAGAGGTGGTATTTTTCACTTTGTAGTGTTTTTTTTGGAAGTCGGTCGATTTTTTTTTTTCATAGAAATTGTTCTACTAGAGTCGCGACGCGCCTGTCTGCGGAAGCCTGGCTTTCATTCTCCTTTATGTTTATATTCTTAATAGGTAATTTTGTACTTAATCTGTCGTGGTCCTAAACGAAATATACGCCGTTACCATCCAGTACAAGTAGCGGCACGTAAGTTGGCAAGAGTTTTTGTAGTGGGGGAAGTTTGCGCACGCACAATTTCATACATTTTTATATGCGCGAACTTCCCCCACTACGAAAATCTCTTGCCAAGTTACGTGCCGGTAACTATACCTACAGTTACAGAATTAAACAGAACTGGTCGATGTGGTGACGTTTGGGGAGGCCTATGTCCAGCAGTGGATTTTCGCTTTTGGCGAAAAATTAGGATCAGGAAAATCAATTCTCAACCGATTTAATAATCAACCTCTTAATACATTACCGAAATAGGTACCATTACAGCCTATACACTATCATACACACGGATAGACACACACACAGACAAGGCTATAGATGGCTATAGACGCCTATAGGCCCCGTCTATTGACGCAGTCCCGTCAAGCGTACCTGTCGACGAGATAAGACAGCAGTAGGGCTGTCCCAAAACAAAAATAAAACCTTTTTTTGTAATTGTTTTTTTTTTGTCGTTGAAACCTTTTTGCAGTTTTTGTTGATTTGAACGTGGTATTTTGATATTGTTTGTGGGTTGTTTTTATCAATATTAGGTTCTGGCTAGCGTGGTGATTTGTGTCAATTTAGTCATATATTTAAAAGTTTTTTGTGATAATAAAGGCAATATCCGGACGCGTAATTACGCGTCCGGATATTGCCTATTTCCAGTTTTCTTAACTACATACATTTTAAAATCCAAAATTTCACAATAAAAAAAACAGTTAACATATTTCCCGTAATCCAGCTACAAAACATATCTAAAAAACTGCTGAAAATTGAATCATTCAAATGCAATAGCAAACGTTAACAAAAAAAAAATGTATGTAGTAAATCCACGCAGGAAAATAAATATTGGATCCGTCATGACCACAGGAATAACAAATGTGTTCAGTGTAAGAGTGATGAAACGTGTTTCGGGTTTTTGTTGCTTTATAAATTCAGTTACAGATAATATAATGGCAACAAATAAATATAAAAACCTTTCAGTATAATAAATATTATGATTCGCAATCATTCTTTAGTTGAATTTATTTCCATGTGCTCTTCTACAAATTAATAACATTAGTAATAACTTTGTCCGTTTGCAGGCACGGACCTTTTCAAATGCCTATAAATGAGCTCTGCACCACAATTCATCACCTTCATTGATGGTGTACAGTCACGAGCAAAAGTATGTATACACTTGGCTTTATTCAAAGGCGATTTCCTCGTTTATTTTTGAATGAAATTTTATATTAGTAGGAACATGGTATTATCGAACCCATAGGTATATGTAAAGTGTCGTATTTCAACGTTGCATTCGTTATTTTGTGAAAAAATCGCAATTTAAAGTTGCCAAGTGTTGACATATTATTGCTCATGACTGTACCATTAAGTCCAGTACCCTAATTGCGTAACATATTTACAATCACAATCTTAATGATTTTAATGGATATTGCTAATCCATTGCATCATAAGTTTGAAAAATTTGTCAGCTCAACAACGTCAATGACACAATGAATGTCGTTAACCAGTGGGGTCCAGAATCATGACAATGAATCCATGGGAACGGGTTATGCGTCGGTGTCCCTGTCATGCACCCTGTATAAAGACTTCTACAAACAGGCGCGACACGCGATATTATCGTGCGCGAGACAAAGGCACCGCTCGTTGCGCGACTTGCGGTGCATTTGTGTCGCACGCGATTTGCTTTGCGCGTTTGAAGGAGCCTTATAGGGTATATCGAGAAATAGACCTATTTCAATCGTATCAATCGTTACTGCCAACCCTAAGTAGCAATCTAGGCGACCGTCTCGAATCCTGAGACGTGTTCACGTGCTCAGAGGCACCACACAACATACATGTGCTCAAATTTCGTATTTACTACTATCTCCTTAGGCTCAAATTTTGAGGAATAACATCTTATTGGAAACATGTTCTTGTAGACACAGTATCCTAAATAGGATACAATAATATGAGGGGAGTTCTTGAATTTTATAAACGCGAAATCTGAACGCCGATTACAAAAACTTGACGTAAAAAATAACCCCTTATCCATACTACTTAATATTATAAATTCGAAAGTAACCGTCTGTCTGTATGTTACCTTTTCACGCCTAAACCACTGAACGGATTTCGATAAAATTTGGCAGAGAGATAGATTGCATCCCGGGGAAGGACATAGGATAGTTTTTATCGACATACCTCCCGGGCGAAGCCGCGGACGGAAGCTAGTCACACTGATATTATAAAGGCGAAAATTTGTGAGTGTGTGTGTGTTTATATGTTTGTTACTTCTTCACGCTTAAACGGCTGGACCAATTTTGATATAATTTGGTATGGAGGTAGCTGACACCCTGGATTAACATACCGGATGATTTTTTTTACCGTCTCGAAATTTTTACACGGTGTTCTACCCATGAATATGAACGACTTTCACTATGGGACCAACTCCGAAATCACGAAAAAATAATCAGCTGTTTAATACAAAAGTTCAGTACCTACTTGACCAAAATGTATGAAACAGCGGATTTTTTTTTTCGAGATTTCAGAGTTGGTCCCATAGTGAAAGTTGTTCATATTCATGGGTAGAACACCGTGTAAAAATTTCGAGACGGTAAACCGTGTAAAAATTTAGAGAAAAAATTTCGGTAAATAAAATCATCCGGTATAGGCTGCTTTTTATCCCGATATTCCCACGGGATCGACATTTACGCGGGTGAAACCGCGGGGCGCAGCTAGTATAAAATAATTGTCTATACTACTTATCGTTACAGATAGATACATATATACAGGGAGGGAGGGAGGGAGGGAGGGATATTGACGAGCAAACTGTACCATGAATTCAGCACGAGTTTCTAGACCTTCCCAGAGTAGAAATAATTCGTCAGTTGTAAAAAAAAACCTCTGTTTCATAGAAAAGTGCGATTCCTACGTGGTGAAAATGTATGGAACAGCATATACTTTTTTACATATAATAACAACTTTCATGAATTCAGTAAGTAATATCACCATTTTCGTCATAACATATTTTAATTAATTAGGTCTTTACAATCTATGCCATCAATGTATAAAAAACCGGCCAAAACGTTTCTTTTACACCCCTTTAAATTTTAACTTTATTTTATTTTTATTATTTTTTCCTATAGCGGCAACAGAATTACATCATCTGTGAAAATTTCAACTGTCTAGCTATCACGGTTAATGAGCCTGGTTTCAGACAGACAGACAGACGGAAAGTGAAGTCTTAGTAATAGGGTCCCATTTTTACCATTTGGGTACGTTACCCTAATAAAACAGTTCGTTATAAATATACATTTTTTGTAACCAATCTTCCTCAAAACGCGAAAAGCAATCTAAACACGAGACAGATCACAGAAAAGCAAAAAAAAAAAGGTGCACACCCCTGCATTAAGATCTAGGACGAGTCACATCTCCGAGACGCTGAGTAAGCTGAACGTATCTTCAAGCCCATGTTTTACTATGTAGTTGAGTCGAATTTTGAGGGATGATTTTGCTCAATGAACACTTACAGTACCCTTGTATTTTTTACGTAAACGATTTTTTTTAAGTAGGTACAAACACTTTTACACGTCAATCATGTTTTTTTTTTAAACTAGATGAGGTCGGCGTTTCCTATCTGACTACTCTGAGAAGAAAGGCCGAAACAAACTCAGAGGTCACAGTCTCTTTTAAAGTCCAGACATAATCTTGGTCAGGTTATATGAAGACCATGTGGACCAATGTCTGAGATGGTCTTTTGAGGAAAGAATCACACAGATTGAGAGGACCTGTCCAGTCAGTGTACGTATTTGTCAGAAATCGTGCAACTTAAAGCAAGACGTAAGTGTGAAAGGGATAAAAAAAGAATAAGAAACTAATTTTTGATTTTAATAATCATAATCACCCGTGGCCGAGGCATGGCTAAACAATAACAGCCGCACAGGTCGAGCTACGCTTGCCGCGGTTGGTCTGTGGATGGGTGAGCATCTTTACATGCTGACACCCTTCCTTGCCTCGGACAGCAGGTTAAGCCGTTGGTCCCGTCTGTCATTCGTGGATCTTTGACAGTCGTTTGGGTAGTCAGGAGCCCGAAAGTCTGACAACCAGTCTTGTATCGTATTACCCAGTAACTAGGTTGTGGAGGTCAGATAGGCAGTCGCTCCATGTAAAATACTGGTATTTAGCTGCATCTATAGTTAGACTGGAAGCCGACCCCAACATCGTTGGGAAAAGGCTAGGCAGATGATGATGATTAATCAAAATCACAACTCTCCTTTTTGCTTTGCGGTAGTCGGGTAAAAATACTAGTCTATTACTTTGTCCCACTGCTGGGCAAAGACCTCTCCTCATACAGAGAAGCCTTGAGCATTGATCACACGCTTGTTCAACACGGGTTGGCGATTTCAGACTTATATTAAGTACAGACGCCAGCACATCATCATCATCATTTCAGCCAAAAGACGTCCACTGCTGGACATAGGCCTCCCCCAAAAGGGGGGTTTGCCATAATCGCCACGCTTGGCAGGCGGGATGCCGATCGCAGTATGGTATGGTGGTGGAATGCATAAAGAACCCTGCTGCCCATTCTCCGCTACGACCCTTAGTCGCCTTTTACGACACCCACGGGAAGTATGGGGTGGTGCTATTCTTTAAGACTGGCACCACACAGACAATTATGTTTACTGTAGTCGATCATATACTTTTATTGTTTCTAAAACTTGCGTTTTTGTGTTTAGGTCCTAAAGTACAGACGCCAGCACATCAAGCTACCCGAAACTGTCAAATTTTCCCAATCAACCTTGAACCTAAAGCTTTAGCGATAAAGTTGACAATCTATTAAAGAAATTTGACAGATTGTAGTAGCTTGATGTGCTGGCGTCTGTACAAGGCCAAGTCTCAATTATTGTTGATGCTTTACGAATGAAATTAAAGGGTCTTTTAGTGAGAAAAGTTCAAGAAAAAAATAATGAAAGTTTCTAAACTTAATCCAAGTTTCTTAAAAAGAAAACGAACTTTTGCAAAAACTACTCTCACGCGAGCCAAAAAAATAAGTAAGCAAAGAAAGTCCTAAATAAATAATAAATAACACATTTTCACAAACATCAAAAGTATATTTTCTCAATTTACAAACAAAAACAAAATAAACGCTTACATGAAAAACCTATCATACTTTTACTGCACATATGGTAAATGTATATGTTGCTATAATAATATATATAATTTTTATGATACATGCGAGTACTTTTTGTTCGTCAAATTTTTCGATAAACTTTTGGGTTCGTTCCCGAATTCCATTAGAAAAGTTTTCGAGGTACTGTGAAGCTACCTGGACTCTAGTTTGGAATTGATGTTACGTTTCTTTTCGAAAAGGTAGAAATTATACCGGTCTTTCTGCCAAAAAAAATCTTATTGAGAGGTAAGAGCCATGTGCCAACCAGTCTTACCAAGGGTATCGTATTACCCAGTAACTGGGTTGTGGAGGTCCCATAGGCAGTCGCTCCACGTAAAATACTGGTATTCAGCTGCATCCGGTTAGACTGGAAGCCAACCCCAACATAGTTGGGAAAAGGCTAGGCAGATGATGATAAGGTAAGAGCCATGTAATAATCTATACTACTAATAATAACGAAGGAAACAACGACGGAGTGAATTCACAAGGATAACATTATAATATGTAATATACTATATACTGATATTATAAATTCGAAAGTAACTCAGTCTGTCTGTATGTTACCTTTTCACGCCTAAACCACTGAACGGATTTCGATAAAATTTGGCAGAGAGTTACATTACATCCCTGAGATAGGATAGTTTTTATCGACATACCTCGTGGGCGATGCCGCGGGCGGAAGCTAGTAAGTAATATAAATAGTGAAATAAATAAATAACAAAGCTAGAGTTTTTTTGTTTATTTATTTGGTTGAAAGCGCTAATCTCTAGAACTGCCAGTCGGATTTGAATAATTCTTCTTGCATTTGATAGCCCAATTCTTGAAGAAGGCTATAGGCTATTAAACATCACGCTATGACCCTAAGGAGCCGAGCAAAATGAAGAAAATACAGAAAGAACGCCAATCGATAACGAAGTAACAGCGCGCAATGCGATGCGGTGGTCGGGTCGCGGGCTGAAGCTAATACCATCATATAATATTAGGTCTTAGTAGCTTATTCATTCAACTTCAATTGAATCTATCTTCAGCCTTACATAAATATTAATAGACTCATCGTTATAATAACTTTCCTTTTTCCACTAAAACCTCAATTCAATTACCCTCTGAGAGAAAAGATCTTTCAGAGGATTTCTCTGCTAGTACTTTCCATCGAACAAAGATATAATAAAATATATAAAGCATAATCAGCCTATAATGTTCCAACTGAGAGGTCAGTGTCAGTGTCGGTGAGAGGGAGAGGGCCGTAATCCACCACGTGGGCCCACTGCGGTTTAGATGTCACATCATATCACGACTTTTGGGTTCTAGGACATGCCGGTTTCTTCACGTAACACGTAACACGATACCCCTTGGTAAGACTGGTTATCAGACTTTCGGGCTTCTGACTACACGTAACGACTGTCAAAGATCCGCGAATGACAGCCGGGACCAACGTCTTAACGTGCTTTCCGAGGCACGGAAGGGTGTCAGTATGTAAAGATGCTCACCCATCCACAGTCTATCCGCGGCAAGCGTAGCTTAACCTGATCGATCGACCTGTGTGGCTGTTATTATTTAGCCACGGGCCCATCGTGAGGACACCTGTAACAGTTAATACTCGTATAAGTCTGAAATCGTCAGTCTTGAGCAGGCGTCAATGCTCGTGCCTTCTCTGAATAAGAGACTTCTGCCCTGCAGTGAGACAATTATAAGCTGGTAGTACGGCTGGTGGGCGCGTTTGCCATATTTTGGGATGGGAAAAAACCATTGAACTCGCGCCACTGTTACCGTAGGCGACACCCCGCGTGTTTTGCTTATAAGACGATTACAAAAATACCCGCTTCGGATGTGTTCGGCGGTCCTCGGGATGGATTCGGTTTTAATGTATGTATATCCGATATGTCAGTGAGTGATGGCAAAGTAATTCTGTTTGTGTTTTTTTTCACTTCTGTCCACTCCCGGAGTGCCTTTTTTTTTGATAACCGAGAAAAAATGTCCACGCTAAGGGGTTTAGAGTCATGTGCTGCCATCCATGGTAAGTTTGCGCATCGATACCACTTTGTAGGTAATTCAAATACAATATCACCATTTTCTAATCACCACCAACACAAACAGTGTTAAAATATCCAATTTTCAGTCAATTACGTTCGTGTATACTTGGTCCTTTTGCCCTTAAACGAGTGCCCGATAAAAACGAGTCAATATGAGAGCTGTGCCCCAATTTGCACCGGCCCTCGGAAACAATGTCTTTGGGTTACATTTCGTTGTCTCTATTCGAGCGGAAACCCAAGATCCATTGTGATTTGGATAGGTTAATGTCGTTTAGAAGAAAATACCCTGGAGACTGAAGACTAGTAGTTTTTGACAGCAATTTGGATAAATGATAAATGATTTTATTTCTGTAAGTAGGTTTGCACAAACACTTTTAAACGTCAATCATATTTTAAAAACTAGATGAGTTCGGCGTTTCCTATCTGACCACTCTGAGAAGAAAGGCCGACACAAACTCAGACGTCTTAAGTCTCTTTTAAAAACCAGACATATCCTTGGCCAGATCATGTGAAATGGTCTTTTGAGGAAAGAACCACAAAGATTGAGTGGACCAGTTAACGCATTTGTCAGTAATTGTGCAGCTCAAGTCAAAACATGAGGAGCCCATTATTCTTGCTCGATAAATCGCTCAACAGACATTACACAATTCAGAATTTCGCAAATTCTCTGGTCCTTCGATCCATCAAACTTCGGATCGAAGGACCAGAAATTTAGAAATTAGGCAGCAAAAATTTAAAAAGTCTGATACCCATCATCAATTTCATACAAAATTTCATAATGTCAAAACACTATCCTATACCAACAGATGTTATTAGTATCACCGATAAATTAAAGCTTACTTACAACATCGGCATCCACAGGAGAATGGCCGCAGCGACAGGTGTGCGCCATGTCACGTCTGGCAAGCCCGTTTGGATACGTTCACTAAGATCATAAGATATTTAAACACCCGGCACTACCTGTGTTAAGAGCTAGTTTATGTGTGTCAGTGTATGTGTTAAGACGAGTACTTCACATGTTAGAAGGGGTATGGGCAGCAGAACTCCCCTGCGTTGACATCATTTGTCAGTTATTTATTTATTTATTTAGGGACAAAAAACAGTTACACGTTACAATTTGAATATCGGAGCTAATTAGATTTATTTAATAAACGTATAACCCACACTATTGTCCACGGATTAAATTAATAAATATCTAAATGAGGAAAGGACGGACGGTCACATATTGTTTTTGAATTAAAAGAAAAAAAGAAAAGCAAGTTATGAAAGGTTGTCGGTAAGCAAAACTATTGCCATTTTTTAAATTTTGCAGGAGAAAATGCAAAAATATCTGAATCGGTAAAGTGTGTGTTATAAGTTACTACAAGGTGACGGAGAGGTGCCCGCTCACCGGCGTTTGTTCTGCACTTCTCAGTGTGAAACAGACGAGGAACGCGCACCTCTCGCCGTTTAATAGTTCTAGGTACTACGTAACATAATTTATTGGTAAGCTCATTACAATCAAACTTATTATTACAAATGCCATGCAGCATCATGGCCATGAGGAGCGTACGTCTGGACTCTAAACTCAAGAGAGTGTGCCGTTTGAGTAGTTCTAAATAAGATATTCTCGTGTAATAAAATTTATACTGCACGTTACGTAGGAATTTTTTCTGAACCATTTCAAGTCTATGTGAGTATTTGCCGTAGAAAGGACTCCAAATAGGAACAGCATATTCTAACTGGGAGCGAATCAGTCTTGTATAAAAATAAGAAAGTAGATTTTTTTTTAAAGTCCTTAGACGATCTCATGACGAAACCATACATCCGAAAGGCCCTGCTAATAACATTATCAATATGAACATCAAAGTGTAATTTGGAATCCAGTAAGATTCCAAGGTCTCGCGTGGACTCAACCTTTTTCAAAGCACTACCATGCAGGGTATACGTGAAATGAATTACATTTTTATTTTTGGTAAATGATATAGAATTACATTTAGGTAAGCTGAGTTGTAACTTGTTATCTAGGCAATACTGAGAGAGTCTATGGAGATCTTCTTGAAGTAGTAGGCAATCATGAATATTCGAACAAGATTTATAAATTTTCATATCATCGGCGTACATTAGGAAGGTTGAGTTAATAAAGCAGGATTTAATATCATTAATAAATAGAATAAAGAGGAGTGGGCCCAACACGGAACCCTGGGGCACATCAGATTCCACGACAAAATAGTCTGACTCGTAACCGTTTATAACGACTTTTTGAGTTCTGTTAAATATATAAGACGCAAACCACCTAAGCAAACTACCTCTGATGCCGTTGAAGGCAATTTTATCCAAAAGCAATTTATGGTCCACCCTTTCAAAAGCCTTCTGAAAATCCGTGTACACTGCATCAACTTGGATTGTCGGTTGTCCATCTTCTCAAATAGGTAATTTGTAAAAATCATAAGATTTGTGGTGGTTGATCGACATTTAACAAAACCGTGCTGTTCTGGAATGATAAGATTACGCAGATAGGGAAATAGCGAGCTATGCACAAGACTCTCAAAAAGCTTTGACAAAGTAGACAGTATCGAAATAGGGCGATAGTTTTTAATATCGGTTTTATCACCACTCTTATATATAGGTGTAATGAAGGCTCTCTTCCATACAGTGGGAAATACTCCTTCAGTTAAACATTTATTATAAATTATATGTAGTGGCAAGTGGATGGTAGTGGCAGTATTTTTAAAGAAAATGGGTGGCAGACCGTCTGGACCAGGTCCTTTGGTTTGGTCAGTTATTCAAAAAAAAATTAGCTGTTCCATATACTTTGACGATTTTTTTTCTATGAAACAACACTTTTTTTTTATAACATACGGAGTTTTCCATGCTAGGACTAGAATCATGTGCTGAGTTCCTGGTTTCAGTTAGCGCGACGATGTCCCCCTGCCCGTCTGTTTATACTAGCTGCGCCCCGCGGTTTCACCCGCGTAAATGTCGATCCCGTGGGAATATCGGGATAAAAAGTAGCCTATATGTTAATCCAGGGTGTCAGCTACCTCCATACAAAATTTTATCAAAATTGGTCCAGCCGTTTGAGCGTGAAGAAGTAACAAACATACAAACACACACACACACTCACAAACTTTCGCTTTTATAATATTAGTGTGATGCTCTAAAAACGGTGAAGGAAAACATCGTGAGGAAATCGGCATGTCCTAGAACAAAAAATTCGAAGACATGTGACGTCTACCAACCCGCACTGGGCCCGCGTGGTGGATTACGGCCCACTCCCTTTCACAGAGAGGAGGCCTGTATCCTGGCAGTGGGAACATTATAGGCTAATCAGCCTATGTATATGCCTATGTATGTTATGTAATCAATATTAGTTCACAGACTAAAATTAGGGTTCGCGAGGTCCTTAATTGCGTTACACTCTATTAATCTAAATCTAAATCATTTTGAAGGATATTGCTAATCCATTGCTTTATGTGTTCGAAAAATGTGTCTGCTGAACAAAGTAAACAACGCAATGTATGTAGTGAACTGTCAAAATGAAACCCATTCCTACTGATACTGTGTTACGCAATTAGCCCGCTGAATTGCTAAGAGCTAAAATGAAGCAAATGTTCAAGCAGTTTTTTATGTCTACGTATAAAGTATATTGGATACTTAAATTAATGCCTTCATACGCAGTCGTAAATAAGCCTGAAATACACACAACGTTTTATTTAGACGAAAACGTATTAAAATCTCAGAGCCACTGACACTATCTCAATCTCTAAAACAAATTGAGTTCTGCTTGCCCTTCATGTTACTAAAGTTACGAAGGGTGAAACTCCCAATAACCGTCAGCGTCATTTCCGTGCAAAATTGTACATCTTTGTAACAGCAGTAATGAGAGCTAGCCCACTCGTTACATCGCCGCTTTGTGCGTCTATTTCCGTTTTCATGCCTTTGAGAAGTTTTTTTTTTATCTTGGAATATATCCCCAAGTGTAAATGTCCGACTTGATTTTTTTTTTTTGAAATTTATGTTGGGCCTTTTTGTCTTATTAAGTACGCAATCATTGATAGCGGTGTCTATTAATTTAAAGTATTATTGGCTTCTCAGCTTTTACTACACGGTGTATTTGTTTGTGTTTATTATAATATCACACATAACTCACAAAATAAACAGCAAACACCGTTTTAAAAGAATCCACCAGAAGAATGTCTTCATCCACAATTTCAATTTTATATAGGCATTTAAACGCCTCAACTTAACTCAACTTTTATGCCTCAATAACAATTTCATAACGACGACAAAAAAGGGAATAAACGACGTAAATATTTACCTAAGAAAATCGATATTTACTGAAGTACTTCTCCCCTCTTTAAATCACCCAAGATCGCAGGGGGCGAGGGGCGTTATTGGCGTAAATGATTTCCGTCTTACCGGCGAGGATTGAGACGTGTCTGCAGAATAGTGCCATCGAATATATTTACGGCACTTTACACAGGCAACGTCGAATGTATAGGTATTATTTTAGGGTTAGGAAACCATATTAGAGAAGTCATTTTTGTGAATTGGTATCAAGGACAGATTTAAATCGATTGAGATGAAAAGACTTGGTTATGTAAAATAGTGTCCCTTTTTCTTTGATGATAGAGTCTATTTTGAGGGACACAAAAGTAGCTATATTAACTTGTATTATTTGAGGATCAAAGGACCAGAATACTTGCTCCTTTAATTACTTTACAGCGCTAAAACAAACTAACAAATCGCACTACAAATCATTCTAGAAAGACAACTCGAACAAACCCTTTTTAACAATTTAATAATAGCTAGTTTTCCTCTCTAAAGGGAGAGTGCTAGTTGTTTAACAAAATGAAAAAAACTATGGCCGCCGTCAGTCAATCACCAGCCAGAAAAGTGACGCGACGTAAATCCAGCGGCCAATAATTGGCGTCCACGTTCCACGCTCCATTGCATACTGAACTGTACAGCGGAGTAGATGATTTTGTTTTTGTTTTATCTTGCAGAGGATGCGTTTCTTTCATAGCGATATGTATTTGTTTTCTGTTTGGTATTTCGGTACGGATTGTGAGTTTGCGTTTTTGGTTTATCGGCTGTACCTTTGACTTTGACGATGGATTTGTTTTTTTCTTTTTACATTTTTTGTGCAAGATAAAACTGCTGTTTGAGACTGAAATGAAACTACAAACAAATCACAGTCACAAATATGAAACTAGATATTAAAAACTATAGTCGAAATTGAAAAGGAATGATTCGTTCATTTAGACTGCTGAACGACGAACAACCTATTGATTCTACACATTTGGATAGAATGAGTGGCTTAATTAGTGACGACAATCAACAGTAAATTAATCAACTAGGATTACCCTCACACGTGCCAAGTACAGTCGAGTTGTGAACTAAATCAACACCTGAGTGGGTAAACAAAAAACCCTCCGAACAAAGGGTAGTGAAATGCAATTTCCACATCAGACACGCCCATGGGTCTCTGTAGCTGACTCCTAACTGGTAGGCTTTTGCAGTTTTCGGGTCAAAGCTTTGACTGTTTTTGACGATGAAAATAGGGTAGTTGTGAAATGCCGGAAAGGCATTTTTGAATTTGGAGCTTAGGCGATGATCTAGCTCCAAATTCAAAAATATCATGTAGATGGTCCACTTTTGTTTTTTTTTTGTTGTGTCTGTGCCCCCCCCCCCCCCCAGTTCTTTAGGGTAATTATTATTCTCCGCGTAATCTTACCAGTACAATTAACCACGTATGGTTGTCAAGCGTGGTACTTTGACAGTTCGAACCACGCCAACTTCGCGTTCATTTCGCGCGGTTTCGTTCACTCTGTCATAGAGAAAACGTTATTAGCAGATGTCGTGATTAGTCAAGGAATTGACGTGGTTTCAAAATTCAAAGTAAGGAATGATTAAGTGTTCATAGTGAATGAACTATGGTCCTGGATTCTGTTTTGTTTTGTAAATACGATAGAATGAGTCGTTTTTTTACGAAAGCTTCTAAATTCCTTGTAAAAACTTCGTATCTTTTTTGGCTATCAAATAAATCTTTCCCGTTTAAGTAACAAAGACTTCTTTATGTTGTTGTAGTGTTTTTTTACCAATGTTTTGAACTTCACCCTTTTGAGAATGATGTATTAAATAATGTGTAAGAAAAACTTGATACACACCCGTGAACTCACGACATCACGATTACTCGTTACTGTCTGATTCACCTCATTTCATGGTTTGTTATGCACTATGCCCGAATCGTTTTAGTGTGACAACAGCGGTCATTGACATGGTCACCTACATTTCCTAGCATTCTTTATTTCAAAAACTGAAACAAAAGTCCGTTAACATTCTGGATCAATGGGTATCTATCGTGATCTTCAACATGTTCCAATAACGAAAAACCATAAGCAAGTACATAGTTTATCCAGCGGGATTGTCCGAAAGGGTTACCGCTGGCCTGGAACATAAAGGGCTAAGGAAGGAACACGGGTGGGTTTTAGTCAGTAAGAGTCTGACACTCCGTTCCGCTCCACCCAGAGCGGGAGGAGTCATTTGATGATTTCCCATCCAAAAAAAAAAAAGTACATAGTTTATTGTTTGGGTTCATAATTTCAGCCGAAAGACGTCCACTGTTGGACATAGGCCTCCCCCAAGCGCCTCCACTTCGACCAGTTCTGTGCTTCTCGCATCCAACGGGTTCAGAGAGATACTAGGGAAATGGCAATGACCGCTATTGCCACGCTAAAGCGATTAGGCTATAACAAGTTTTTTTTCTTTTATCCAATTTTTTTCTAGATTCCATGGAGATAAAACCTTTTAGTTCCTCCCTTGGATGTAGAAAAACTCATTAGGATAATAATATCACACATTGTTCCTAACAATACCGCGGTGCAAAAGTGTGACATTGGCTTTGGCACTGACACCAAAAACCATAGGGTACCGAAGGACCAATATAGCTGGTCCTCCCATCCCCTTTTTCGTTCAATTAACAAAAGAAAAAAACATTATGCTATGAAAGCTCAGGGGTCTTTATTGTTTGGTCAGCGCTCGTGAGCCTTGTGGCTAATAATGTAAACACGTGCTGGCCACGTGTGTGACACTGATTGCAGATAATGTTGGAAAGGGAACCAGTAGCCGGAATTGGTCGTGTACGGATTTATCCGAATTCAGCGTTTACTGCCACATGGCGACATGTGGCTTTAAGATCGCTGACTAAGTAACGCTGATATCGTTTTTCCAAGAGCTGTTTTATAATTATAGGGACACAAATTGGTAATTACTTGGTAAAATTAGCCTTTTCCCAACTATGGTATGTGTTATTACTTACTTACTTTTCCCAATGATGTTGCCTAGGCAAATGATGATGATGATCAATATTCATTGCGTTATTTACAGAGTTGAGCAGATTTTTTTTAGAATACATGAAGTAATGGATTAGTCCTCATTTAACATCTCTTGCAGGACGGCTAAGTTCAGCAGCTTATGCTGTCAGAAAAATCCGCCAATTTACTGATGTAGATACCGCTAGACTGGTCTATTTTAGTTACTTTCATAGTATCATGTCTTACGGTATTTTGCTTTGGGGACGGGCTGCAGACATCGATTCTATTTTTATTCTGCAGAAAAGAGCCATCAGAGCCATATATAACCTCTGCAGGCGTGATTCTCTAAGGGAACTGTTTAAGGAAATTAACATCATGACGGTGCCTTGTCAATATATCTACGAAAACATCATGTATGTAAGAAAACACTTACATCTTTTTGGTAAAAGAGGTGAAAGACATAATTATAGTACTAGGAATAGGGACCTATTAGTTCAACCAGGTTTCAGACTCGCTAAAGTAGACTCATCTTTTATGGGGTACTGTTTAAAATGTTATAATAAAATACCTCCCCACATTCTTCAACTGAATGAGACAAAATTCAAGTCTTGTATAAAACGCACACTATGCAGTCAGGCATATTATAAGTTAGGGGATTACATCGCTGATAAAAATGCCTGGCTCAATGCTGGTCCTGCTCCACAACCACAACTAATTGATTAACACTGGAAAATACTATTGGAGCTGCTGAAGATTGTAAGATTATCTTTGCATTGTATAAACTCAATTTCCTTTGCATTGTATAACTGCATAGCACAGATGTGAGTTCTATGTAAGTATACCTTCTTTACCATTTACCGGGTAATATGTCTTTCATTGACTTGAATGTGCCATGGCGGCTGATAGTATGTCATGCTCACACAAATGTCTCGCTGACGGTGGCGTGTGTATTGGATCATTTAGCTCCCTTCAAAATGGTTGAGCTGAATGGTGCTGATCTATGCGTCATGTTCGTGAACGGGCGCCGTCAGTTGGGGCTGGTCATCACTCAGCTGCCTCGGCTTATTTTTAATTATTTTATGATTGTTGTCTTCTTACTATTTGCTGTACTCTGGACGCTCTTAACGCGTACGTATTTTTTTTACATCGTTCTCACATTTACTTGTAAATTCAACATTAATGATGTAACTAATATTTTTGTAAAAATACAATTTAAAAGAGTGTCCATGGAGTTTCTTGCCCGTTCTTCTCCATAGGTACCTACGCTTTGGAATGGGCAACTAGCTTCATATTTTCTGACTGACCGACTTCTTGACAATTCAAAAGTGCCTGTAAATGGTTTAATTGAAATAAATGGTTTGAGTTTGAGTTTGAGTTTGAGTTTAGTAATTCAAAATGACTAGGGTGCAGGTTGATGAACCTCTTCATTAAAACAATCAATGTGATGACAATACAAGTTCTTAATCATGTAATGAAAGTCTTCTCTCCTACATTATTTCGAGCATTACTAAGGGTTCAACCCACCCCGTAAAACGTAAAGATATTTCCGGAATTGTGTGTCTGTGTCTCCCACCTGGATATTTTTGCCATATTATTTCTGTTACCCTTGTTTTTTGCGGTTGGGTAGCGAAACAATTTAACTTTTCATGGCATCCCATCCCGGAATCATTGGTTGGCCTGTACCCTTGTTACAGTTGTCCTTGTTTTAAGTAGATATTTTATAAATATTAAAGTAAAAGGACCAAAAATAGCAATAGGACCAGAAAGTCTCGCAACAAAAGACCGACTATTTTCGACATTTTTAAAACCCTTTGCGTAAAACACTATCAATTTCGATCTGAATCATTTCGAAGGACATTGATTCATATGTTCGAAAAATTTATCTATTCAACAACGTAAATAACGCAATGAATGTTACCAACCAACCAACCAACCAACTATTAATACCAACTATTTTTCTCCATTCTTAAAACCCGATCAAAGAAATCGTTGAAATATGTATTGTTAAAGCTCCTTTAAAACGCGCAAAGTACATTGATAGCAACCCCGGTTTCTCCCCTCAGAAGTCAAATAAATATCCGTCCAAAGGGAGCTTACAAAACGAAGATGATATCTAAATCACTCATGCAGATTCCCAATAAACGATTCCCTTGTATCTCTGCTGTTCCGACGGTACCTGACTGTAAGTCTTGCTTATTTTGCTTTACGGCCCCCAAACCCATCCTATTCGGGGGACGACATCTAAAATTGTCGAAAGAAATAAAGCATTTCCTAGATATTGTTCCGCTTTGATTAAAGTTGGGGTTTCAAGTTATATAGGTAGCTAAGTAAGACTGTTTTTAAGAGTAAGATTTTTTTGTTTTCGTTGAGTTACGGGTCCAAGTTTTGATGTTACCGACACAGGAATATTGTCAGTCTGAATAGATCAAAGCCGTAGAACCTTGTTCCTGAGGTAGTTATTACTAGGAGTACGTCTATGCATATTAAGGATAAACAAATATTAAAAACATAACCCTCCTGGTGCAGTCGGGTAATTATAACAGTACCTACATACAAGGCTATCTTACTTATCACTGATTACAGACCTTTCATTCATAAGCTTACAGCTTGCGGTCAGTTATAGACCCTAAGTTGTTAAATACAAAATACAGGGAATTAACAAATAGCAATATTTTTCGATTTCTGACTTTTCTAGTTAAATTTCTGACTCAAACTCAGTTAGTCTAATAGTTTTTGATCCTTATAAGCAATAGGATCGTAGAGTATCAAATGAAGTTTTTTTGTGAAAACTGCCCATTTTCTTGCTGACTGTAATTTTTTTCAGAATCTTTGAATCATCATCATCTGCCTAGCCTTTTCCCAACTATGTTGGGGTCGGCTTCCAGTCTAACCCGATGCAGCTGAATACCAGTATTTTACATGGAGCGACTGCCTATCTGACATCCACAGCCCAGTTATTGGATGAGACGATACTCCAGAATCTGTGAATACCACACCAAAATGTTTTAAAGATTTAAGGACAGGACAGGGCCGGATGGTCTCCTGAGACCGTTTTCAGTTTACCGTTAAGGTACCATAGTGCCCCATCACAAAAATCCACCATGTATGTTTATATATGGAAAATTTTAGAGAGGTTTCTCTATAATTACTCGCTAAATGTAAGGCTTTTAGTTAAAGCAGTGACAACAAAACAGTGAACCCAATTTATGAGAACTAATAAACCCGCCAGGCTATGATAAAATTAGAACAAAAGACCCCAGGAAATGGAATGTTCACAAAAATTCCATTATTAATAATAATAATAAAGACAACAATAAAACCAATTGTTTTGATTAAATTTTGGAACTTGGATGGAATCACAATACGAAAATTCATTTCTAAAACGAAATGCAGAGTAATATTAAATATCTCCCGAGTCGGTAGGACTTCCCGGGATTCTTAGTAATATTTCAATTAGAAGAAAGGAGAGTTATTACGAAAATATATTTCGATTACTATTATCCTTGGATTAAATTAGAATCGGATTCTGAATCCTGGATCTTAGAGAGTATTAAGTCCCTTAGGCTTGAGTTGGTCGGAATGGCATCGCTAAGTCTAAATTGTAATACTAAATCTAATACATTGATTCAATTGCACATATTAATTGGAAATGTTTCTATATATAAGGTCAAATTAAATTAATTAGCGGAACTCTGCAGACGTGATGGGTCGATATATCTAAACACGATAGGATAGAAAAAGTAATTTAAAAAAATTAAACCGACCCAAAAATAAATGAACTCAAAATTATAAAATAACTTTAATTTCGGAAATCGGTGTCCGGGGATCTGTATTTTAGTTTTAGTTTTCTGCCACCGACTTCCGAAATTAAAGTTATTTTTTAATTTTGAGTTCATTTGTTTTTGAAGTCGGTTTAATTTTTTTATATTACTTTTTTATTTCGTAATTTTTATTTTTAAGTAAAAACTGGAATATTTGTTTGTAATAAGTAGGTAATAGTTTTGTTGGAAATATTGCACTACAATTTGACCAAGGTTTTGAGATGTTTTCCCTTTGACACTACACCCGTGGCTCGTATCAATAAGCCAGGCCGTCACACTTATACGTATTAGTCCATATTATCTTGAAAATTTCTGAATCGATTGTGATGAAACTTGCACTGTTCCCTAAGTTAAAGTAAATGTAAACCAATAAAAAAAAATGGTCACGTTCCGATTAATAGTTGCAGAGAAATGCGTGGACAAACATACATACATACGTTTATAAAATTTAGTATATTTGTTTGGAAGCCCAAATAGATTGTCATAATTATGTGAATATAATGCAGTTCCAATAATATAACATACATAAGGGTCGAAATAATAACCTCCTTTTTTTTTTGAAGTCGGTAAAAATAATATAGGTTTGATGTTGCTTTTTGGGGTCAACGACCGCTGTTATTTGAAGTGTAAGTAGAGAAAATCTGTTTTCTTTTGTTTTATCGTTTTGAGCAATTCACACAAAAAACTAATAAGTACTTCAAGTGACTCCCTACCTGCGATCGATGAAAAAAATTTTTAAAATAAAATTATTGATTATTTGTTTATTTCTAATCACATGCTGCACTGGCTGACGTCATCACGTCAACGCCGGCTGTCGCTGAAAACCAGCGCTGGGGCTCTGTCTTGTATAGGGTTTGAGCATTATGCTGAGCGATGGCCGTTTTGCGTAGATGTGACGCATACTTTCTTCCAAATTGTTATTTTGTTTTATTTTTGTTCGTGTTTTTATTTTTATGAGTCATGTTTGTCTTAAATAAACATATTTTCTTTCTTTCTTTCTATTGATTTTTTTGTTTTATCATAAATATGATATAAAAATTCCATCAGGTCTGCGGAGTTTCGCTAGCAAATTTTTTTTTATTAAATTATTTATAAAATAATCACAACTATATTACAAATGCAATAATGAAGCAAAACCTATTATTTTAGTAGTTTAACTTCCACTTAGTTTAGTTAATTTAACCCTGTATAGAAATGTAGAAACGAATCCTAGTAACACGGACTTATCAGCAAATATCAATAAAGAAACAATAAACAAAGTCAACACAATGTAGGGTAGTTCAACATTAGTTAAACCGTACAATGTTAGTCCCAGAAGCGTCATTACTCATATTCTACAATTTGCATACAACACAAACATTTATAGTGACGTCATTTAAAACTGCATTCAACGTTTTTGCAAATATAATTAAAGTCAAAGTCAAAAGTCAAAGTCAAAACATTTATTTCAAGTAGGCACTTAAAAGGCACTTTTGAACGTCAAAAATTACGAAAAAATATAATTGATTCTAGTCGCCCATTCCAAAAGGTAGTTTTCGTATGGAGAAGAATGGGCAAGAAACTCCACCGTTACTCTTTTAAAATGTTTTACAATATTTTGTGTACATTAATTATATAATAATATGTGATTAAGATAGTAACTTCACAAGCGTTGGTCGTCTATCCATCTGATAAAACCTCTCAGTCTACTTTCACGATACCCGAGGGATGTCTGGGAAATATTAGAATAATTTCCGTCAGAAACTTGAGCAGTATAATTATTAAAACCAACATCTAAGTTAGCTTGGAACTGAGCAAACACGTGGGATAAACTGGACACTCCATCCCACAAGGGAAAAATAGACTAAAGGGTGGATAGGTACAGTCAACTAAAACAACGACACCGCAATACAAAAATACAGAGTATTTAACCAAAAGACCCCAGTACTTTGGCCAAACAATAGAACATCCGTAGGGACTCGCAAAAAGGGCACCATATTTGCACACACATGGCTAGTGTTTGCTTTACTACGATTCCCCGTTCGTCCTGTGGGTAATCCGAGGGTAGAATGAAAATAAACTCGTCGAGACTTTCATTTTCATTAATAGGCGTTGTCGTAAAGTGGTAACTTGGCAACACTTACTTTCTGCTTACCTTTTTAATTTGTAGGTACAATGTTTTTTAGAAATATTTTCGCCAAAATTTTATGTAGTTGCATAATGACCAAGATGAATATAAAAAAAAAACTTTTTTAGAAATAGGTTGTTTTTTTTTTGTAAAAATGTTATTTTTCACTTTTTAGTTGTACTTACCTCACACAAATCCGTAGACTACTTACTATGTAAATATCAGTGACAGGAAGTTTAAACATCATCAATAAATCAATAGGCATTAAGTGGAAAAAATAAGTAAGTATTATTGAAGATAACTCAAAAACTATCTAAGCAAAGTTAATAAAAAATTTAAGGGACCACCTCGGAGGCATACCCTATAGAATAAATAAAGAAATTTCTCAATCGATCCACAATTGCCAGAAATATCGCATACAAAAAAAAAGAAAAAATACGATCGAATTCAGAACCTTCCCTCTTTCTGAACTCGGTTAAAAAGTAGCTTATGTTAATTTTTGGAGTGTGTCTGTTGAATCATATTTGAGGGTAGGTACAGCTGAATCGATAAATATGTATTTTATCGTTGTGAAAATAGGTCGTATTTGCACATGAATGCTGTAATAAGTTATGCACATTTAAACAGCTTTAATGCCCATAGCTTTTGGCGGAGTGTGAGTTGAATGGCCTAAAGTTTTGGTACCAACAAGAATTATAATTATGCAACCCATTTTCGATAACAATTTTTCTGACGAGCCATTTTTTTCACATGTTAAATTGACGTGAAAAATGATGTAGTATCATTTTTGCAGCGACGAAACCTGATCAATTTTTTATAAGGGCTTGAGTGGTTGGTCGCGTCTGGCCTAACTTTAAACCGACCACTAAATACAAGAGAAAATATGAAAAAGTAAGTTGATGATGATGATCGTATGAAAAAGTGTTAATAACAGGCATAAAATACTCCTAAACCTCGTTAGAAACTTTCATGAAAACATATAAAAAGTACAAGAATAAATGAATAAATCACACTCTAACATACACAATAGTTAATTACCCATGTCAGTTAATTAAGAAACCGAAATCGAATTGTAATTATCAACAAGTCTCCGAAAAAAGCCTTATTTTCAAACCGATGATTATTTCCTTAATAACTGGTTTCTTGCTTGTGTCAAAAACAAAGATCTAAAAGTAAGTAAATGGATGTCGCATTGACGAGTAGAGACTTAAGAGCGTTTATGTTAGACTACCAGCACCCCGTGGTTTCACCCGCACAAGTTTCTATCCTGTCAAAATATCGGGATGAAAAGTATCATATGTGTTAATCCTGGTTATAAACTATATGTGTGCCAAATTTCATCCAAATCCGTTTAGTAGTTTTTGCGTGAAAGAAAAAACTTTCGCGTTTATAATTTTTGTAGGATTTATATAGGTACTAGCTTCCGCCTGCGGCTTCGACCGCGAGCTATGTTGATAAAAACTATGCTATGTCCTTCCCCGGGATGCAATCTACCTCTCTGCCAAATTTTATCGATATCCTGTCACTGGTTTAGGCGTGAAAAGGTAATATACAGACAGACAGACAGAGTTACTTTCGAATTTATAATATTAGTATGGATTTGTTGGATTCTTAGAGAAGATACTAGGGGAGACCTGAAAAAGAATATTGCCTTGCAGCTTTTAAAATGTTGTTAAGACCTCAACAGCTTAAAAGCTATTCAAAACAATTTAATTTATTGTCATAGAATTACTGTCAGAAGTGCTTTTAGAATAAATGTACAGACGCCAGCACGTCAAATTATTACCCGAAACTGTCAAATTTTCCCAATCAACTTTGAACCTTATGCTTTAGCGGTAAAGTTGAAAATCTATTCAGGAAATTTGACAGATTGTAGTACAGACGCGGGTCTGTACCTGAAGGATTAATTGTAGTATTGGTATTTTGGCCTAAACTACATCATTCTAGTTTAATATAGTCTGCAAAACCAGATATAAAGCCCTAATTAATTGTGTAATTAATTAATTAGGCGCTAAGGAGACGATGGATTATTTTATTTGTCTGCGACAATAGAACGTGGAGCAACAGTGGCCCAGTGGTAACGGACGCGACTTACGAGTTTACAGGTCGTAAGTTCGAACCCAGACAGGCTCTTTACTTTGTGTAAATTATTTCAACACCACTGCTCTCAAAACGGTGAAGGAAAACATCGTGAGGAAACCGGCATGTCCTAGATCCAAAAATTCAACGACATGTGACATCTACCAACCCGCACTGGGCCCGCGTGGTGGATTACAGCCCACTCCCTCTTACAGAGAGGAGGCCTGTGTCCCAGCGTTCCCACTGCTGGGACACAGGACACAGACATGATAGAACGTGTGGAAATCCCAGCAATCTATATTTTGTTCTTCGTATACGTTACTGCATAGATTTCCATACGATATGTCGTCGCGGACAAAGTATCCTTTGTATACTTAGCGCTGTTAACTGTTTAATCTTGCAATAGTTCTTCCTTGTAACTTTCGGAATTGTATTTAATTTATAAAAACAGCGCATACCTACATCTCATGACATTTTGAGAATCAACATCATATCACACGCTAAACAGTTAAAACGAAAAAAACCTAATGCCAAAAAATTACGTCAACAACGCCCCAAATTCGCCATAAGCCGCCATTGCCCATTACCTACCCTCCGAAACAAATATAAAAAATAAGTACAAATACCTCTAAATTGGACACGTAATCCAAACAAGTTTAGGTAAAGTCCGGACGGGACCGGACAGGGCCGGACAGACATCGTTACGACACGGAAGGGTGCTCCGGTACTTACGGCGAATTTAATATATTTCCCGATACTAACTAGATGATGTTAACATTTACTGGAAGTGTCTGTGCGTAGTGTTGTATGTCAGTATGTTTGGTACAGTTTGACATATAATTAATTAAAGTATGTTGGGGTAAGACCGGCACTGGTATAAGACCGTATGAATCAAATTCCCACCCAATGTGGCAATGTTTTTAATGCAGTAATAAACATTGGTGTACTCCATCATTATTTTTATTCTGCTACGACGAAGATCAGAGCAAAATTTAATTTAGCCTGCAAAGAATTTGATTCATACGGTCTTACCCCAGCAACGATCTTACCCCAACATACCTTATATATAATTATTCCAGTTTTGACATATAATTATACCGGGTAACACACTAACAGTAGCAATGGCATTTAACAGTTTTCATGTTGACAGTTCAAGTTGACAGTTCAACAACATTCATTGCGTTATTTACATTGTTGAGCAGATTTTTTTTCGTACATATGAAGCAATGGCATCAAAATTATTCAGATTGTGGTTGATAGTGTGTTACGCAATAAAATTGGGGTGCTGGTTTTTTTTCTCAAGATTTTTAAGCAGAGTTAAATCATCAATATACTTACAATTTATGAATGAAAAAAAAATCAATTAAAAAATAATTTTGTTATTATTATTCACTGTGTTCTGTTATTTATTTACATAATCTATGCTAATATTTAAAATAATAATATGTACATTTATATGAAAAAATAAGTAAAATAATCATAGGGCATCAAAAAATTCGTCCGCATCGCTGTCAACAGGAACAGTGCCCAAAAGGCTGGCAGCATTGCCACGTTGAATGGCAATGCTAATTCTTTGGCCAAGAAATAGGCCAGCCCTCTGGTCACGTGAAGAGTCGACTAACCGCTTGGCGATATCTTGAAAAACCAAGTGGGCACTCGGACCCCATGGCCCTAGTGTTTCAACCCCAAATGGCTCGAACATATAACTCCCAATCAGGTTGGAATATTTTCGCCGTTTGAGGTTTTCTGCACCTGCAGCAGCCGCTCCAGCACAGCCCACCGTGCTAGGAAGATGTGATGGCGCAAGGGTGTCGACACATGTTGCATTGGTGGTGTGGGATGTTGTATAATTTTGTTATAAAACACAGCGTTGTACAATCAACGTTTATTTAGGGTTTTTCTGAAAACCTCATAAATATCAAGAAGACTCACTAGTTTGTCTTATGAGCTTTTCGTTTTATTTCATTTTGATGCGATTACAGTCGATAAAATAGCACCTTCGTACAATCTTGGCAATCTTTTGTAATTATATACGCTGAATAAACTTCCAAGTGTTTTTCATCGAAACTAATATAATATAATGACAATTTGTAACGATCGCTGTGTTGTGAAAAGAAAATTTTAACTACCATATTTGTACGTAAGTACTTTTTGTTTGTGTTCAGCGGTTTTATTGGGAAAGAAAGTCTTTCATTTAATCAAGACAATACTAAACGCATAAATTAACTAAAAAAACATGATGATAGCGATGCGCTGTGTTTGATAAATATAATACTTAATGAATGACAATACAATCAAGAACATAATCTCGAACAAAACTCGCAAATTGCCTTAACCTTATAAAGACTTCAAAAACGACTTCCAAAGCTCAGTCTATTACATAAAAGGTGTAAGTAATTAAGTTTCATAATATCATATTATTTTGGTGTGGTAAATAATACATCATAGCTGATACTCATCTTAGATTAACAGAGCATGTTTCCTGTATGAAACATTGCCTTTCACAATGCTTTTACATGGTTTTGATTCGGTATCTTTTACTTTTCATTAACATGCGAAAATAAAGCCATAAAATGAACGCTTGGCTTTGTAACTTAGCCGTTTTTGTAATTTTCCATCGGTACGAAAACCAGGACAAAGCCTCAGATTTCTGAGTACCTTAGTAAAACATACAACAGCTATTGATTCGACAAAGTTATCCGTTTACCTCATCATTATTTCTTCACCATTGCTCTCAAAACGGTGAAGAAAAGCATCGTGAGTAATTGTGTAATTAATTAATTAGGCGCCAAGGAGACGATGGACAATTATATTTGTCTGCGACGATAGAACGTGGAGCAATGGTGGCCCAGTGGTAACGGACGTGACCTACGAGTTGTAGGTCGTAAGTTCGAACCCAGTCAGGCGCATTCCTTTGTGTAAATTATTTCATCACCGCTGCTCTCAAAACGGTGAAGGAAAACATCGTGAGGAAACCAGCATGTCCTGTCCGGCAGATCCAAAATTTCAACTACATCTACCAACCCGCACTGGGCCCGCGTGGTGGCCCACTCCCTCTTACAGAGGAGGAGCAGTAGCCTCTTACAGTGCCAGCAGTGGGAACATTAACATTAATCAACATTGGCTGATTAAGTACCCATTTAGCAAGAAGTCCTGTTTAATTTTAAGAAATAAAACAACACAATTCAGGTACATACAAAGCATGTTATTTTGACTGTCGTTTCCAGTCTTATAATATCAACGATCTTATGAGATTATAGGGCTGGGACAAGCGACAAAATTTTCAAAAAATAAATCCCGTACGCAAAAGGCGTATACACACTTACTGACAACCCCTCGTCATTTTAATTCGACCCTTTTTTACCATAGGCCGTTTATTCATATTTTATTTTATAAACACTATCGAAAGTAAGTAATTTTGAGCCCTATTTTAACAGTAACAACGTTACGAAAGTATGTAATTTTGAGCCCTATTTTAACAGTAACAACGTTAATAGGAGGCAAGCCTATTGTCATCAACCGGGCACAGTTCCAGATTCCGAGCTGCTACTGAGAAATTCCTACGGACAATTCAGTAACACTTTTTCCGACCTAGGAATCGAACCCCGGACTTCCTGCTCAGCAGTATCGCTTGCGACTACTTGACCAATGAGCTAGACAACTCAGACTCAGAAATTCGTGACGGAAAACACCTAATAAAATTCACGGCACGCTTGCAAGGACAGTTTTGTGTCTTTTATACAACTTTTGCCGCTGACTTTGCTCAATGTTTCATACAAATACCCTTTATAATATACAACTAGCTGCGCCCCGCGGTTTCACCCGCGTAATTGTCGATCCCGTGGGAATATCGGGATAAAAAGTAGCCTATATGTTAATCCAGGGTGTCAGCTACCTCCATACAAAATTTTATCAAAATTGGTCCAGCCGTTTGAGCGTGAAGAAGTAACAAACATATAAACACACAGACACACACACTCACAAACTTTCGCCTTTATAATATTAGTGTGATTTAGATCCCACCACTGATCAATCTACACAGTATGCTAATACTCCCTTTGACAAAGAACATCTAAACCAAAATCAAAGTATTTTATGCAAAGTTTACGCATAATCTGACGTCTTGCTATAGACGGCGTATTGAAATTACACCTTTACGTCTTGTGGTACGCCGGAGTACGCCAGTACGCCTTTCAACTCGGCCCCGCCCTACATGCCTTGCCGAGGTGATTTGGCCTTTGACAAATATTGGTTGAACGGTATATATTGGTAATATTGGCTGTAAGACGGATTTAGCGTTTTATTGGAATTCGGATAGGACGCGGGTTTTGATGTTTCTGTTATGTGCTGAGTTGAGATTATGAAGAGGATATTTTTAAGATGATAATCTATAGGTATAAATGAAAATGAAATTTTGTTCGTTGGTAAGCGCATCACTTCAGTACCGCTGGACTAATTTGGCTGTTTTGTTTTAAAATATTCATAATAGTCCGAATTAGGTTTTTATGCAAAGATAAATTGGAAAATTTTAGCGGAATATTCTCAAATTTGAGAAAAACTGATCGTCCTTTTTCTTACGAGATTTTTAAATTTGAACGGGACAAAGTCTGTCTTTTTAGCAATAAATAAAATAAATAAATCTATTTGACAGTACCTTGCAAAATTAGAAGACTTCCTTCATTCAAGTGCCAAATATATGAGTTATTCCGTTCTAATCCCCTGAACCCCCCCTCCACCCCCCTCCTCGGTCCCCTGTTTGTTCGTCTTCTGTTTTAATCTGTCTTATCCAATATAAACTTTCGTAATCCGGTTTCATCAGTTTTTTTTTTCTAAACTTTTCAGCATTAAGTACCTATCATGTGGGCGAATAATTGTTGATTTATACTAGTCTCTTAGAAGTCAACATGCAAGAGATGTAGTTATATCAATTTGTATGATAGTTTCACAGGTGTGCCTGTCTGTCAGTATTTCAGAATGTAATATTCTGATGGCCAATAGTCTGCGTTCAAGAGATGGATCATCGACAACGTGAATGAATGAAAAAATTACATGTGCTGGATGGAAAAGCATCATTCTAACATTTTTCCAGTGCTTATGTTATTTTTTTTATATAAATGGTATCTCGCAGGTCAGCCTTAAAGGTTGCCTCAATAAATTAAGGGGCTTACAGGACCTAAACACAAAAAACGCAAGTTTTAGAAATAATAAAAGTATATGATCGACTACAGTATACAAAATCAGAAAAATATATGATATTCTTCAGGATATGTGCTAGGTAGATAGTGTGTTGAAAACATAATACAACTATGTAATTTGATACGATAGAAAACAATCATGAAGATACCTCTAAAAACTTTATTTTTACAGTAAAAACCATACTAATACATACAATCATTCTGATTTTTTGTCAGATTATTCTGCAAGCAACATACTACAATACTAGTATTTTAATTTTATCGTCCAAACAATAGATTTTTTGTAATTAAATATTTGCTTCATATTTTGCAATAAATTCCCAGCTTTGTGTAATCGCGCTTCTCTTTCTTTTCTGTGCAGTCCGACATTGACCGCGCTTTAGGTCATGGAAGCTTAAGGCCTCCGGCCAGGTCTTAAGAACAAAAACTAAGCGACTACACGCAAAGCCTAGGGGGTGCCCCTACGAACGAACGTCGTACGAACGTCAGCTTAGGGCGTTGCTGAGGGTGGGCAGCAAGGGACAGACTGGATCGGTTTAATTTTCAGTATGATTGGAAATAAAGCTTTTTAAGGGTTGACAGTCGTCACGGGTAGTCAGAAGCTAGATCTTTGACAGTCGTCTCGGGTAGTCAGAAACCAGATCTTTGGCAGTCGTCACGGGTAATCAGAAACCCGATCTTTGAAGTCCACACGGTTAGTCAGAAGCCAGGTCTTTGACAGTCGTCACAGGTAGTCAGAAGCCAGATCTTTGATAGTCGTCACGGGTAGTCAGGAGCCAGATCTTTGATAGTCGTCACGGGTAGTCAGAAGCCAGATCTTTGATAGTCGTCACGGGTAGTCAGAAACCAGATCTTTGATAGTCGTCACGGGTACTCAGAAGCCAGATCTTTGATAGTCGTCACGGGTAGTCAGAAGTCAGAACTTTGATAGTCGTCACGGGTAGTCAGATGCCAGATCTTTGACAGTCGTCTCGGGTAGTCAGAAACCAGATCTTTGGCAGTCGTCACGGGTACTCAGAGGCCAGATCTTCGATAGTCGTCACGGGTGGTCAGGAACCAGATCTTTGACAGTCGTCACGGGTAGTCAGAAACCAGATCTTTGGCAGTCGTCACGGGTAGTCAGAAACCCGATCTTTGAAGTCCACACGGTTAGTCAGAAGCCCGACAGACGAAGGGGTATCGACGGGGTTACGAGGGGGGTTACGTGTTACTAAGTAACTGGGTTGTGGACGATAGGCAGCCGCTCATACTGGCATTAGCTGCATTTGGTTAGATGTGAAGCCGACCCTAACATAGTTAGGAAACGCTGATGATGGGAAACAGGTGTGCTGTTTTCAAAAGAAATGATTCTCAGACGTTGCGTTCTTTTGGACATTTTTAGTCATTCACACGTTAGACACAAAAAAAACGTACATATTATGAAAACAAGACATTTAAACGTTCATTTTATTGTCAAAGAGTAGGCTGGGCTCATTCCGTATCAAAGGGGAGAAGGGGGCATATTATCACGTAACAAATTGGTTTCTGCTACCTTTGTTCAGTAGCAAGCCCTCGCCTTCGACGAGACGAATTTGGGTACCGCTAGCAGGATAAACTGGGTAAGTTGATTTTGAAGTGTGTATGAGGGTTTAGCATGTGTATCAACTGGTTTAAAATGTGGTTAATTGTTTATACAGTTGCCAGCACATCAAGTTACCCCACTTTGACCTTGAACACGTTACGAGCAACTACAGCGAGAATCGTGCGAAAGAGATATATAGCTTTTTGTCTGTTCTTACTTGTAATGTTTCGCACATTTATTAACCCTACAAATGTCAAACGTCGTATGAATCAGCGATGGCTCATAAGAAAAATACACTCGAAACGACAATAAACATTATCGTGAAAACCGGTGACCGTTTTACATGCAAACAGCTTCTAGTAGGCGATCGTTTGACGGAGTGCAGGTACAGATGCCAGCACATCAAGCTACCCGAAACTGTCAAATTTTCCCAATCAACTTTGAACCTTATGCTTTAGCGATAAAGTTGAAAATCTATTAAAGAAATTTGACAGATTGTAGTAGCTTGATGTGCTGGCGTTTGTACTTATTTGAGATGAGTCAGTAGGTACAGTGGTGCTATTATGTAAAAAACATTACCGTGAAATCTTAGGTTAAGTGACCTGTCAAGTGATATGATCGGTGGAAGGATCGACACTATCGACGACTCACTTCATCTAAGTTTTCACGGTGAGATTTTTACAGAATAGCTCATCAGGAGTTAACAGGAGTAAAGGTTTTCACTTACTGCGGAAAGGTCGTGAATTCGATTCCCGCTTCGGCAGAGAAATGCATTGCCTAAAAATTGTTTCGAGTCTAAAGATGATGTAAGATTTTTATTCATACCTAGGTGGTAAAGGAATTGGCCTAATTTAGGACGACATTAATTATAAGAAAATGAATAATGTAATGCAGTTAGCCTCATAAGCAATTCACCAAAAAAACTTACAGTCCAAAACCGTTGACCCGAAATAAATCTCTCCAGTTCAATATAACGGACATTCCGTACCTGTAACAAAAAAGAAAAACATCATTAGCAGAACAAAAGTAAGAAACATTCCATAAAACAAACATAAAACAACGCAATCTAAACTTTGTCTGCTGACGGTACATATCTAAAAACCTCTCTACTTAACATGGAGAAGAAAAAGATTCTTTTGTAAGGAGCATTTCGAGTGTAATATCTATTGAGACGGGAGTTCCCGGGGTAAATATAACCTTTTTTGTGCACCGTAGGTAGGTACGTACTACAGTCACAGGAAAAATACGTTTGTCACCTTAGGGTCTATTTTTGTTTACTTTGTGCATGATACACGTAGAATATGGGGACTATTTTCTAAACGAAGATACTGGCCCGTCATCTGAAAGAAGTTGATCTGTCAAATCAAAGTGTCAAATTGTATTGTCATTCATTCTTAGATCGGGCCCCGAACTAATCTTGTCTCGTAAGTGATACGGAATAGGAACGCCCGTTACTTCGGCCGAAGCTACGGATTTCGTGTTTAGGGAGTAGACCTGCTTTAATGACTCATTTTCCAATAGGTCAATGTCACAGAATGACACTAAGTTAATTATTTATTGAAGAATTAGGTCTGATTTTTCAATAGTAAGATAACTTTTATCTGAAGAAAATAAATATGAGCAATTGACATTATTTTCTATACATGGTTATTGGTAAAACATTAACAACCTCTTAAGAGGTCATTGTACTCATCATTATGAACAAACCAAACCTGAAATCGCGAAAAAAAAAATCAGCTGTTCCCTACATTTTGACGAGTTATACGAACATAAATGTAGGGAACAGCTGATATTTTTTTCGCGATTTCAGGTCTGGTCCCATAGTAAAAGTTGTTCATGATGATGAGTACAATGACCTCTTAAGAGGTTGTTAATGTTTTACCAATAACCCTGTACAAAAACTGTCAAACGGCAATATTTACTTTTCAGTTAAGAGATATATCTGAGTCTGACTATTGAAAAGACAACCCTAAATAAAACAGACTTGATGAATATTATTTTTTTATAAAAAAATGCTAGGTTTTGCAGGCACATTTGTTTATGCTATTGTGAAGTCGAAGTCAAAACCTGACCTTTGTTTTCATAGATTAGGTAAGTAGTTTTCTATGCAGCAGTCACACGAAGTTTCAAATTTCAAAAGGTATAGGTAAGTGTAAGTACATACTTGATAAATTAATGAATTTGAAAAACTGACAAAGGTTTTATTAACTCGACTGTACTATCTTACCATGTTAATGCGAGCGTTCGACTTTTTTCTAACGAGTGAGTTTAAGTTTAACACCACAGATATAGATATACCTAGATAACGCAAGAGTAACTACTTCGCGTGCCAAAAATTGCACCAACTTATGATTACAAGTCGTAAGCCGCCCCTTTCGCGCTCAGTCCATTGTACTGCCAGCTGGGTAAGTGTGAGCGAGAGCGCGAGCTTGTGACGTCATAGTAGGTAGTCAAAAAATGGCAAGCTTGGTTTTCATACAGTTCGTGATACTTGCGTTATCTAGGTATATCTATCTATATCTGTGTTTAACACCGTTATGTTTTATCAGAGGTTGTAAACTTTTTTTTAATAGTTAAGTATAGTAGGTAGAAGATAATAATTGGTCAATGGACGAAGGTTTTTTTTTAACTCAGACAATGATAGTTGTTATAGCAATTATGTCGTCATGTGTGGTCCTTTTCCCGTTGTTTGCGTGAGAGCTCATAAATACATAGGTATCATGTTTCGTCCCGGAGTTGTTTCTATAATTTAATTAGTACAAGGGAAAGTATTATCACTTATGCCAAGCGTAGTGGGACGGACCCCAGACGACCTTAAGGGGCTTACATGACCCAAAACGCGGTCACTGTCCGACTGCACAGAAAAGAAAGAGAAGCGCGATGACACAACACTGGTAATTTATTGCAAAATATGAAGCAATTATTTAATTACAAAAAATCTATTGTTTGAACTAAAAAATTAAAAGACTAGTATTTTAGATGTTGCTTGTAGAATAATCTGACAAAAAAAACAGAATGGTTGTATTTATATTAGTATGGTTTTTTCTAGTAAAAAGAAAGTTTTTAGAAGTATCTTCATGATTTTTTTTTCTATCGTATCAAATTAGTTGTATTATGTTTTCAACACACTATCTATCTACGTAGCATAATAACCTGAAGAATATCATACAACATTTTTCTGATTTTGTTTACTGTAGTCGATCATAATACTTTTATTGTTTCTAAAACTTGCGTTTTTTGTGTTTCGGTCCTGTAAGCTCCTTAAGAGGTGGTTGGGAGGGACTGGATGCGGAAGGCGGAGGTCACTGTGTTGTGGTGCGGCCTGTGGGGTAGTTGCGTAACCCACTATCAGTAGCAATGGGTTCCATTTTGACAGTTCAACAACATTCATTGCGTTGTTAACGTTGTTGAGCAGACACATTTTTCGAACATATGAAGCAATGGATTAGCAACATCCTTCAAAATGATATAGATTGAGATTGATAGTGTGTTACGCAATTAGGGCGCTGGAAGAGGCCTATGTCCAGCAGTGGACTCCTACATATAGGCTGAGTTGATTGTAAGGAAAGTAGAACTAAGTAGTTTACTATGAAACTGATTCGGTATAAACCACATCACTTTATAAACGCCTGCCTTTTTTCCCTTAGGGCCTGTGCACAGCACGTTTTTTAAACGCGCCGTTGACGCGCATTTGTAGCGATACCGACGCGATACGCACGCGAGTCAGACGCAACCTGTAGACCTTCTGTAGAATAAAAGCGCGCCGTCGACGCACGTTTCTAAAACGCGCGTCGACGGCGCGTTTAAAAAACGTGGTGTGCACAGGCCCTTACTCACAAGTCATTAAAAAAAAAATTTTGCCTAGGTTGCCCTATAACGAATAACCAGTCATGCGTAACACCTAAAAAGTTAATATTAGCACACTGAGCGCCTCCCACTAACCTCCCACCGCTGGAAACCAAACGCTAAAAAATAAACTCCAAAAAACCCGTTAAAAAAAAAAATTAACACTATCCACTGCTTCCCTTTACGTCTATTTAAGCATTCCAAATAAGTAGTCATTCAAAGCTTTGTTCTACCCTCAATTGGCTACCATTCCGCCGGGATCGGCTCGAGCAAATAAATCAGCCGTTCACTCGTTCACGCACTCATTCATTCGTTCACGGATTACTTGGCCCGTGGACGCTGACCTGTTACATGGTTTATTTTAAAAATTAGCATTAGATAGAATTTTAATTTGTGGTTTCTTGGGTTGGTATTTTAGTAACTATCTTGGTCACCATTAGGGAATGCAGAACCGGTTCTGTTTTAAAGAACCGGGATTTTCGGGACCTTCTGGCTAAAGAACCGGGATTCCCGGTACTTTCGATACTTTCGATACTTTAAGTAAGCCTTTAAAAGGGGAGGTAGTCACCTCCTTCTGCGAAGCAGTCATGCTTGCGAAGGAGGTGGCGGGACGGTTCAGGGAGAGAGCCTCCCGTCTCAGCCGCCGCGGGGGACGCCCCCGGCGTCGGGAGCCGCGTCACGACTCCCGGCCACCGTAGGCGCGGGCCTGCGGGCGGAGAGTAACGGGTAGCTCACCAGGCTCGTGCCGGACGGTGCGTACGTGTTCCACGCGCGCCTCAAAGAGATTTCAGCATCGAGGAGGACGACGCTGTGCGGAGGACGCTGACCGTTGACAGGCTTCGGCCCTAAGGGGGCCCCCTTAGGGCCGAAGCCTGTCAACGGTCAGCGGGATTAAGATGAAGAGTTGAAACGGAGAAAGTAAAAGAAAGACGAAATGACAGGGCAAAATAAAAACATTTAAATCAAATCAAATAAAACGTTTTATTTCTCGTTTTATTGGTAACTGCGCATATTCTACCAGCAACATCTTTATTAACATTAAAACATTTTTGTACCTAATCCTAGATAATCGTCGTTCGTCGTCGTTTCAGCCGATAGACGTCCACTGCTGGACATAGGCCTCCCCCAATTTTGGAAGGGTTTGCCATAATCGCCACGCTGGGCAGGCGGGTTGGCGATCGCAGTATGGTATGATGGTGGAATACATAGAGAACGCTGCTGCCCATTCTCCTGTACGATCCTTAGTCGCCTTTTACGACACCCACGGGAAGTAAGGGGTGGTGATATTCTTTAAGTCCGGCACCACACAGACAAATCCATCCATCCACACAGACATCCTAGATAATATTTATCAGAAACATTTATTAAACATCTTCTCCAAACAAATGATTTAAAATTTTAAATCAACATGACTCCTATTGCAATTCTGCAGAACCAAATTATAATTTAAAACTTGCGTAATATCTATAAAAAAAAAGAAAAGGAACAGTGGAGTTTTAGCGTAGCATTAATCAGTCTCTCAATATTATTGATTAGATAATCTTAACCGACATTTTTTAAATTGTTACTTATTAACATAATTCATCATCATCATTTCAGCCGAATGACGTCCACTGCTGGACATAGGCCTAGCACCTCCACTTCGATCGGTTCTGTGCTTCTCGCATCCATCGGGTTCCCGCGGCCTTCACAAGGTCGTCGGACCACCTTGTAGGAGGCATTCCAACGCTACGTATTCCGGTACGCGGTCGCCACTCCAGAACATTTCGGCCCCATCGGCCATCTGTTCTGCGAGCAATGTGCCCTGCCCACTGCCACTTAAGTTTGGCAATTCTTCGGGCTATGTCGGTTACCTTGGTCCTCCTGCGGATCTCCTCATTCCAGATTCGATCATGCAGGGAAACTCCATAGCTCTCTCCATTGCCCTTTGGGTGACTTTCAGCCTTCTTATAAGGCCCATTGTGAGTGACCACGTTTCAGTGCCATAAGTCATCACTGGCAACACGCACTGGTCAAAGACTTTCGTCTTGAGACACTGAGGTATGTGGGACGAGAAGATATTGCGTAGCTTCCCGAACGCTGCCCAGCCGAGTCGGATTCGACGATCGACCTCTTTTTCGAAGTTAGACCTACCTAACTGGACAGTTTGTCCTAGGTAAATATACTCGTCCACGACTTCGAGTGTAGTGTCTCCGATCTTTATGAGAGTGGGTGTTACATGAGCATTTGACATCCATGTTGAAAGAAAGAAAGAATGAAAGAAAATACGTTTATTTGCAGTAAACATGACGCAATGAAGAACATAAACGAAAAAAAAAAAAGAATGGGTTGGGGGAAACATGCGTCACATCCACGCAAAACGACTATCGCTCAGCATTATGCTGCGACCCTATGCAAGACAGAGCCCCAGCGCTGGTTTTCAACGACAGCCGGCGGATGTTCATTTTAAGACCCACTCTTTCGGAGGCTCTACTGTGGTCATCGAGCATTGTACTGAGATCCTCCATAGACTCAGCCCTGTCTCTCACCTCGCTGCAAAAGGATAGGTTTCGAGGTCTGATCCTGGAGTCGGACTGACATAGTGGCGTTTTCGTACCGACACTTCAGCACCTCGATGTACCGATAGTCGATCTGGCATCGTTGAAGAGACTGCAGCACAGCCCAATCAAAGGCTTTCTCGTAGTCCACAAACGCTAAGCAGAGAGGCAGGTTATATTCTTCGGTCTTCTGTATAACCTGTCGCAGCGTACGTATGTGGCGTCAAACCTGCGCGCGAGACGGTTCGTGATGACTCTCGAAAACAGCTTGTAGACATGGCTCAGAAGTGAGGTGGGCCTATAATTCTTATGAACGGCATTGTCGCCCTTCTTATAGAAAAGTATCACCACACCTCTGTTCCATGCCTGTGGTGTTTTGCCCTGGAGTATGACGGAATCAAACAGCTTCTGAAGGGCCTTAAGAACGGGTTTTCCGCCGGCCTTCAGGAGCTCGGCCGTAATTCCGATTCCGATTTTTGAGCTGCTTTAGAGCCATCCTAATCTCGTACAGGCTGATGTCCGGGATGTCTTCGGTATAGTGTCGGGTCAATCTAGCTCTTGGGTCGTTTGCCAGATCCATAGCGGGGTTACTTGACGTGTATAACTGTCCATAGAACCTCTCGATCTCTCTCAACAGCTCAGGTTTGGCGGATACGATCCTGCCATCATCGGTCTTTAGTTTCGTAAGCTGGCTCTGCCAAAAAGAAGCAGTCTTGTTTGAGTGTTTTCGTTTGTTTGTGTGTCAAAGTCACAAACACAACGCAAAGCACAACATTCCGAAGACGCGATGGCCGCCACCAGCCCCTCCCGCACCCTCGTGCAGCATTCTCTTGTAGCATGCATGCTTCTTGTGCATGCTAGGTAGCAAGTGTATTCCACGCTTTAAGCGGTCGGGCTTTATGCTATAAAATTAAAAATATTCGAAACGCGAAGTATCTTTTCCCGAAAGTACCGAAAGAACCGGGATTTGTTTTTAAAAATCCCGGTTCTAAAAGCGACGCAATTTTCCGGGATTTCCCGGTACTTTCGGTTCCGGGATTTCCCGGGACTATTCACTAGTCACCATTGGGTAATAATATAACTTTTATTTTCTTTCTTATTACGGACCCTTTTAACGTGCACGTCTTTCTACATTGTTCTCACATGTATAATTTCAACATGAATGATGTAACCAATATTTTGTAAAAAATGTATGATTTAAAAGTGTCCGTGGAGGTTCTTGCCCGTTCTTCTCCATAGGTAGGTACCTACTACGTTTTGAAATGGGCAACTAGCTTCATCTTTCTAACTGACCGACGACCCCTTGATAATTTAAAAGTGCCTGTAATTGGTTTATTAGAAATAAATGCTGTGAGTTTGACTTTGACTTCCCATAAGGCCTTAAGTTGTGGAGTACTACAATTTGAATTATCAAACTAGCAGGATTGATTGTCAATGAACGAATGTATGTACAAACAAAACTGCACATGTGAACGCTGCTTCGCTGCGTTAAGTTCTTCGGCCCTTTTATCGTCTTTTATGTAGACTGGTTAGCAATCATTCAACAATAAAAAATCCGCGAAGAGGTAGACACATATAAATCAAGTCGCCAGCACCAATGACGGGCTGTTACAATAGCCAATTACATTAGCCATTTAAATAACCTAAACAGAAGATGTAATTTTGACTTTTATTCTTCAGGAAACATAAATCCTGTCATATACAAGGATATCCTGTCATAATTCATCTTAGTCCGTCCAGGATAAACTCAGGAACGACTAATCGAATGTTTAAACATCGTAAGTTCCAATGACCGCACTTATCCCGGTCACTTCCAGCGGAGCGTGCGGAATCATTCACCCGGTCACTCGTTCACAGCTCGTCCATTCGTTCACTTTGATGTCGCTCATCGTTGCACGCACTTTACGCTAAATGCACATTGTTATAAGCGTATTATGAAATTACTTTAGCGTTACAGGTTTAGTTTTAAAAATATAAATCAGTCTAGTGTATTTTTATTTTGCATAAAATGAATGATAAAAAGAAAATTGTGGAAAATTATGTCACTTTAAAAAGTTCTTTGAGTTGGCTGAGCATAAATTAGCCTTGTCGGCTATTTAAGTAAAAGTCTGCATAAATATTTACCCTATCTTTGCTCAGCATAGTCGGGTAAAATCATAAAATGACTCTGTGATAAGCATTTAAAAACTCTCTTTACATACAACGCGGTCACATTAACTCGACGCTTGGCGTTGATGACGTCATTTTGGTTTTTTGGTAATATACCTAATAAAAAATATAATTAAAACAACAGCAGAAAACTAGCCAAATTATCGACGCGCTTATCGGTAACAAAGACAAAGACCTAACACTTGCTGGGCGAGCTAAGGAATGCGGGCCTCGCATTCCAGAGATGCGTCGAGTTAATGTGACCGCTGTTATTATTAAACAAACGGAGTATCGAACTCAAACTCAAAGCATTAATTTCAATTAAATCATTTACAGGCGCTTTTGAACTGTCAAAGTGTCGGTCAGTTAGTTAGAAAGTTGAAGCTAATGCCCGTTTCAAAACGTAGATCTCCATAGTGAAGTATTGGCAAGAAACTCCAAGGACGTGCCTTTAAATCAATATATTACAAAATCCTGCGTACAATATTCTTGTCGCATCTATGTGAGATCAATGTAAAAAAATTCAAAACATAAGACTAAAAAAATATCCCTTCATCCCTTCACTGCCAGGGCTTCCTGGCAGTTAAGGGATGACCAATCTCGACGGACGACATAACGCGTGGATCAGCACCATTTTGTAGGGAACCGAATGATCCAAAACACGCGCCAATATCTGTCAGACATTTAAATGAGTATGACATACTCTCAACTGACATGATCTTTCATGTCAACATACTTACTAAGAAATTAGACTATTTATAATCCTATATTGTCAATAGATAAAAATACTCCTGCTTCTGTAATGCAACCACTATTATTAGCGCATTACCCAATGTCATTATATTTATGTTGATGACTCCTTGTTCATGGCTCAAATCATCTACGGTATAAGTTACAAGTTTCTTGCGTTCATCATCATCTTCATTATTTCAGCCGAAAGACGACCACTGCTGGTCATAGACCTCCCCCAAGCATTGCCACTTCGACCGGCCCTGTGCATCCCGCGTCCAGCGGTTTCCTGCGGCCTTCACAGAGTACTCGGTCCACCTTGTGGGGAGGTCTTCCAGTGCTACATCTTCTTGCCGAAAGACGACCACTGCACTGCGACCCAAGCATTGCCACTTCGACCGGCCCTGTGCTTCCCGCGTCCAGCGGTTTCCTGCGGTCTTCACAGAGTACTCGGTTCACTTTGTGGGGAGGTATTATATACAGGGTTATTTTAAACTAGCTTCTGCCCTCGGCTTCCCCCGCGAGGTATGTCGATAAAAACTAATGTCCTTCCCCGGGATGCAATCTATCTCTCTGCCAAATTTTGTCGAAATCCGTTCGGTGGTTTAGGCGTGAAAATGTAACAGACAGACAGACAGACAGTGTTACTTTCGAATTTATAATATTATTAGTATGGATTGGCTGGCTAAACTCCGTAGACGCGATGAGTATCGATATTAAAACACGATAAAACAAAAAATAAATAAATTTAAAATGTCATTGTCAACGAAACAGAAACATGAACATCTTTTGACGTTGTCGCGCATCTAACGATTTAAATCTTTTGTCCAAAACAATTGACTATCCCGCTCTGTCTTCAAACTTGTACCACCACTCATAATACCAATTTAGATACGGGTGAAATCACAGGATGACGTATGACTTGCTCCTGTAATTAATGTAATTTTAGTTGCTTTTCACATGATATCATGAAAACATATTTTTAGGTGAGCATTGTGGCAATCTATACTAATATTATAAAGAAGTGAAGTTTGTAAGTTTGTATGTAGGGGGTAATCTCTGGAACTACCAGTCTGATTTGAAAAAAATCTTTTTGTATTTGATAGCCCAATTCTTGAGGAAGGCTATAGGCTATTTAACATCACGCTATGACCCTTAGGAGCCGAGCAAAAAGAGAAAAAGGGATAGAACTCTGAACAAAAACGAAGTCCTAATAGCGCGGGTAAGGGATGAGATGCGACGGGATGGGTCGGGGGAACAAGAAATTTCACGCGGACGAAGTCGCGAGCACAAGCTAGTAGTATATGTATGTAGTAGTATGTCAGCATTGAGGAGGGGGCCCCCTTAGGGCCGAAGCCTGCCGGGTCAGCGGGATTGTTCGAAAGGGTTACCGCTGGCCCGGAACATAAAGGGCTAAGGAAGGAACACGGGTGGGTTTTAGTCAGTAAGAGTCTAACACTCCCTTCCGCTCCACCCAGAGCGGGAGGAGTCATTTTATGATTTCCCATCCGCAAAAAAAAAACCTAGTAGTATGTAGATGTACCCCTGTAAAAGTTCATGATTTAGGATTGAAAAGATTCAGCGGGATTGTCCGAAAGGGTTACCGCTGGCCCGGAACATAAAGGGCTAAGGAAGGAACACGGGTGGGTTTTAGTCAGTAAGAGTCTGACACTCCCTTCCGCTCCACCCAGAGCGGGAGGAGTCATTTGATGATTTCCCATCCTCAAAAAAAAAAAAAAAAGGATTGAAAAGATCGAGAAAAAAATAATTCTATTCTATTCTACCTGCTAAGCATGAGGTCCTGGGAACAATTCCCGGGACAGGTAGTGTTATAGGGTTTTGCATTGGAATTTCAGAGTAGCAGCCTGGAGTCTGGCTTTGTACACGGTTGATGGCAATAGACGTTAAAATAATGATAGTATGCCTTTGGATCACAAGCTTTTGCATCAAAATATCCAACTATATATACTTTTTATTTATGGAAACATAATTTTAAAAGCTAACAGTATTAAAATAATAATATGTACAAGTATATACTTGTACATATACTATCTATTTTCCCTCCCTTTTATATAAAAGGGAGGGAAAATAATCAAAGGGCATCAAAAAATTCATCCGCATCGCTGTCAACAGGTAACGTGCCCAAAAGACTGGCAGCATTGCCACGTTGTATGGCAATGCTGATTCTTTTGCCCAAAAAATAGGCCAGCGCGGGTCACGTGAAGAGTCGGCCAACCGTTTGGCGATGTCTCGAAATACTAAGTGGGCACTCGGTGTTAAATGTTACATGGAGTGACTGCCTATCTGACCTCCACAACCCAGTTACTGTGTAACACAATACCCCTCCGTAATACTGGTTGTCAAGACTGGCTTCTGAATACCCGTGACGACACGAGCCACTGAAGGGTCTCTATATGTAGTAGATGGTCACCCATCCACGAACTTACCGCGGCAAACGTAGCTTAAAATTATCGACCCTGCTGTAATACCTACCTACATTTTCATTAGTAAGCAAATTCCTGAAGACCAGCTGAATAGCGCCTCAGTGTGTGAACCTACCATAAATATCAGTGCTTCTGTGGTTAAAAATATAGGCAATTACTGACCGAATACCAATTTATTATTAACTGGCACTTGGTACTTAACAATAAAATAATAACTGTAATTATGTGAACGGTTTCATTTACAATTATTATTGATATTTCGTACTGTTACAATAATTTCATTCATTCGAGATTTTAAGTGGCTAAAAATCTCTCAAGTGCTTGGCCAGACTGCAAACGCGGGGCGGGTGCGGCGTTCTCAAACATAAGAACTTAATTTGAGCGTCTATAGTGGACACGCGGGCACGGTGAGCGGCGCGGGCTGCTTGGCGCAGGGAGCGCGCGGGCAACTCACGCCGTAACTCGTTCATACAAGTGGCCGCAATGAGAGCGCAGTCGGCCCGCGAGGGGACCGAGGTTCTTCAACAAGTTCGAACTTTTTTCTAGTAAAAATAAGTCTTCTTCATCCATATTATATTTTGACAAACACTGGACACGACAACACTCAGAACGCAGCCGCGCTCGACTGCGAACAGGCAGATCACGCGCGTTTCCGCACCCGCGCCGCTCCCCGCCCCGCGCTGCTAGTCTGGCGAAGTACTAAGAGTCCTCGTAAAAGCAACTAACACGACTTCACCAGACATAGCTGCACCTGGACATGGGGCCAATCTCCACGTTCCTGGGCCAGGCTTATCCAGGTTCTATTCGCGATGATAACAATGTTGTCCGCCCATCTTCATACATTCGAGCTGAAAGACGTCCACTGCTGAACATAGGCCTCAAGCACCGCCACTTCGACCAGTTCTGGGCTTTCCGCATCCAGCGGATACTTCCCATCGCCACTAAATCCCATCGGATTTCGCCCAACAAATAATTTTACCTCAGTATAATTTTAGTAGGGACAGATAAGATGAATATTAAATAAACAAATTTAATATTACAAATTATACAACGTAAACAAATCCACAGCAAACAGCCTAGTCAATACAGGATGTTTGACATTTCGCCTTTTTAGTTCAAACGTTATTTCGATCTTGATAATAAATAATAATTTAACAGATTGGAAGCATGGAAGTAAGAATACAATTAATAATAATGGCGTGTTCGAGTCGCGTGGTTTGTTACTAATGTACAGGAAATTCCTTTATTTATTACTGTTAATAGGTAATCTTTGACGTTTATTAAACAAATGAGCTTACACCCTGTATGTGCACGACCGCGTTTGTATGAAAAAAAAAAAGCGAAAATATAAATGACGGCCACACGCGATATTGTGCTTTTAGGGTTCCGTACCCAAGGGGTAAAAACGGAACCCTATTACTAAGACTTCGCTGTCTGTCCGTCTGTCTGTCTGCCACCAGGCTGTATCTCAAGAACCGCGATAGCTAGACAGTTGAAATTTTCACAAATTATGTATTTCTGTTGCCGCTATAAAAACAAATACTAAAAACAAAATAAAATAAATATTTAAGGGGGGCTCCCATGCAACAAACGCGATTTTTTTTGCTCGATATCAAAAATGGCAACATGACTTGAAATATTCACAAAATACTCAGTTGTATTTTAACTACTTATAATAATAAAATTAAAATAAAATAAATATTTAAGGCGGCCTCCCATACAACAAACATGTTTCTTTCGGCGTTTTTGCCTTGTGGTACGGAACCCTTCGTGTGCGAGGCCGACTCGCACTTGGCCAGTTTTTTTCTAATTACTACTAACCAGTATTTATTTAAAGGTTATGTAACTAAATCGTGCTCAATTATTTTGCTTATACAAAGATATCTGAAGGCCAATTTCCTGTAATTTAAAATGTACAAAATCTAGTCGTAATCTCATCTCAGTGACAATCAATGTCAAAAATGTAGCGAAATCACACTAATATTATAAAGGCGAAAGTTTGTGAGTGTGTGAGTGAGTGTGTTTATAATATGTTTGTTACTTCTTCACGCTCAAACAGCTGGACCAATTTTGATAAAATTTGGTATGGAGGTAGCTGACACCGTGGATTAACATATAGGCTACTTTTTATCCCGATATTTACACGGGATCGACATTTACGCGGCTGCAACCGCGGGGCGCAGCTAGTTAGAGATATTTTTGACAGATTGAGACTCAAATCAGACTGTAAACTTTCTTAAAATTATTAGAATTGACCCTCTGAATGTTAGGCTCAATTTACACCGCCGCGGAACGGAATGGAAGCGATTTTTTTTTGTACAAAGCATTATGAACTTTATGTCAATACTGTAAGGCACAAATTAGATACACCCCATACGCAAAGGGGGCCTTAAAAGGCCACTTTGGAGAATCATAAAAGGATAACATTATGAATTATAATATGGCGAAGACAGTCCGTGTTTTTCTTTTTTCACTGCACTACGTAGGTAACCAAAGCGATTGGGATTGGATTGTATTGGAGTATTGGTATTTTAGCAGAGACAAAAAAAATAACTGAAAAATGCTTCACCAATGGGGTTTGATACGATTAACTCAACAGTTAACTGTCCATCATGTCATCATTTTATGATTCTGCCAAAGTGGCCTTTTTAGGCCCCCTGGTCGCGCATTTTCTGGAGAAATATCGCGCATTCTCGGGAACTCCCCGCAGTAACAAGCTCGTATCTAGTTTGTACGTTAGAAAATTGACATAAAGTTAATTTTGCTATTAAGAAATTTCGCTTCGATTCCGCGGTGGTGTAAATTGAGCCTTAGTTTGGAGTTTATGTGTCACTTTCAAACTCAAACTCAAAGCATCTATTTCAAATAAACCAATTACAGGCCCTTTTGAATTGTCAAGGAGTCGGTAAGTTAGAAAGATGAAGCTGCCCATTCCAAAGCTTAGAAGGTACTATAGTGTCTTATGTGTTCCGGCCTTTAGCAGAAAGGTCTGGCTGGATATAATATTCCATTCGAAGATTCAAACGTGTGTCAAATAATTGAATATGCTGTTTTTGGTTGAATAGTTAGGATTGATATAATTACCTTGAAGCTGTAAAGTTACTTTTAACAATATAATAGTTCCAAGTCTACGCTCTTTTAATTAGGAACTGTGGAGGTCCAGTTTAGACCTTCACAGTACATAAGGAGAAGAACGGGGGCTTATTGGATTAGTAAGAGATGGATAGCATTTTCATTGTTTGTGTGCAATTAATTTGATTAGAGAGCAGTGGTGGCCAAGTGGTAACGGCCGCGACTTACGAGTTGTAGGTCGTAGGTTCGAACCCTACCAGGCGCTTTACTTTTTGTAAATAATTTCATCACCGCTGCTCTCAAAACGGTGATGGAAAACATCGTGAGGAAACCGGCATGTCCTAGAACCAAACATTCGAAGACATGTGACATCTGCCAACCCGCACTGGGCCCGCGTGGTGGATTACGGCCCGCTCCCTCTCACCGAGAGGAGGCCTGTGTCCCAGCAGTGGGAACTTTATAGGCTGATTATGTAAAACCTTGTCCTACATGCCCTGATATCAGCAATTTTCGAGAACTAATGGCCGATACAGACATTGCTAAATTCGTAGCTACGTTCTGACCTTCCAGAATTTAGATTGTCGTCGACATTGGCTTATTCATCTTCGCCTTAAGAGCGTTTACGCCGAACGGCATTTCATACAAACTTTCAAGCCCTTGTTCTTCGAAGTGAATGAACCGATTTTAATGAAATTTCTTATGCATAAGCAGGATACAAAGATCTAAAAAGTTAGTAGAGAACATTTTCCAAAAATAGTGTTACAGCTAAATTAGACCGCTTTTAAACTTTCCATAGAAACAGATATTTTCAGTTATCTTTTTTTAAATAACACTTTTCGAAAATGTTCTCTACTAACTTTTTAGACCTTTGTATCCTGCTTATGCGTATGAAGTTTCATTAAAATCGGTTCATTAATTTCGAAAAACAAGGGCTTGAAAGTTTGTATCACATACGACGTAAACGCTCTTAAGGTTTTAAGAAAACTGGCCAAGTGCGAGACGGATTCGCACACGAAGGGATCCGTACCACAAGGCAAAAACGCCGAAAAAAACATGTTTGTTGTATGGGAGCCCCCCTTAAATATTTATTTTATTTTAATTTTATTATTTATTATTACAGTTAAAATACAACTGAGTATTTTGTGAATATTTCAAGTGCCTACCTGTTGCCATTTTTGATATCGAGCAAAAAAGGGCAAAAAAATCGCGTTTGTTGTATGGGAGCCCCCCTTAAATATTTATTTTATTTTGTTTTTAGTATTTGTTGTTATAGCGGCAACAGAAATACATCATGTGTGAAAATTTCAACTGTCTAGTTATCGCGGTTCTTGAGATACAGCCTGGTGACAGACAGACAGACAGACGGACAGACGGACAGACAGCGAAGTCTTAGTAATAGGGTCACGTTTTTACCCTTTGGGTACGGAACCCTAAAAAAAGTACACGATTCAAAATATTCTACGCGATCATTTCAGAGCGCTAGTGTCCCTTTTTAGAGTGCCGTATCCAAAGGGTAAAAACGGGACCCTATTACTAAGACTCCGCTGTCCGAGTGTCACCAGGCTGCATCTCATGAACCGTGATAGCTAGACAGTTGAAATTTTCACAGATGATGTATTTCTGTTGCCGCTACAACAACAAATACTAAAAACAGAATAAAATAAATATTTCAGGGGGCTCCCTTACAATAAACGTGTTTTTTTCGGCGTTTTTGCCTTGTGGTACGGAACCCTTTGTGTGCGAGTCCGCCTCGCACTTGGCCAGTTTTTTCTATATTTTAGGTATTGCATACAATTTAACCCGTCAAGCTCCGCGCGTGTTCTATGTAAAGGCTCCTACAAACAGGCGCGATATAATCGATTTTATCGCGTGTCGCGCCTGTTTGAAGGAGCCTTAAGAGCCTATACTACCTCAAATGGCTTAGCATGGCATGATCCTCCGTTATGTCGAAAATACCGCAGCATTAATTTTGAAATAAATATATGCTAAAGTTGAGGATTAATGTTAGGTGCTATGTTAGACGAAAACACGATTCCATAAAATTTTCTCGATAGAAAAAAATTCCAAAGTTACCTCCAAACCGAACAATATAATAAGCGGTATTTTTTGAAACCGCTGGTATTCAAAAAATACTTCTAATTAGATCATGAAACTTTGCATACTAACTGAAATAACTATAAAGCAGGTCTTATGTTATTTAGTTTTTTTGAATTACCTTTATTTTCACCGTAAAACACAAATACCTAAACTATTGGCGCTGCCTTCCGCCCAGCTCCGCACTTTGTCTCGCTCTCACACAGTCCGCGAGCAGTATCGTGCGAGCGAGATAAAGAGCAAATTTTAGCTGAGGTAGTATAGGCTCTTAATACGATACAATAGAAAATCAATTATATCTCATAAGCGGAGCTTGAGAGGTCACACTTTCATAAATCTATGGGTCACAATGTGCCAATTGCCTAATACACAATATCTGGAGTTGTCGACTCGCCCACAAATAAATTTAATTCGTGAGAGTCGACTAGAGAATAAAAAAAATATAAGTGTCATTTCACAGAATTTGAACGAGTAAATTCGTGCAAATCGACTAAGAGGCCTCGACAACTCGAAATCCTAAGAAGAATAACAAATTATGGTTTGGCAATAAAAGGGCCACTATGTATACAAGATCGTCGTTTCAGCCGATAGACGTCCACTGCTGCACATAGGCCTCCCCCCATTTTGGGGGGGGTTTGCCATAATCGCCACGCTTGGCAGGCGGGTTGGCGATCGCAGTATGGTATGATGGTGGAATAAATAGAGAACGCTGCTGCCCATTCTCCGGTAAGGCCCTTAGTCGCCTTTTACGACACCCACGGGAAGTAAGGGGTGGTGCAATTCTTTAAGTCCGGCACCACACAGACATACAAGATGTAACAGAATAAACGCAAGTCCTGGAAGTAGTTTGTTCATAGTTGACTACTGAATCGATTTCAGTAACTTTTAATATAGGTATTTTTTTTTTTTAAATATGTACTTTGCTATACTGACCGCCGATTGAGACAAAGAAAATGAAATCTTATTCCAAGGCTATTAGGATTCAATTGTAAATGCGTAAAGTAATGCTAGAGTCAACACGATTTTCTTAATAATAATAGTTAGCTTAAAAAAAAACGTTTGGTGCTTGTATTATACTTTTAACTCAATACTTAAATTGGGGTGTATGAGGTCTTGAGTTAATTATGTTACACGTTGTATATGGCCAGTAAAAAAAAACTCAAAGCCGAACGAATCTGCCCACAGAGCGTGATAAAAGAATTATTTAAATAATGACAATCACGGTACAAAAACTAGACCAACGTGGAATCGAAAGTATGCATAACCACCGACCATGACTAGGACATGATAAAGGAAGCAATAAATATAATAAAAAGTATAGTGTTTAGAAACCATTTTATTGTTACTGTCTTTCTGGATAAATGGTTAAATATGTCAAAGGGAAATCTATGAACAGAACATAACGTCATGGCTGTAGGTATAAAGTTCTCCCTTTTTTTTTGGATGGGAAATTATCAAAATCAAAAGTCATTTGCTCAAACTAGGCTGAGACAGTCCCCCAAAACGCCAGCCCTTCACCACTTCCTGGTGCTTTCGCTGGGGAGAAGAAGTGGCGGAACAAACTCCCCAGCAGCACAGCTGTCTGCTCAGTTAGAAAATACTTGATTGTATACAATACTAGGTATGCAAAAATATTAACATTACAGGACACAGAACATTAAATTAAATTCTTTGCCATATGTTAGGTAGCCACGCCAATATACTAACAAAAAAAACTTCTCCCGCTCTGGGCGGAGCGGGCGGGCGTGTCAGACTTTTACTGACTAAAACCCACCCCTGTTCCTTCAGTTGCCTGTGCCAGGGGCCACGGAATCTCTTTCGAAGAACCCGCGACCCTGACAGGCATCGGCCCTAGCGGACCCAGTCATTTCTTTGAGACGCGTTTGGCCAGGTCCTTACCGGAAGGCGAGCTGCCCATTGCTCAGCCCGCGTCTAAGATGGCCGGGAATCGGCTATAGATTCCCGACGGCCAGGGCGATAAAGTACACCCTCAATCTACACATATAAAAATCAAAGTTCTGACTGACTGACTGACTGATATATCAACGCAACGCACAGCCTAAAACACTGGTCCTAGAGACATGAAATTTGGAGTGTGTGTTCTTTGTGAAGAGTAGGTATCCACTAAGAAAGGGTTTTTGGAAATTCCACCCCTAAGAGGGTGAATGGGGGAGGGTGAAATTTCACGCGGACGAAGTCGCGGGCAGAAGCTAGTTCATAATATTTAAGACGTAAGACTCAAAACCACTACTGGAAAATTCCTAATGGATAAATCCAATAATGCTTTGCCCGACCAGGGAATTGAACTCAAGACCCACGCAGCCATCCCAGCAGTGGCGCTTGCGAACACCAGCTATTCACAACCACTCGATACGCTTCCCTACCGTATCGAACATCAATTAATGTTATCGCAGGAGTCCTCTGAACGCTGGTCACAAGAGCAAAACCCGAAAATTTTGTCAATTTAAATCAAACAAACGAGGGAAATAACTAAGGGTCATACTGGAGAATGGGCAGCAGCGTTCTCTATGTATTCCACCATCATACCATACTGCGACCGCCAACCCGCCTGCCAAGCGTGGCGATTATGGCAAACCCTCCCAAAATTGGGGGAGGCCTATGTCCAGCAGTGGACGTCTATCGGCTGAAACGACGAAACGAGGGCTATTCTTCCGACAGCTGTTCTGTCGGGGGCAAGGCAAATCAGGTTATCGAAACGTGTCATTTTCGATACGATAGCCTGTCAGACGGTTGTGGATAGCTATGCTGAACCAGTCTAACAAAAGTCACTCACATAAACTATAGCCATTAAATTCAATACCTTTCCAAGTAAACGGCGAAATATTTCGAAATAAAATCTATTAGTATGAAACAAACAATTAAACACTAAATCATTTAAACAACACAACACCACGATTCCGTCAAACGCTCAAGTTAATAGCCTTCAAACACACTGTTACAAATCATACGTTCACCGCACAGTGGTATAAATCTCACAAGTGCTCTGGACAAAATTACAACACATAAATTATACAATTATTTCTTCAAACCATTGCCTTGCCTCGGGAGGCATAAAAACTGTTCACAATGCCCCATAAATATTTTACAAGTAATTATAATGAAAAATTGCTTTAACAAAACACTAAATGTTTCCGGATGAAGTTTTGAATATAAATTAAATTGTTGTTCTGTGATGGTAAGGTTTGCAATCAATTAGTAATTGGTCTATTGTTGGGCGAAAGGTTTAGGTAATAACGATGTTTGGACCCTGATATTTGGAAACCATCAGAGGGAAGGACGAAATACAGGGTGTTTGGAAGCTGAGTGCAAAGCTTTGAAACCATTTACAGCATTTTGAGCCATACATGTCTCAGCCGAAGTATCTTTTTTTTTTTTACTGATACCAATTTTAACTGCGAAAAAAATAAAAATAAACTACCTTCGTCTAAGACATTGTATGGCTCAAAATGCTCTTAATTGTGTCAACTATCACCCCCATAAGGCTTTGTATCCAGCTTTTGACCAGCAAACGTCAAAAAATCAAAAACGTGCTCTCGGCGTCAAAGTCTTTCATGTAGTCGAATCGTGGCGTGCTGGGCACATTTTGGTTTGTCATCTATATGTGACTGTGACGGTCCAAAGGTTAAACACCCTATATAATTTTAAAGTTGTATTAAAGTCTCTAGGAAATATCATTTTAAGTTTCTTAACGAATATTTTGACTACGACAAGAACAATGGATTTCTGTCAGTTACTTGTCAGTACTCTTTACAAAGAAACCTAAAATCAATTTTACTATTTTGCTGGTTAATCAAGCCACTTCTGAAAATCACTGTGACATTTATCTGACACCAAAAGACATTTTCCCTTTATAACACGAAAACAAGTCTATCAAGTAAAACTTTTCCAACAATTTCATTCCGACCCCGCCAATCTAATTCCATTCCAACTTACTCTAAATCTAAATCACATTTTTTGTCCACCGTTCATCGCACAGTGCGGTTGGACAATAATAAATAGCGGCATTGTTCTACCTGTACTATAAACTAGTGTCACAGGACGACCCCGTCCGAACATGTTAGCAGGTTGTCATCGTAACTTCACTCGCAGAGCAGCACAGAATAGATAGGATACAGAAGATTGCCATACTGCGAGCGAGAACGCAACGCACACATAGACACCCTTCACGTATAACAGGTGCAAGCGTATGAGTGAGCACGACTGTCATTTGTTTGAGGTGCGCAAAATGCATCGGTGACTCAGAAGTCTTGTGGTATCGGTGAAATCGGTTGTCATGGTATGGGCATGTGATGGGGAAGAATAAGGAAAATGTCGTGAAGAAAGTTTTGGGTATGAATGTGTATGGTTATTATTATAAGAGTAGGAAAAGACGATGAATGGACTGTGTGAAAGATTATATGGCTAGAAAGGGGGTCATAATCATAATCAGCCTATAATGTTCCCACTGCTGGGCCCAGTGCGGGTTGGTAGATGTCACATGTCTTCGAATTTTTAGTTCTAGGACATGCCGATTTCCTCACGATGTTTTCCTTCCCGTTTTGAGAGCAGTGGCGATGAAATTATTTACACAAAGTAAAGTGCCTTCTTGGGATCGAACCCACGACCTGCAACTCGTAAGTCGTGGCCATTACCACTGGGCCACCACTGCTCAAAGAAAGGGGGTGAACTACTAAAATGACGACTAGAGAAGTATGAAAGAAGAAGACATGTTGCGCCGACCCCAAATTAATTGGGAAAAGGATAAGAAAATGATGAGTTTGAGATGCGCTGCGCCAAAAGAACGCGTCTATGTGTGCGTGCGCCTGTTTTCGTTCGTTGCATGAAGCCAGCCTTGCCTTCTGTATCCATCTATTTTCTGTTAGCTATCTGTTATAAATCTCGTGGGATTCTCGTACTGGACTTTGAATTCAATTGTTGTGTGTATAAACTGTGGTCGGTATTGCGGTGTTTTTGTTGAGACCACATGATTGGTTTTTGACCACGTTTTGGTCACCTGTTTTGCTGAGTTTAAATGAATTAAAGCATGGTCGTGATATTAAATTTAACTGTTGGCTAACTCTTGATTTATTGGCCGTAAACAGTTTTATCCGTGAGCTTGATGGGATTTCCTATTGGCAAAAATAGCGAACTTCTGTACATCTTTCATTCTCTATTTGAGTGTTCAAAAACCCTTCTTTAGTGCTCAAAATTTCATGCTTCTAAGCCTAGAGGTGTAGGCTGTGCGCATGTCAATGTATGAATGAATTTAGGCGGAAGTATTTTTTACTGAGTAAAAGATTGGTGTGCCTCTTTTTCCAACTTAACGGAAATTGTCAAATCAAATGTTGTTGTTGTTGAGTCAAACGGTTTCGTTCTTTCAAGATAATTTAAATAAACTGCTCCATTTAGCAAAGACACTACTAATCTGAGCGTATTAAAATACCCAACAATTCAAGCCAACAAAGACTGACGCACCATCACTATCAAACGCTGCAATCGCTCCAAATATGAACCCTCATTCGCCACTCGATCAATTTAATCTCAACACCTCGAAATTAAGTCCTCAGATCCATAACCCGGCGAAATCGAGAAGCTCCTTCATCCGTCCGTAATCCTGCCAGCTCCTGTGCTCCTTAACTGGTGGTCGTTCTACGTCTAATTGGCTCCAATTGGCTGTACATGGCTGGGAGATAGGAGTAATTAATACGATGACCAAAGGCCTACGGCGCCGTGTCCATGCGGCGCATACAATAGTAGGCCGTTATCTCAAGATGCTCCAATTTTGGAGGTTGCTGCTATAAGCTGGGCAAAATGGTTGGTGGCGCCTTGTTGATATTAATATGTTCGTGATGATCTGGCAAGTTGTTATGCAATGTCAATGGCTATAAGAGTAGAGGAAGACTAAAGAAATGATGGATGGACTGTGTGAATGATGATATGGTTAGAAAGGGGGTGACTACCGAGATGACGACTAATAGAGAAGTATGGAAAACAATGTTGCGCCGACCGCAAATAAATTGGATTATGGGTAGGAGAATATTGATGATGGATCTGGCAAGTTGTGACATTGCTTTAGTAAATTCAAAAGGTAATTAATACACAGGATGTTTGGAAGCTGAGTTTACGGCATCTTGAGCCATACATGTCTTAGACGAAGTATCTTTTTTTTTAACTGCAAACTTTTAGTCAAAAATACCATTAACTGCGAAAAATATAAAAAAAACATATTCGACAGTATGGCTCAAAATGCTCTAAATGGTGTCAATTATCACATCCTTAAGGCTGTGTATCCAGCATCCAAATACCCTATTTATTAAAAAAAATAAGGAAAAGTGTCGTATAGACACTTTATCCTCGACGACCGTTGATTTGCAGCAGTGTGCATTAAGAAGCTGTAGATCTGTTTTTATTTTCGCGAAACAAAAACAGTAATTTATGCTCTGTTTTATCAACAGTAGAATCTAATAATTATAATGTAATTGAAAATGCAAAACTAACCGACTCCAAACCTTATGGGATTACGGTTGTCAGACACGAAAACATTTTGCACCAAGTACAGACGCCAGCACATCAAGCTACTACGATCTGTCAAATTTCTTTAATAGATTTTCAACTTTATCGCGAATGCATAAGGTTCAAAGTCGATTGGGGAATTTTGACAATTTCGGGTGCCTTGATGTGCTGGCGTCTGTACTATTTACAGCGAAATCGTCTAACATCGCGATGTAAGAAGTTAATTAAAAGTTAAATTAAAATCTACTTCGAGATTGTATCTTAATGATAACATGGAACTTGGTTCTTAATGTTCACATCCGTGTAATTCAATAAAAACTATTGCGAACATAAGTTCGCAATAGTTTTTATTTACAGACAGTCTCGAAAAGAGACTGTCTGTCTGTCTGACCGCGTGGTGCGTTGTTCTTTAAAACTAAGCAACGGATTTTGATGCGTTTTTTTCACTATCATTTAGAGAATTTACTCCCGAAGGTTTTTGTGTATAATAAACTTATTATAAATTTTCAATTTATAATAGTAAACTTATTATAAATTTTCAATTTATAATAAGTTACTAAACTTATTATAAATTTTATAAATTAATTAATAAACTTATTATAAATTTTATAAATTAACTAATAAACTTATTATAAATTTTCAATTTATAATAAGTTTATTAATAAAAAAAATAAAAGGCTAGGCAGATGATGACTTATTTATTGCTGCAAGTCAAGACGAAGATGGCGGGACGAGCTTGGCTTCTACCAAAAGGACTGGCCGGCCAATCGTAAAAGTCAAAATTGTGTGGAAAAGGAAGAGGCAGGCAGGCCTTTGCCCTTCATTAATTATTTTTCCATTGATAGTCCATTTCTTAATTCATAATTATCATAGTACAATATGTAGGACAAAACAAAGTTTCTTGCAATATAATCGTCATAAGCCTAGTGCCCCACAGCGTTGCTAAAGCGAGGCGAATCGATTGCAGCAAATTGCGCTAAGTTTTATCGCCGAGTCGAATCGATGTGCGTCCTGTGCGATCGCGAGTTTGTTTTAGAGCTAGTGTTGTTTTTGTTTATTTCAGAAAAAAGTTATTTAGTTGGAGGACGACTTTTTAACTGGTCACTTTGTATCAGAGTCTTTTGTCAACTGGACCCACTCTAAATTTTCCACAAAATAATAAACAGTCATCATTTCAGCCGAAAGACGTCCACTGCTGGACATAGGCCTCCCCCAAGCACCTCCACTTCGACCGGTCCTGTGCTTCCCGCATCCAACGGGGTCCTGCGGCCTTCACAAGGTCGTCGGTCCACCTTGTGGGAGCCCTTCCAACGCTCCGTCTTCCCGTACGCGGTCGCCACTCCAGAACCTTTCGGCCCTATCGACCATCTGTTCTGCGAGCAATGTGCCCTGCCCACTGCACTTAAGTTTAGCAATTCTTCGGGCTATGTCGGTTATGACTTATGGCACTGAAACGTGGTCGCTCACAATAGGCCTTATAAGAAGGCTAAAAGTCACACAAAGGGCAATAGAGCGGGCTATGCTTGGAGTTTCCCTGCGTGATCGAATCAAGAATGAGGAGATCCGCAGGAGAACCAAGGTAATAAACAGTAATGTAAATAATTATTAACAAAAAAAACCATATCCTACACCCTATTTGCGAACACACGATCAATCTCAATCTGAATCTTTTTGAAGATTGCTGCTAAAGTACAGTCACGAGCATAAATAACTTACACTTACCTACGCCATATTCCACATCTTCTTCTAATAAAGTATTGACAGATATTGTACGATGTTGGGAACATAGTATTTTCGAAACCATCCTACTCGGTAATCCATACTAATATTATAAATCCGAAAGTAACTCGTGTCTGTCTGTCTGTATGTTACCTTTTCACGCCTAAACCACTGAACGGATTTCGATAAAATTTGGCAGGGAGATAGCTTGCATCCCGGGGAAAAAAATAGGATAGTTTTTATCGACATACCTCGCGGGCGAAGCCGCGGGTGGAAGCTAGTACCTTATAAAACTTGCTTTCAATTGAACCGTCAAGACATTATATTTGACATCAAAAGCAAGACGTCTTCACTTTTCTCTTCATTTCCAATTTTCTATCAAGTTCACGGATATTAGATTACTTTGTTACGATCACAAATTTAATAGGAAATCATAATAATATGTTACTAAGTAAAATGTAAAATAATAAGAGATAATAAGATACCTTGTAGTCTGTAGCATACCATGCATTGTATAAGTACTTATACATTATTATTTAGGTAAGTTTTGAAACTACAATGATAAATAACAGCCGCACAGGTCTATCGATCAGGTTAAGCTACGCTTGCCGCGGTTGCTCTGTAGACGGGTGACCATCTTTACATACCGAGACCACGTTAAGCCGTTGTTCCCAGCTTTCATTCGTGGATCTTTGACAGTCGTTACGGGTAGTCAGAAGCCCGAAAGTCTGACAACCAGTCTTACCAAGGGGTATCGTATTACCCAGTAACTGGGTTGTGGAGGTCAGATAGGCAGTCGCTCCATGTAAAATACTGGTTTTCAGCTGCATCCTGTTAGACTGGAAGCCAACCTCAGCATAATTGGGAAAAGGCTAGGCAGATGATTATGCTACTATGCTTTCCTTTGTGGTTGAAGATAAACTGCCACAAACACAAATCGAATTTGTACACACATATAAAAAATATTGTCACAACTTAGTGGGTACTAAGTTGTGCGTAGGCGGGTGCCTAAATAAAGATTTACTACTATTTAATTACGAAAATAAAACAAAATTTTTATCAGCGATAAAAACAAACACATGAAAAACTATGAAGTCCTCAAAAACACAATTTAAATCACACTCCGCACAGTGCAAGCAATCACGTCTCAACAAAATTTGCGACAAAAATTTCCTCAAGTTACGTCAACTTAACACGAGGTAACACGTTTAAAACTCCATTTTAACGAGTGTAACAAGAACAAGAAAAAGGGCGTTTTCTAGTCCTTCACGTGAATCCACGTTCTTCTCATAACGACAAGAAATTACTTCTCACATCCTCCCACTACCTACTTAAGTTAATTAAAAAGCCTTAGGAACTCCGGTTTTACAGAAATTATTAAACGTGTGGTAGCAAAAACACTATATTTTGTGTAATTTCTAGAAATAATGCCCGAAGTTTAGTTGTATAATTTATTAAATATGATTGAAGGTTAAGTTAGCGTGTGCTAAGTTAAGTTTAAGTAAAGTTTGACAGTGCTTAATGATAACTTTAAATGTTGTGTTGTTAACTTTGTCAATTAAAGCCATTCTGTCTGCTTTATATGGTAATTGGAGTTCAAGAAAATCCAAGTTAGACTTAAATTAAGAAATGATTTTGAAAGTTACTGAAGTTACAGCAATCGGCCTAGCCTTTGAATACTTCTTCATCATCATCATTGCAGCCGAAAGACGTCCACTGCTGGACATAGGCCTCTCCCCGCACCTCCACTTCGACCGGTTCTGTGCTTCTCGCATCCAACTGGTTCCTGCGGCCTTCACAAGGTCCTCGGTCCACCTTGTGGGAAACCGGTACACGGTGGCCACACCAGAACCTTTCGGCCCCATTGCCAGTTTGTTCTGCGAGCAATGTGCTCTGCCCACTGCCACTTAAGTTTGGCAATTCTTCGGGCTATGTCGGTTACCTTGGTTCTCCTGCGGATCTCTTCATTTCTGATTCGATCACGCAGGGAAACTCCAAGCATAGCCCTCTCCATTGCCCTTTGGGTGACTTTCAGCCTTCTAATAATGCCCATTGTGAGCGACCACGTCTCACGTTGTGAATATTTAAGTTTATTGTTTTAACCCAAATTCACAGCTAAGTTAACATCAACAACATAACATCACGCCTGTATTCCGCAAAGGGTAAGGCTGAGATGCACCTATGTTACACCCACATTTCGCCAGCTATGCTTTTAAGTTCCATTTTACATGCCCCCCCTATTGGGGGCGAGCCCATTGCCATCAACCGGATACAAATCCAGACTCTGGGCTTCTACTTAGAAATTCCAGATGGAAAAACCCTATAACACTGCGCAACCCCAATATCGGACCAGGACCTCATGATCTACTGAGCATGAGGTCCTGGGTTACGTAGCCGTCTAAGTAAAGAATATTCCGGGAAAACATCTATGTAAGCCCTTAGTATTTATTGTTTAAATCCAAATTCTGACAGCTAAGTTAAGATTAAGTTCTACAAAAAAAAAACAAGTTTACATGACATGTCCTCAAAACATTTTTATTAAGACAGGCACCCAAAAATAAAATACCAAACTCCATTGCGCTCAAACAGCTGTTTATCTCTATTTTCTATCCGATTTTCCCGGAAAAATATCTAGCTAATCCCTTCGTAATTAATTCCGGGCCCTCGTCCCAAAAATAAATACACCACGTGACCAACTTGTTCCGACATGGCATCCATCGAATTCAGTCACGTATACCGTAAACTCTGGCTGACAAACGCCTCAAGCTTCGCTAATTAACCCTGTAATTGCACCATTACGGTTTTATGCTCAAGTTTTATGACTGACCAAGTTGCGGCTTTAGTTGCCATCGCATTGTAAGGATGTTAAAGCGTTTGTGGGAAATTTTGAATAGAGATTAAGGTTTAGTGGGCTCTAAATTATTGTGACGGTTAATCGGAATGTTTACGAGCCTTATTAATCGATTCGCACGAATTTACTAGCCCGAAACGGGCGAACCGTCACTTTTAAATTTTTTTTTTTCTATAGGCGACTCGAACAAACTGGCTCATTTTGAATGTGCATAACATTCAATTTGCAAGTACAGTTTTATAATATTTATCTCATATCACTTTTATGCGCTAGTCCTTGTTTCTATACTTTATTGTGCGAGTCGAGTCGCTTATAGAAAAAAAATTAAATTAAAAATTTAAAAAACACCCGACACAAAAAAATAATAAAATTAAAGGTAAATAATTGGAAAAGGATCAAATAATTTAAAAACCCCCAACTTAATGAATCTAGGTAACGAGACTAAAACAGATAAATTCATTTGGCAGTCGGGGGACCTCTTAGCATAGAAGGTGTTCCACAGAACGGTCAGAAGGTGTTCCACACTTATAACACCTCGTCGTTTTTGCGTCGGGTGTTAATAAAAAATAATATTATTTAAAAGTGATGACTCACCCGTTTCGGGCGAATAAATTCGTGCGAATCGACTGATAAACCCGTTCACGATTGCGACATGTTATTAAATGGCTGCAGATGTTGAAGGAATTTGTGTTAACATGAGAATGAAGAACTAACTGTGAACTTGTATGTTTACGTTTTAATTGAAGGTCAATCAATTCGCCTAGCCTTTTCCCAATTATGTTGGGGTCGGCTTCCAGTCTAACCGGACGCAGCTGAAAACTAGTATTGTACATGGAGCGACTGCCTGTTTGACCTTCACAACCCAGTTACTGGATAATACGATACCCCGTGGTAAGACTGGACTGTCAAAGATTCACTACTGATAGCCGGGACCAACGGCTTAAGGTGCTTTCCGAGGCGCGGAGTGGTCTCGGTGTGTAAAGATGGTCACCCATCAACGGGCCAACCACGGCAAACGTAGCTTACCCTGCTCGATCGACTCGTGGCTGTTATTACTTAGCCACGAGTCCCTCACATTTTAAATGTAGGTCAGTATTTTTAAATCATGCTGGCTTTTGTGCTACAATAACTCAAACTATAATGTTCAACTAACGCAGAAGCACATTTAAGTTCAAACCTCTTACGACCATTTTATTTTCCCGCCGCCATTATTATTAAAGAGAACTATTATAATATCAGTTTATTACAGTTTCTCATTAAATTGCTCGTGTTAACAGCCACGGAAGGGGTTAAATGGCGAAAAAACGCCGTCCACGATCAGCTGCCGCGACTATTTTTACGTTTTTCGGTACAAAAATTAAAGATGCCCAATTAATACCTCGTAATTTATTTAACGATCGTTTTACATTTAATGTTATACATAAAAAGTTTAACAAATGAATAAATCTGTGGTTAGTGGAGAAAAAAAAATGTTATGGCCATGTAACATCACTATTCGGCCCACTGTGCGATCGGACACGCATTTCGGTTGTCTTGAACACATTCATTTGTTCCCTGGTGTCAAGTTACACGGGTTTATAAAAATTGATGGCGTGTAATAAATGTTTTTTGACTGCACCGATCTTGTCTCGCGATCACTGGGCTATAAAGTATTGCAATCCGTTTTTTATTGCGTACGAGTGAGAGAGACGGATGTATGTATGTACAGTCAACAAAACTGCCGTGCTAAACGCAAGAGCAACCTCAGGAAAAGCTAGTTTCGAGAAAATTGAAGTTTTGCTTTTATTCTCTTAGTGATTTGAGGTAAAGCTGAGATATTAAACACTTTTCTAAGGGCTTTTTTTATTAAGAGCGTTTACGCCGTACGGCATTTCATACAAACTTTCAAGCCCTTGTTTTTCGAAATTAATGAACCGATTTGAATGAAACTTCATACGCATAAGCAAGATACAAAGGTCTAAAAAGTTAGTAGAGAACATTTTCGAAAAATAATATTACAGCCAAATTAGACCGATTTTAAATTTTCCATAGAAACAGAGATTTCCAGTTATCTTTTTTTTAAAAAGACATTTCGAAAATGTTCTCTACTAACTTTTTAGACCTTTGTATCTTGCTTATGCGTAGGAAGTTTAATTAAAATCGGTTCATTCATTTCGAAAAATAGGGGCTTGAAAGTTTGTATGAAATGCCATACGGCGTAAACGCTCTTAGGGCATTGACTGCCACCGCGGTCACCTGGTGACCGCGAACAATACATTTTCTATTGTGTCTGTTGTCTGGCAGTCAACGTGTTAAGATACCGCTATTTGGCTTAGCTCATTGGATACATATTTCTTTAAGCTATCCAATGCCACAAAAATCAACTTTACGATTTTTTTTGAGATACCGCTTTTGAGCTTAGCACGGCAGAAAAGAGATAAGTATACAGGAGCGTCGGATATAGTTGAAGTTTACTAAGAAACCGATGGATGTTCTGGGCTGAAATTTAATTTAATAAATGAGCTGTTTGTTTTCTATTAATAAAATAAAATTTTATTCGAGAACATCCATCGGATTCTTAGTAAACTTCAACTATATCCGAGGCTCCTGTATACTTATCTCCTTTGTTGACTGTACACTGTGATTGTTTCTTACAATTTTAATACCCATGTCGATTTCTATTACTGCGTGTTCAATATGGAGTAATAAAATACAGTTGTTGAAAACAATGTGTATGTATGTTTGTGTGGGTCACGGCGTTGTCAGTAGTGTTAGTCACTTGTCTGATGGAGTTAAGATACATACGATACGTAACAAACAACTAGTGTATTTTTTCTCGGTTTTTTTTTTTAAAATTAAAATTCAGGTATATAGCAATTATGTATTGCAGACCGGGAGTTAGACAATTATCTTTTTTACGCCAAAGTTATCCTTATACAGTGTTACTTTTCAAAGACCATCCAAATTTTTACATGGTGTTCTACCCATGAATATAAACAACTTTCACTATGGGACCAACTCTGAAATCACGAAAAAAAATAAGGTGTTTTATACATTTTGGTCAAGTAGGTATTGAAGTTTTGTATGAAACAGCAGATTTTTTTTTTCGTGATTTCTGAGTTGGTCCCATAGTGAAAGTGGTTTATATTCATGGGTAGAACACCGTGTAAAAATTTGGATGGTCTTTGAAAAGTAACCCTGTATAGTTTAGGACTTATAATGTTATCAATTTAAAAAGCCTTCCGACCTACGAGCAGTGGTGGCCCAAGGCAACAACCCTGACCAATGGATTCGAACCAGGCGCCATACTTTGTGTAAATCATTTCATCACCACTGCTCTCAAAACGGTGAAGGTGAACATCGTGAGGAAAGCGGCATGTCCTAGAACCAAAAAATCAAAGACATGTGACATCTACCAACCAGCACTAGGCAGGCGCGCGTGGTGGATTACGGCCCACTCCCTCTCACCGAGAAGAGGCCTGTATCCCAACAGTGGGAACATTATAAGCGAAATCATGCATATGCTAATGTCTTCGGGTACGTGTTTCCTCAGTAAATTTTGAATAAGTTAGTACTAGAATCACAATCAATAAAAAATACACAAATAATAAATTCCAACCCACTCGAAAGCCATGAAAGGCAAATTATCGGAACACTAAATTGTACCCTAATCGACCATTACGAGATAAACAGCAAATATATTGTGTCTTCAAATACCCAAATAACATAAAAACGTATAGGAACAACAGGTTGCTCGTTTTCCATAAAACTTTAGGTGTCCTAAGTAATATTAAATAGGGTCAAATTAAATTAGCTAGCGAGACTTAGCAGACTTTTTTGGTATCGGTATTTAGATACCGATACCCAAAAAATGATAAAACAAAAAGAAATTAATTTGGGGTTTGGGCATTGGGCACCCGCTTAAATGGCACCTGAGTGAATGCACCTGACACACAGAGCGGCACATTCGGGCGGATCTCCTCAAAACAATATTCTTGATACAAATAATTAAGATTTTCTAAACCTCGCGGCAGAGCTTCTATTTAAGTCCAGATGTATAGATATATCAAATATATAGTATGTTGTAATGAAGGCACCCCAAACTGTCCATTAATTTTGGATATTTTTCAAAATCATTAAAAAACGTTGTTGCTGATAATGTCACATTGTGAGAATAATGACGTTATTGTAAAAAATAATGACGCATAGTTGCCGACAATGAGTTGAATAAGTATTATAAATATGGAGATGAATTTACATGTGACTTAAATACTATTTTGGGTATTATTTTGTTCTGATATTATGATATGGACAAGGAAAATAAAATGCAATATTATAATAAAAAAAATTAATATAAAAATAAATTTAAATCCTCCTGATTAATGTATTGATTCGTTGGTCTCCTGGTTGGATATTTTGACGATAACAGAGTTTAATGAAATAAAAAACGCTCGACTTACGCTATACATAAACATTAAAAAAAATAACAGACTTAGAGAGACCATAAATTATACTTAAATACGTTTTTAAGCCACTAAACTAAACCCTGATTGTATCTTAAAAATGCTATTTACTCTCCTAACAGTTATAAAAGCCTTCAACGGTCTCTAAACTAATCAGACTTTTATCCTCTGATAAACCCTTATTAGAATCTTAACAATAATATTTTTTGACAAAACATTTAAATCTTCTAAAGCAAAAGGTAACTAAAATTATTTTATATAATAAGCTCCATAATTAACAACGATAACCACAAAACAATTGAATCTTAAAAACGATATTCTAATAACAGTTTTATAAGAAGACGATGATTAACAAAAGCCTTTAATTTAACATATACCTCGTTTTGAGGTATATGTTAAAACGTTACGCATTTGTTGAAATTTTTGCCAATTTCTATTGCTCAGCAATGTAGATACAGTCAGACAGTCGAAGAGCTCAAATCGATCTACACACGATTCTATTGTCAAGATAATTAGAACATCATCATCATTTCAGCCGAAAGACGTCCACTGCTGGACATAGGCCTCCCTCAAGCACCTCCACTTCGACCGGTCCTGTGCTTCCCGCATCCAACGGGTTCCTGCGGCCTTCACAAGGTCATCGCTCCACCTTGTGGGAGGCCTTCCAACGCTACGTCTTCCGGTACGCGGTCGCCACTCCAGAACCTTTCGGACCCATCGGCCATCTGTTCTGCGAGCAATGTGCCCTGCCCACTGCCACTTAAGTTTGGCAATTCTTCGGGCTATGTCGGTTACCTTGGTTCTCCTGCGGATCTCCTCATTCCTGATTCGATCACGCAGGGAAACTCCAAGCATAGCCCTCTCCATTGCCCTTTGGGTGACTTTCAGCCTTCTTATAAGGCCCATTGTGAGCGACCACGTTTCAGTTCCATAAGTCATCACTGGCAACACACACTGGTCAAAGACTTTCGTCTTGAGACACTGCGGTATGTGGGACGAGAAGATATTGCGTAGCTTCCCGAACGCTGCCCAGCCGAGTCGGATTCGTCGATTGACCTCTTTCTCAAAGTTAGACCTACCTAACTGGACAGTTTGTCCTAGGTAAACGTACTCGTCCACGACTTCGAGTGTAGCGTCTCCGATTTTTATGAGAGTGGGTGTTACATGGGCATTTGACATGACCTTCGTTTCGTCCATGTTCATTTTAAGACCCACTCTTTCGGAGGCTCTACTGAGGTCATCGAGCATTGTACTTAGGTCCTCCATAGGCTCAGCCATGACTACGATGTAGCGGCAAACCGAAGGTGAGTTATGTACTCGCCATTGATGTTGATGCCAGCCCCTTTCCAGTCCAGAACCTTGAAGACATCCTCCAGTGCAGCGGTGAACAGTTTCGGAGAGATAACGTCTCCCTGTCTCACACCTCGCTGCAGAAGGATAGGTTTCGAGGCCTGATCCTGGAGTCTGATTGACATAGTGGCGTTTTCGTACAGACACGGTGCCAGATCGACTATCGTTACATCGAAGTGCTGAACTTCGATGTACCGATAGTCGATCTGGCACCGTTGAAGAGACTGCAGCACAGCCCATGTCTCGATCGAATCAAAGCCTTTCTTGTAGTCCACAAACGCTAAGCAGAGAGGCAGGTTATATTCTTCGGTCTTGTGTATAACCTGTCGCGGCGTATGTATGTGGTCTACGGTGCTAAAGCCTTTACGGAATCCGGCTTGCTCGGGAGGCTGGAAGTCGTCAAACCTGCGCGCGAGATGGTTCGTGATGACTCTCGAAAACTGCTTGTAGACATGGCTCAGGAGTGGGATGGGCCTATAATTCTTAAGAATGGCATTATCGCCCTTCTTAAAGAAAAGTATCACCACACCTCTGTTCCATGCCTGTGGTGTTTTGCTCACGAGTATGACGGAACCAAACAGCTTCTGAAGGGCCTTAAGAACGGGTTTTCCGCCGACCTTCAGCAACTCGGCCGTAATTCCGTCATCACCTGGTGCCTTGTTGTTTTTGAGCTGCTTCAGAGCCATCCTAATCTCGTACAGGCTGACGTCCGGGATGTCTTCGGTATAGTGCCGGGTCAATCTAGCTCTTGGGTCGTTTGCCAGATTCATAGCGGGGTTATTTGTTGACGTGCATGACTGTCCATAGAACCTCTCGATCTCTCTCAACAGCTCAGGTTTGTCGGATACGATCCTGCCATCATCGGTCTTCAGTCTCGTAAGCTGGCTCTGCCCAATAGACAGATCTCTAGCAAAGACCCTGGAGCCTTTATTTCGCTCTATCGCGTCCTTAATACGATTTGTATTAAAGCAGCGAAGATCGCTTTTCAAGGCCTTAGAGATCCGTCTATTGAGTTGCCGGTAATTTAGCGCATCATCCGTAGACTGCAGGATCATATCGCACCTCTCCTTCATGAGCCGCAAAGTAGGATCAGAGAGCTTCTTTTTTGAATTCGTACGGCGGGTCTTGAAGATCTTAGACCCGACCGTATGGACAGTTTCCACGAACCCATCGTTATAATCGTCCACGGAGCTCCCTAGGCATTCGAAACGATTCTGGAGTTCGAGCTGAAAGCTCTTGGGGTTTTGGATCTGGGTCGGTGCTGGACGGAGCGTAGACTTCATCAGTCGAGATCTTTCCAGCTTGATATTTAAGTTCAATGTGCCTCTTACCATACGATGATCACTTCCGGTTTTCACCGCGTTGATCACAGAGACATCATTGAATACTTGCTTCTTCGTCGACATAATGAAGTCAATCTCATTTTTAGTTGCACCATCCGGGCTCTGCCAGGTCCACTTTCTATGCTCACGTTTTCTGAAGAAGGAATTCATCATAAAGAGGCCTTCCTTCTCCATAAAACTGGCCAGTAGGTAGCCCCTATGGTTCCGGCGTCCAACTCCAAATTGCCCCACTCGCAGCTCATCATCGTTACGTTTACCCAGTTTTGCGTTAAAGTCCCCCATGACAACGGTAAAGTGAGTTTTAGAGCCATGCATGGCTCTGGAAATATCCTCATACATGGTCTCTACCTCATCGTCGGGGCGTGACGAGGTCGGGGCGTAAACCTGTACGACCTTCAGCGAATACCTTTCGGATATTCTGAGTATAAGGTACGCCACCCTGGTCGACACACTCTCGATCTTCACCACGTTGCTAACAAGGGACTTTTGGACGATAAACCCGACACCACCTTGGGACTGCTGGTTGCCCTCCCGGAAATAGAGCAAGTTTCCGGATTTGAGGATTATCGAGTCCTCTTCCTCTCTTCGGACTTCAGATAACCCCACTATACTCCATCGTATCTTGCTCAATTCTTCCTCGAGTTCGGTGATCTTCTCGTCGGTCCGGAGTGTACGCGTGTTGTATGTTGCCACGTCCAGTTTTCGGTGATTGTGGTAGCCGGATCTCTTCCGGGGATTCTTAGCACCCCTTGCCTCAACGTGGCCTTGGCCGCTACCGTAACCAAGGGTAGGCGGGCCGCCGGGTACTAGGGGCCTAGTGTTTTTTGTGCTTGTCATTCTTTTGGGGGGTTGTCATAATCGCCACGCTTGGCAGGCGGGTTGAAGATCGCAGTATAGTATGCTGGTGGAATGCATAGAGAACGCTGCTGCCCATTCTCCGGTACGATCCTTAGTCGCCTTTTACGACACCCACGGGAAGTATGGGGTGGTGCTATTCTTTAAGTCCGACACCACACAGACTATATACAGATAATTAGAACGGCTGTAGATAATTTGACCTATTCGACGAAAAAAATTTAACAAAAACCTCGAAACGAACAATAGCACCATGCAGACAGATAAAATAAATAAAATAACGCAATTAACCATATTATATTCAATATAAATTTGTTAAAAAATAAAAGAAAAAGTGTATTTTTCCGAATTTGCCAAAAAATATGTCATTTTACCAAGCTTTATACCGCAATTAACGGAAACCCACAAAAACACGATATATCTAACTATTAGGTCGAATACTAAAATCATTATCGGTAACAACCGTCATTGCTCACTCAAGACAATATCATTGTTAGCAACACGTGTCTTTGTCGTCTCATGCGACGTTGCTGAAAATGATGTTGCCAATTATGACGAATTCTAGAAAGTTCACCATTTTACAAAATAATTAGGTATATTCGTCGGAGAGAGTGCCACATGCAGTATTAGTTTCACGCATACTTCAACTTTGTTACATAAAAACACTTCATTGTGAAGAAATAATTGAGATACAGTCAAAAATAAGAATGACGATTGTAATGACAAATTTTGGAGAATCAAAATGAAATACTTACTGCTCAAATCGCGCGACGTCCTTACACTAAAAAGCGTATCGGCCGGCTAGGGCGCGGGGTGAAGCGTCGCTTAAACATCATTCGACTCTTCGGTCGCGTATCGTTATAAGTAAAAAAATTACAAACGACATTGTTGCCGATAATGACGCTTATTTTGTGAACATTGTTTGATTACATTTTAGAGTAACTTTTAATAAAGTTTTCTAACATTATTGTAATGAAAAACGTTCTTTATTTATCTAAGTTTAATATTTATTCACACAATGTATCAAATTCAATACACTGAATTTTTTATGTCACGAAATGTTGGAAACTATACCCAGGCGACACGCCAAATATTGCCGATTTTTAAAGTAATATTTGAATATCTTTATTTTGTGTGATTTAAAGCTCAAAATGGCTCCGATAGCATCTTTATCATTTATTTAAGTAATGGAATAAAAATGTTTGACTTTGAAATTTTTTAGTATTGATGAGTATTGTAGCGAGACATAAATTTTGGCTCTCTGAAATATTCACCCATTCACTCAGGTGCCATTTAAGCGGGTGCCCAATGGCACCTGAGTGAATGTGCCGCTCTGTGTGTCAGGTGCATTCACTCAGGTGCCACTTAAGCGGGTGCCCAATGTGGAATAAGTGTTAATTTGATGTTTTGTTTGTGGGGTCATTTTTGTGTCCGCAGGTTAGTGTAGTCACTTTTAAAAATCAGTTTTTATCTTGTGTTAACTTCACAGACGTAATAGATGTTTGTTTTTTATGTAGGTGTCGCACATATGGGTTATTTATTTATTTTAGTTTTTCATTAATCACAATACAACACACACACACATGGATGTCGCAACGTTTTATTTGATTTTGTATGAGCTTTTCTAATTTAATTATCACATTTAATTAATACTCTTAATTTATTTTTACGGACACACACATCCCTATGTGTTTGTTATTCCAGCGTATGGCTCTCGTGGGTTGTAGCTGAAAATCAGCGTCAGGTGGTACAGTCACGAGCATAAGTCTTGTATGTATACATTAGGCTTTATTCAAAGTCAATTTGCCCCTTTATTTTTTAATGAAATTTAATGTTATTACGAACAGTATTTTCGAACCCATAGGTTTATGTAAAGTGTCGTATTTCAACGTTGCATTCGTTATTTCACGAAAAAATGGCAATTGAAAGTTGCCGAGTTTTGACATATTAGTGCTCGTGACTCGTGTTGTCATCTGACTGAGCTGAAGCCCTATTGGCATTATAATCTTTGTTTTCATAGTTTTAAGGTGTATTTATTTTGCTGTAATGCCAATAAACGCATTTTTCTTTCTTTCTTTCTTTAAGTGTCTAAAAACGATACGATTTTCTCAACTCTTACTGCAAGTACAACACAAACAGCGGTCTTTGACCCCCAAAAAACCACCTCCAAAATTTTTCCAGTTTTATTTAATAGTATTTAGACATCGACGCCCACCGAAACTGCAGAGTTTCGCTAGCAAATTTAATTTGACCCCGAATATTCACCATTTCAGAAACATCTAGCCAAGCTTAGGTACTTGGGAATTATAGTCACGTAAAACATCTCATTTATAGCCTTACGTGAATCTTTCTCTACACATCAAAATGTATTATTATTTTACACCTCTCGAAATATCGATGCAAAATCGTCAAATTCTATACAAAGCTGGTGTGAAACTGTACCTGTACCTTTCTACGATCGAAAACAACAATGGACAATAAACATAGCAATATTAGCCAGCAAGACGGCCGTGCAATAAAACCCTTCGGTAACGATAAAATATAACGCACAGTGTGCCCTAATCGCGACGCTGGAGAAAAAACAATTCTATTCATGTTCTGGTGTTGTATATTGTTTTTGACTACAATGCTACATAAAATAGAAATGGTAGATAATTTGGATTTGGGAAAGATTATTTTTATTAGATATTTACAGACACTAACTTAGGTTATGTCAAAAATAAAAATTACTTATTAAAAAAAAAAAAAAAAAAATAAATAAACCGACTTCAAAAATAAATTAAATCAAAATGATGAAATAACATTAATGTCGGAAGCCGGTTGTCTTGGGATCTATATTTTAGTTTTCACCGACTTCCGAAATTAATGTTACTTATTTCATAATTTTGAGTTAATTTCTTTTTGAAGTCGGTTTAATTTTTTTAAATCACTGTTTTATTTCGTAATTTTTAGTTTTTGCACTAGAATTTGACCAAGGTTTTGAGGCGTTTTCCCTTTGACACTACACCCGTAGCCATATAATAAGGCAGTTAGTCAGTATTAGTCCATATCTTGAAAATTACTGAATCGATTTTGATGAAACTTGCACTGTTCCCTAAGTTGAGGTAAATGTAAGCCAATCAAAAAAAAAAGGTCACGATCCGATTAATAGTTGCGGAGAAATGCGTGGACAAACATACATACATCTATAAAATTTTGTGTACTTGTTTGGAAGCCCTAATAGATTGTCATATGTGAATATAATGCAGTTCCAATAATATTGCATACATACGTGTCGAATTGATAACCTCCTTTTTTTTGAAGTCGGTAAAAAAGTGATGTTATCGAAGTCAAACAAATCACACAAATACCCAGGGGCCCCAATTATGTATGGGTATTATTATTCCCCGCGTAATCTTACCACGTGTATACCACGTACGGTTGTCAAGACTCAAACGTTGTATTTTGACAGTCCAAAACACGCCAACTTCGGGTTTTATCGCGCAGCTTCGTTCGTTGTGTCATAGAGAATACGTTATTAGCAGATGTTATTTATTCTACTAATGAATTGACGCGGTCTCGAAGTAAGGAATCATTCAGTGGTCATGGTTCAATTAGGACCCAGGAAAGTATTTGTAAGCTTTACCGTTACGTTGTTTATTAAATTCATTAACATCTACTTAGCCTTTTCTCAACTATGTTGGGGTCACCTTTTAGTCTAACCGGATGCAACAGAATAACAGTATTTTACATGGAGCGACTGCCTATCCCCATACTTCCCGTGGGTGTCGTAAAAGGCGACTAAGGGGCGTACCGGAGAATGGGCAGCAGCGTTCTCTATGCATTCCACCACCATACTGCGATCGCCAACCCGCCTGCCAAGCGTGGCGATTATAACAAACCCCCCCCCCTTTTTGGGGGGGCCTATGTCCAGCAGTGGATGTCTTTCGGCTGAAATGATGATGATGATGTCTGTCTATCCGACCTACACAAACCAGTTTTTGGATAATACGATACTTCTTGGTAAGACTCTTTGTCAGATATTCGGGCTTCTGTCGACTGTCAAAGATCCACGAATGATTAACGTGATTTTTCGAGGCACGCCCCTCCGTACCTCTCGGTATGTAAAGATGGTCATCCATCCACGGATAAACCGCGGCAAGCGTAGCTTAACGAGAAAGCCAATTCTCATAATTACAAACGTTCCAAATCTAGTCACACTCATCTCAGCGACACCTACATTTATGACATGATAAATGTAAAAAAAAATATGTAAATTAGAGGTATAAATATTTTTTTTTTTTGTTTTTTTAGGCACAGAACCGGTCGAAGTGGAGATGCTTGGGGGAGGCCTATGTCCAGCAGTGGACGTCTTTCGGCTGAAATGATGATGAGAGGTATTTTTTGACATATAGAGACTGAAATCAGACTGAGAACGATCTTAAAATGACGAGAATTGCTCCTCTGTTCCATCGATCTCATGTTGACTTGAAAGAGCATGGTAGTTGAGAACTTGTCATGCTTACTTAAATGTCTCACCGATGGTGGCGCGTGTGTTGGATCATTCGGTTCCCTACAAACTGGTTGAGCTGGATGGTGCTGATCATGTTCGTGAACGGGCGCCGTCGGTTGAGACTGGTCATCTCTTAACTGCCAATGCTTATTTTTAATCTTATATTTTGAATTGTTTCTTCATTTGTGTCTTTTTTTTTTGCATTGTTCTCACATAAAGAAGGAACAAGAATAATGTACCCAGGAATTTGTAATATCTTGATTTAATAGTGTCCATGGAGTTTCTTGCGCGTTTTTCTCCATAGAGATCTACGTTTTGGAATGGGCAACTTCAACTTTCGGACTAACTGACAGACTATTTAATTTTGACAATTCAACAGTGACTGTACAAGGTCTAATTGAAATAAATGCTTTGAATTTGAATTTGATCCTTGAGCTGTTATTTAAACGTCTGTTTTAAGCGGGAAAGAACGATTCTAGACTAAACTGTACAACTGACAACCATCTCAGACAACATAGGAATACAATATTACAATTTATACTCACATTAAAACTAATATGCAGTTGTCACAGGCCATTATTCGGCATTAGCTGTTAACTAGTTTATTTACAGTTCATGCAGCTCATAATTTTAATGGCGCTGTGTTAAAACAAAATATATCCCGACGATAATAGTGCTGTTAACTGAACTTCTCGTTTTATTTATGTGCCCCTCGTTCCAATTTGGGTGAACAGTCATACATAGTTTAAATCGTAATAGGCAAATTGGTGTCAGCAGGACTGGCGTTTGAAATGAGCTGGTTTAGGAGTAACAAAATGGCTGACGAATGTGGCACGGCCTTGTGAAAGTAAGATTTTTTTTTACACATTCCTAAATCACTGGCTTGCCTGTTATCTCCGAAGGGTTAGGAGGTGTAGCTATAATACACCCACATTTCTCTTGCTACCTATATTTTTAAATTATTACGTGGCAAGACTTCAAACCCAGGTATTTTAAAAGAAATAAACCTGTGTGTGCCCGAATTATGTATTGCGAAGACGACAGCCACGTCTATTGGCGGTGCCCAGTAGTAGGACCAATCTTCTGAGTAAAGCCCCTATAACGCGCACCTTTCGTGTACTTAATGACGTAGCAGACAACATAGATATTTTTACTTGTTCTCTGAGTGAGTTCACAAAAACCACGATGTACATAATATGTTATCTATAATATAAAAATGAATCGCTGAATGTGTTGCTAAGCGCAAAACTCCAGAACAGCTGAACCGATTTCGCTAATTCTTTTTTTAGAATATTCTTTGAAGTACGAGGATGGTTCTTACGCAGAGAAAAATGTAAGAGGAAGATGAGTGGGAGTGGGTAGAAGTAGGGTAGGAGTAGGGTAGGAGTAGTGTAGGAGTAGGGTAGGAGTAGGGTAGGAGTAGTGTAGGAGTAGGTTAGGAGTAGGGTTGGAATAGGGTAGGAGTAGGTTAGAAGTAGGGTAGGAGTAGGGTAGGAGTAGAGTACGAGTAGGGTAGGAGTAGTGTAGGAGTAGGGTAGGGTAGGCTAACGGGCAGGTCACCACGCAAACGAAGTAGCGCCGGGCATCTAAAAATAATTATATGGCAAAACAACGTTTGCCGGGTCAGCTAGTGGTAAATAATAATACTGTAATTATGGCCACACTATTGAATTAGGAAATTCCTGTAATGATAGTGATGTTGAGTTAATAAATAAATAAATAAATTTCGCCAGTTATCTTTAAGTTCATCTAATAGGAGGAGAGCCTATTGCCATCATGGTCATCAAAACCGCCAGCCTACAGCAGTCCTCTGCTGAACAAAGGCCCAGGGCCGTCTTTAACCCATAGGAGGCCCTGAGCACATAAGGATCACGGGGCCCCTGTGTAGATAAAGAGACAATAAGAGAAACATACTAATATTAAATTGAAAATTTCTTTAATTTCTTAAATTTGTTACCGTAAACGACACCGTGCGAGTTTTGTTTACAAGACGATTAAAAAATACACGCTTCGGATGTGTTCGGCTGTCCTCGGGATGTACTCGGTTTTAATGTTTCATAACTGAGAGGAATAACTTATTGTAAATCGCACTGCAAATCACATATTTTGTCATTGAATCGGGAACTAATAGTAGAATGGAACGGTGGCTGCAAAGAATGTTTTTTTTTATGAGAGCAGGCCGGGCCCCCCGAAGATCGCGGGACCCTTGGCACTTGCCCAGATTGCCCAGTGGGAAAGAGGGGCCTGACCGACAGCCTACAGCAGTCCTCTGCTGAACAAAGGCCTCTCCTATTGCACGCCATTCAACTCGATTCTCGGCTACTCTCATTCAGCTGCTACCAGCTGTCCTTTGAACCTTGTGATCAACCGGGCACACATCCAGAAGATTCTTTTGTTTGGCCAAAATCTATGTTTGTAAATCAATCACATCACACGTCGTCGCGAAAACTAAATTTTGGTATTCAGCTGCATCCGGTTAGACTGGAAGCCGACCCCAACATAGTTGGGAAAAGGCTGGGCAGATGATGACACTGAGACTATCCTAATCCTACGAAGGTCAACTGCGAATCTCTTTCAAATAAGATAACATCTAAATACATAGCTACAGTAAGCCCCACGCCCCACCAATAACCCAAATCGACCATACACAGTGGGCCATTCCGCCAAAAATATAATTTTATGGACAAAATTATATTGCGTCTCATGAATTTTAAATAAAATCACAATTGTTCTGCGTGGCAACGTGTACTGTGTTTAAACACCACGCTATATGATGGTATGCCTAAAGAGTGGGTGAAAAAAATTTGCTGTTACGCGCCGAGTATGTTAAGGAGGTCATTGACCCATGTTTTGGAAGATTTGGTCCGCTTTTTCGAGATAACTGGTAGTATTTAGATGCAAGATAAGTTTTTTCGTAAGGATATTTTCATAGATTTACGATAAAGTTGAAGTTAAGTTGCATATCAAATTCCTTTTCTAAGATTTTGTGCACGATAATATGTTTCGTTTAAAATTGTCTGGTTACAGAGAGCTACAGGCGTTGTAGGAGCAATAATCAAGATTTTTCGAGGAAACTTTTACATAATACCTACAATGGCTAAAATTAATTCGTACGTCGATGAACTTTTAGGAATTCCAGTTTAGAGCTTCAATTCCTGGAGTCTAGATTCTGGAAACTTTTCGTGGCAGCACCTATAAGCCACAGACAAATTGTTCCACTGAAATAGGAAGCAATTTCTTTAACAAATATATTATAGTACCAGCTGTACCTCGCGGTTTCACCCGCATTTAAGTCTCGAGCCGGTCGGAATATCGGGATAAAAAGTAACCTATCCAGGTCATGGTCTCACATGTGCCAAATTTCTTCCCAATCCGTTTAGACATTTTAGCGTGAAAGCGTAGCAAACGAACATACAAAAAATCAAATCTTTTCTCTTTAAAATATAATTATGTAGGGTTTAGATAAAAACTGAGTTTCAAAAACCAAAATATGAAGCTCAGAAACAGGTATTCAAAAATATCTTGGCCTACAAATCTTTCGACCAGAATATGAGTGTACAAAACAAAAGTATGGCTAAATGGATCAGTGTGTTGATGTCATTACTAGCTAATGTGATTACAGTAAATTGTATTACGACATAGAAGGAAGTCGGAATAACAGGATATGAGACATTATGTGTTATGTGGCTACTGACTGAGTTGTGGATGTGTCGAATGCTTTGCTTGCCTGTGGTGAGAAAATAAAGATAATAAGATTTTGAGCTTTGGAATCAGAAATTAATATCAGTTTAAATAGATATGGATATTCTTGAATTCACTGTATGCTTGTGGCTAAAGTATAATAATAATAACCGCACGGGTCGATCGATCAGGTTAAGTTACGCTTGCCGCGGTTAGTCCGTGCATGGGTGACCATCTCTACATCTGGAAATCCGTTGGTCCCGGTTGTCATTCGTGGATATTTGGCAGTCGTTACGGGTCGCCAGAAGCCCGATAGTCCGACCACATGTCTTACCAAGGGGTTTCGTATTACCCAGTATATAACTGGGTTGTGGAGGTCAGATAGGCAGTAGCTTCATGTAAAATACTGGTATTCGGCTGCATCCGGTTAGACTGGAATCCGACCCCAAAATAGTTGGGAAAAGGGTAGGCAGATGATGATTCTTGAATAAACTATTTCTAAGGGCTGAATTTTCAATCGATCAATAATTTTTCTTCGTGGTTTATAATTGACGTCTGACAGTTTTTTTTATGGAAGAACTGTCGAAAATTCAAAATTATCCTTGCGATAAAGTTATCTGGCGTTGGAAAAATCAGCCCACAGTCTTGTTCCTACATAAAATTGTGTTTGTTCGGCTTTTGTTTTAAGAAGATTTATTTAAGTGATTAAATTCCCTTTGGTACTAAAACAAGATTCTCTTAATGTATACCAGAACGTTGTTATATTAAACCATTAAAGAACTTAAGAGAATTAAAAAACAAAATCCAAGGCATATATATCTTTTAAAACATCCGAAATATACAGGTAAGACAAGCATTAATGGATTTAACGACACAGCGATTCCGATAACGTTATTAAATAAGACTCCCGTATAAATAACCCTATCTGGGTGCCGTAAAACTGCCGAATTTGGCCGTAACCTCGCGTGTTCGGGGCTTTTTAAATCCGGAATAACTTGAGATTCATGCCACAACACCATCTCAAAAAGACACCAAAAAAATTCTCAGCGATTTACTCTCGCAATGTTTTTCTACAACTTGTATCGTTTTTTACGAAACAAACTGCAATTTAAAGGCTTCAAAGCAATATTTATTCGCATCAGCGATGCTAAAGACGTGTATGAGAGCATAAATCTACCGATCTCATGATACTAAACAGGACCAACTGCATATCTAGTTCCCAACTCGGATGCCTCACAAATCACAATAAGCGCTCTTCATTATCCGCATTTCAGTCTGGCGGGGCCCGTATCTATCGGAATGCGCCCACAAAGGAGTATCCATACACCGACTTACTAAGTCGCTACACTTTGTCCAACCGGCTTCGGTTCAAACCAGTCCGACTCAGGCCGGTCGCACACCTCCAAACGCAAAACGGCCTAAACACCAGTTGACTGACACTTAAATGCCACTTAGGAGTTCTCGCTCAAAATTTTATTGGTAATAAGTAACGTCGACGTTTTTCGTTCGTGGCCAGTAGGCCCGACCCGACACGATGTCTGTTGACCTCTCTCATTCACAGAAACAAAGGACGCTGCAACTCTCAAAGGTTTCGTCTCAATTCGTATTTAATTATCTCCTCAAACTATGTAGTTAGTGTAACTATGAAACTATGAAAAGTTTCTTAACGGGGCGCAGTGTGCACGGACGCGGTTCATTAAGGCGAATACAGTTGATAATCGCTCGCCGCCTAGTGGCACTTACGCTCGAGTTGCGCGGACAAAATTCCAAGTAAGCGACGGGATATTTTAACTCTCGCTATACGCTATACAGTAATTACAGATGTGCCATCGAGGTAAATAGCCTGAGTTCCCTCTCACTCGCTCCTTACATCGACTCATTCCTGTCATTTGGCCCGTGAAGAATACTTTACTCCAGTAAATATTGAGTGTCTCGCCTCTCCGGCTACAGTTGTGGTTGATCCTTTTATGAGATTACACCAACCAATGACCATTATGCTCGATGCTAATAGCTTATACCTAGCAATTTCTGTTATAATACGGCCATCTTGAAGATTTCGATAGATCTCGGCGAAGCGGTGGGTTACATCATTTATGTCTTTATCGTACCAATCCAGTTTTATCCGTTAATAAATAAAGATTAGCATATCTTGAAATCAAGATTTATTTGTTTAACAAAACGTTATGAATTGGCTACACATTAAAGTTATTTGTCAGGCCGCTCGTTATGTTTACATAATTAGGTAGTAATGTCACATCTATATTCTGAATTTCCGCTTTAAATTGTAGCCATTTCAGCGTTAAATATTTTAGGGATTTGAACAAACAGATATTTGTGTCACAAGTTAATGTAACAAGGGGAAAACAAGTTAGATCAGAATGGAATACTCTTTATTATGTACAACAGAGCAGTGGTGGGTAGCTCAGTGGTAACGGTGACTTACTTGTAGTTTGTGGGTTCGAACCCAGACAGGCGATTTACTTTGTGTAAAATAATTTCATCGTCGTGAGGAAACCGGTATGTCCTAAAACCAAAAATTCCAAGACATATGACATCTACCAACCAGCACTGGGCCCGCGTGGTGGATTACGGTCCACTCCCTCTCAAAAAGAGAGGAGGCCTGGGTCCCAGCAGTGGGGAACATTATAGGCTGATTATTCTTATGTACACTATATAAATTACAGATATAAATGTAGAAATAACCAAAGGGTGACACAATGGGCGGTCTTATCGCTAAAAGCGATCTTTAAAGACGACCTTTGGATGGATTAACAAGGGGAACGAGAGAAAATACTGTAGATAGTCTTTGGTGTACCATGTACATATACAATTAATACATACATAGGTAAAGCATACACTGTTACTATTTAGATACAGGGTGACAGGACATCGACGAAGCCTTTGACAAGTTTCGTCGGGTGTTTTTTGTTTTTTTTTATATAGAGCTGTTCCATACATTTTGACCACTATGCAATAGAGATTTTTTTTTTTGATCAACCTATAAAAAAACCTACGCTAGAGGGTCTAGAATCAGGCGCTGCATTCACGGTTACAGTTTCCGCCTGGTCACCCTCTATATATCCTACTTCCTACTAATATTATAAACTCGAAAGTTTGCTAGGACGAATGGACGAATGTTTGTTACTCTTTCAACCACAAACTGAACGGATTCAAATGAAATTTGGCACACAAATAGTTAATAACCAGGATTAACACATAGGATACTTTTCATCCCGATATTCCCACGGGATCGAAATTTATGCGGGTGAAATCGTGGGGCGCTGCTAGTATAATAATAATCATGAAACAGGAGAAAAAAAAAACAAATGACGATATTTAAGGAGAGAGGACCCTTGTGTCTCGTGTGTGTGTTGTAAGCCTTTAGTTGTATCTCTCTCTCCCATTCGTGTTTGGCCGTGATGTATGCCGAAGATATGAGATGGCTCAACAAAGAAGTGGCGTGACTCACGTATATTCCATTTTTCTGAAATATAAACCCCATGAAAAGGCGCCCGTAGGAAAATAGTAATTACAAGTTCTCCTTTCTCGCGGGCGTGCCATTGTGTCTCGGCCACAATGCGGTGGAATCTTTTTGTCCGCGCTATCGGCTGTTTGCACCCACAGTGCGCCCAGTAGCACGGAGACTTATATATATAGGCGTTTACAGTCCCACTTGTCGTCATTGACTCGAACTTTTGGTTAAACATTTCCGTCACAAAAGAAAATGGACCTTTCAAATTTAACCCGTCTGACTTCAAATCAAGATTCCTTTAGTCCATCAAGTGTCAACCATAGACGGGTATCCATCGCTTTTCGACAATACTATTTTAAGTTTTTTTGGTTTTGTGTGAAAATTGTAAGAGGGGCCCGTGGCTAAATAATAATAGCCGCACAGGTCGATCGATCAGGTTAAGCTACGCTTGCCGCGGTTGGTCTGTGGAAGGGTGACCATCTTTACATACCGTGACCCCTCCGTGCCTCGGATAGCACGTTAAGCCGTTGGTCCCGGCTGTCATTCGTGGATCTTTGACAGTCGTTACGGGTAGTCAGGAGCCCGAAAGTCTGACAACCAGGCTTACCAAGGGGTATCGTATTACCCAGTAACTGGGTTGTGGAGGTCAGATAGGCAGTCGCTCCATGTAAAATACTGGTATTCAGCTGCATCCGGTTAGATTGGAAGCCGACCCCAACATAGTTGGGAAAAGGCTAGGCAGATGATGATGATGTGTATGTGTGAATATTGTGTGCCTTACTTAACCTGGGTAAATATGTTTTTTTTTTAATACTCAATTTTAGCTGCGAGTACAGAATATGTTATTCTAGAATCCACTCACCTCCTGTTAATTAAAATCGCGCCTTAAGTACAATTAATTCTATAGCTCCTTTGTTAAATAATCTGGCATCCGGAACCACTGCAGCTTCGGCTTTGTTACTTTATCGGGCGCTTGCTATTTCTTCTCGAAGTGACAGTTTTTAGGGTTTCGTACTCAAACGGGACCCTATGACTAAGGCTGAGGCCAAACGAGCGTAATTTTTTGAGCTGTAGTCGCGCATTTTGAGTATTGCAATTTACGTTCAACTGAAATTCGGTTAGACTGCCAGACGGACGGACGTAACTTCAGTCGCACTCTGTAACTTAACTGACGGTTGCCTCACTCCCCTCCCTCACCCCGAGCGCAATTCGGTTGAAATAACGCGCGTGAGTCAGCAGATAACTCATTTTGCGTCGCCGTGTGAATGAAACAGGACTTTTGTATGAAACCGAATGCAGCAGAAATTACGCGACCGAAATTACGCAACTCACAACTCAAAAATTTACGCTCGTTTGGCTTCAGCTTAAGACTCCGCTGTCCGTCTGTCACCAGGCTGTATCTCATGAACAGTGATAGTTAGTCAGTTGACATTTTTACAGATGATGTATTTTTGTTGCCGCTCTATAACAACAAATACTAAAAACAGAATAAAATAATTATCTAAGGGGGCTCACATGTCAAGAAACGTGTTTTTTTCGGCGTTTTTGCCTCGTGGTACAGAACCCTTCGTGTGGCCAGTTTTTTTTAGTATACAGGGTTATTTTAAATTTGCTAGCTGAACTCCACAGACGCAATGAATATCGATATCTAAATAAAGTAAAACATAAGAAAGCAGTTTTTCTCAATTCATACTTAAAGTAACAACACTTAAGAGGGAACAGCCTTTTTTCCAACCTTTTTTCTTTCTGAATATTACCTATAGAGCAATTTTTTTTTTTCATAAAATCAAGGTCTGCTGTAAACACATCCTCGTCATTTCTTTTTTCAGCAACGAATTAGTAAAGAAAATATGACCCTCTAAAAATTACAAAAAATTAGAAAAGTTTTTAACATAAAAATAAAATTAGGAACCTAAACATACTCTTTCTTAAAATGTTAATGTAAAAAATAATTGAATCGGCTCAGTTTTCGAGGAGAAAAAAAGAGGAATACGAAACGTCGATCTCGTAAAAATTTTTGTGGTAATTTCGGTCTGAGCTGCAGCTGTCCCTATCACTACTGGAGCAGACTTGAGGTAAGGCGACGGCCATAGTTTCTTCAAATACCTATTTTTCAAATCCCTCGCAGGCCCCGTCCCCTCTTAACAACGTTCATTGGTCTTTAAGAAAAAAAAACATTAAGTCTTTTAATTGTTTTGTTTTGTCGTTTTTTGTTGTTTATTGTTTTGGATTGTCGATACGCAGCGCGTATGCGAAGTTTCGCTAGCCAATTTAAAATAACCCTGTATAATAAAAAAAATGACACTTCTCGGTGTACATCAAGCTACTACAATCTGTCAAATTTCTTTAACAGATTTTCATCTTTATCACTAAAGCATAAGGTTCAAGATTGATTGGGAAAAATTGATTGAAACGTGTATTTTATCTTCTAAGCTGAAATTCTTAAGAAACTTTCTTCAGCGAAACTCCAAACAATTCAGAAACAAGGAGTTTTATTAACGCAACTTGTTCTCCTGTTTAATCATTCACCGTGTAACGTGAAGAAGTTTCCAAATAAATTTCGCACTGAGTAGCCAAAGTAATTTAGTTAGAGTGCCTTAGGTAACCAACCTGTGTCTGTCGTGGGCCGTGGGGCAAGTTCGACCCCCAAATTACCTTCAACACAGACGCAAAATTATTTTGTCTACACATAGCTAATGGTTGAGACCACTGTGTAATTGAATTATAGAAACCCGAGTCAATAATGATATCAGACGTTCGGGTCAAATTAGAGACTGGGAATTATACAAATTAGTAGGTATATAGAGGTTGGTATTCAGTGTGTTATTATCTATTTCAGTACATAATGACTTCATAGTTCGATTTAATCACACTAATATTATAAAGGCGAAAGTTTGTGAGTGTGTGTGTATGTGGGGGTGTATTTATATGTTTGTTACTTCTTCACGCTCAAACGGCTGGACCAATTTTGATAAAATTTAGTATGGAGGTAGCTGACACCCAGGATTAACATATAGGCTACTTTTTATCCCGATTTTCCCACGGGATCGAAACTTATGCGTGTGAAACCGGGGGCGCAGCTAGTAGTTGTATAAATGAATCAATGAAGATTGATAGATCGTGATTTCGGATAGATTTCAATGCTTGAAGCTTTTAGCTTTACTTTGTGTATTTGACTTCATCACCACTGCTCTCAAAACGGTGAAGGAAAACATCGTGAGGAAACCGGCATGTCTTAGAACCAAAAATTCTAAGACGTGACATCTATTAACCAGCACAGGGCTCGAGTGGTGGATCATAGCCCACTCCCTCTCACAGATAGGAGGCCTGTGTCCCAGCAGTAGGAACAGTATAGGCTCATTAAGGCTCCTACAAACCGGCGCGACACGCGATATAATCGCGCGCGACACAAAGGCAACGCTCGTTGCGCGAGTCGCGGTGCCTATGTGTCGCGCGCGATTTTATCACGACACGCACCTGATCCGATAGTCGTTGTGCCGAAACGTTGACATCTGGCTCAAGCACCTGAAAAAGAGAGAGCATCCGAACACGGTACGCGGTCAGATTGTTTCCCCCCTCTGTAGCCCCATAGTATGAGTGCATGACATTTTCATTGATGGATCATGTCCATCTGATGAGCCTTTACGCTGAAGCCATTCTAATACTAAAATTGTGTTTGTAAAAAGTTATTAGGTACCAATTTTTGGAATAACCTATTTATTAGATGTCAAAATGTATTGCATATTGATAACGAGTTGGATGTTTTTATTGGAACTTGTGGACATCCATTTGTGAAAGTGAAAGAACCATTAAAAACAGTTTAATAGTTTTTGTGTAACACGCTCGCGCAGACAGAAAATGATTTTGTTGTCCCTAATGGTTCCAAAACTATATTTTTTTGTCACAGTTGACGCAGACACGTTGTAGTTATAATGTCAAAAAGCTATGACTAAAATAATTGAATTATTATGATTTGACTAGCTACGCCTCGCGGTTTCACCCGGATAAGTGTCAATCCCGTAGGAATATCGGGATAAAAACTATCCTATGTCCTTCCTAGAGATGCAATCTATCTCTCAGCCAAATTTTATCGAAATCCGTTCTGTGGTTTAGGCGTGAAAAGGTAACATACAGACAGACAGAGTTATTTTCGAATTTATAATATTAGTATGCATGATTACTTAAAACTACTGCTTCGTTGGTCTAGTAGTCGCTGTACTTGAGCTGTCCTAAGTTTGATTCCCGGGCCAGGCAAAGTGTTCCTTGGTTTTTCCATCTCGAATTTCTCGGCAGAGGTATGAGGAGCAGGGTGTAAGGTTCACACATCCGCTATAGAAAAGGGAGGATCCTTCGACCAGACGGGTGTCGTGTCTGGCGGGCAACTGCCCGATGATTCATGTCGGGCCGTTGTATCTATTACTATCTATCCGAGTTGCGCGGTAAACTTTGCTTGCGCGATGCAGGATTTTGCGTGACGTCAGTATGACGCGTTGTTCGCATTGGCGTTGTAGATACCGCTACAATACTTTGCTAAATGTGGGTGAACTATAGGTACACCTCTGCCAAACCCTTCGGCTTACAGGTGTGATGTTATGTACTTAAATGGTATGTACAGACGCTAGCACATCAAGCTACCCGTATTTGTCAAATTTTCCCAATCAACTTAGAACCTAATGCTTTAGCGATAAGGTTGAAAATCTATTAAAGAAACTTGACAGATTGTAGTAGCTTAATGTGCTTGGCGTCTGTACGTACCTACTGTTGCTACACAGTTTCGTTACTTCACATTTCCTACCCTTGTCACCAAATCAAAGCCCATAAAACCCTCCATGACTACAACACATCTATATATAAAATAATCCCATCCTTCACAAACGGCAATTTTGTCCACCCCAGCGCAATGTGTCCCACTGTGTTGAATCGATAAACGAACAAAGCGCCCATTGTTGATACATCGAAGTGTGGGGCTTGTATATCTGCTATATCTAGCTTAGTTCACGCCACGGAATAGATAGTTGCAGAAGGTCAGCTCCAGAAGTCCAGACCATATAAAGTTGAGCTCCCTAAAATAAGGTCCAGCTACATGATGACTGATGCATGCATGCCGTCCGTCGGCACAGGTCAACTTAAAGCTGTAATGGCTCTTTCTCCAAATGGGAATGGCCTTTTCAGACATGGCCCTGCATTGCTAGACTCACATTATAATCCTAATAATATTATGTTTGGACTCTAAAAGAGACCTCTGTGTTTGTGTCGCCATTCCTTTTCAGGGATCAGTCAGCTAGGAACTGCTGGCGCCATCTAGTTTTTATAATATTGACCAACAAAATATTGACGTCTAAAAGTGTCTAAAAAGATTTACTTACATAAATAAACGTAAATACACATACATCTATACATATCGTGACCCCTCCGTGCCTCGAAAAGCACGTCGAGCCGTTGGTCCCGGCTGTCATTCGTGGATCTTTGACAGTCGTTACGGGTAAAGCCGCAAGTGTCCGCAAGACTGACAACCAGTCTTATCAAGGGGTATCGTATTACCCAGTAATTGGGTTGTAGAGGTCAGATAGGCAGTCGCTCCATGTAAAATGCTGGTATTCAGCTGCATCCGGTTAGACTGGAAGCCGACCACAACATAGTTGGGAAAAGATGACACAAACATTTCATTTCATACAACGAGCGAAAACGCAGACACACATAGACACGCGTCATGTACGGCGAGTGCAAGTGCACTCGCGATTAGCATATTTTGTTTGAGATCGCCTCACGTACGCGTCTATGTGTGCGTGCAGCTGTTTTCACACTTTGCATAGAGCCAAGCTTCTGCATTTTATCTATTCCGTGTTCACACTAATGCTTGGTCAGGGTTGTAGATCAGATGTTTGTGTAGTGAAGTGATTCGGTATCATGTATTTCTATTTTGTTTATAAATTTTCAGTATAATAAAGTGGTGATACTGTATCTAAATGGAAACCATCTGTGGTCGGGTTAGAGACCTGATTGTTAACATTTTTGGTCAATACGATTGAAATAGACTATAACCATGATAGGTATAGTAAACACTTCTGCGCGCCAAAGTAGTTTGACACGTTACTTGACATTTTTTTTTTTTCTATTATCACGCCTATTTCTAGGAAATACATCAGTTGAGTTAAGATTGACTAAGTTAAAATTGAGCTGCTAACATCAGAGGGACAATTCTAGTATCAACAAGAACGGTTGTATTATAATCTGTGGCAAGCTGTCAAAAATACTTCTATGTATAAACACTTTTTTTTTTTTCATTTTACCAAAATTTTTGTCATTGATTGTCGGTGAAATGAGATGGCAACTGGATTTTTAACGTTTTTAAAAATACGGGAATCGGCATTCATTTCAAAGCAGATTTATTCAGAAACAGGGGGTTGTTGCGCCAGTTCCTTCATCATAGTAGAGAGTAACAGAATCTGGCTCATATATAAATGTGAATGAATGAATTGCACCGATCCCAGCGTGGTTAAACCAGACTCAATTAATCGAATGAACCCCAAGATTCGCACTAGCTCCTGTAGCCTCATGTTCATGGTGCTACAGCGACCATTGCATATCAAGGATTAGACCGGGGGCGCGGTAATGGTAGGGAAGACGTGCCCGTAGGATAGGTAAGGATTTAAGAGCCTACCGGATATGCATCCTAGAGTAAGCATTGGACTAGTGGAGAGATGGGTAATTATATTATCTATGGATGGGCATCTTTTAATGACCTCGCCGTGGCTCATATCATAAGAATGTGAAATAAGAAATGGAATGGGCAACTAGCTTCAACTTTACTTTTTGACTAACTGATCGTCTCTTTAGAGTTTTCAAAAATTCCTGTAAATGGTTTACGTAAGGTGAATGGATAGTGGTAGACCGCGAAATTCAAATTTTCTTACGTTTTTTTCCAATTTGCAGCTCAGTGTCAGGTTGTATCTTGATCAAAATATGATTCGCGACAATAACAGGTACATATTTAGAGAATTAGAATCATTAATATATCTTTCTAAGTTAGATTTCTACCACCAACCAATCTCTTATGGAAAAGTGTTAATGGTAGAACTAACCTAGAAAGATGTATTAATGATTTTAATGACTATAATTCTCTAAATATGTACCTGTTATTGTCGCGAATCATATTTTGAATGATCAAGATACAACCTGACACTGACCTGCAAATTGAAAAAAAACGTAAGAAAATTACAATTTCGCGGTCTAGCACCATCCATTCACCAAATACTTTGGAGGAGGAGTACATACACAAGCAAACAATTAAGCAATTTCGCCGCGTTTATTGTATCCTTGTTGGACTAAACGTTGATAGGTAAACCGGCTGTGCGCACCTGTGTGGCCTGATCTTCGATCATGCCTCTAAAACATCAATTTTGTTCAAGAGGAACGCTTCAGCAAATTCGTTTTAACACCCTCCAAGAGTAATTTACATCTTCTTATCTGTAATAGCGCAGGAGGGGGTTTTGTTAGGGTTCCGTCTTCGGAAGGACCTTTAATTCCCTTCATGGTACTGTGTAGCTTTTTTGCTGGTTTAAACTTTATGCCTTTTTATTGGTGGTTTAAAGAGGGGAGCGTCTTGCCCTGCGGTGTTCGTCGTAATTCATGGCCTACTAAATTTTAAATGGGGGAAAATGTAAATGTGGAAAACTTTTGAGCACGTAAAATTTTTGAATATATATTATTTTACAGTTTTTGTAACGAATTCAGATGACGCATCATTGCTATTTGCATTGTAATAAAAAATTAAGACGAGACTTATTGTCTCGAAAAACTTAAACATCTGTAGGTACATAGCCCCGCATTGTTAACTGTTAGTCTATTTATTTAAGTATTCTTTTCGCAAAATAATATTACCATACAATACACAAAGAACATTTTTGTATTCAAATCGAAATACACGATTTAACTCCAAAAATATGACTACAACATAACACGTTGCCAATTTTTAACACTTCAAAGAAAAAAAAAAGAAAAAATAACGTTTAAATCACTATTAAATTAATACGGAACCACGTCGCTACTAGAGGAGCACATACTTAATTTTTTACACAACCAATGGAAGCACTTTGATAGCGTTATGATAGATTCAGTGAGGGTGGCGGTGACACCTGGCGAACCATTGTGCATAGATAGTCGAGTTCTGTGTTTAATGAGGCTATATTTTATCGCTCCTCCACATCGTAGCTTGCAGTGGATGAAAAACTTTAAAGTGTTTTACTTAGTATGATTTATGTCGTGTATTTTAGCTATGTTTTTGTTTGCAACGTAATTTTTTATCGGAATATTAGTTTGAGTCTTTGGTCACTGGACCCGCGGGTCCAGTTGACCTAATCACATTTTGAATACGTCGACTGGACCCACTGCCCATTTCATCATTAGTACAGTCACGGAGTAAAGCCGAATCTTTTAGTTTTATTTCTATGACCTCAAATATACTAATACTATTCAATTAGATATTTACACTTTAAAAAAAAATATTGAAATACATGAGATAAGTTTGTAATTCTTATTGTAACGGATACGTGTATGTTAGTATTGAGGATCAACGACTCCAACAGAATTTAAATGATGTGGTCAACTGGACCCGCGGGTCCAGTTCGAGTGGGTCCAGTTGACCAAAGACTCCTAGTTTCTGCCCGCGACTTTTTCTTGTTCCCGCGACACCCCGTCGCATCGCATCGTCGTCATCATCATCACTGCCTCGTTTTCCTTATGCCTTTATCTTTGCTCGGCTTCTAAAGATCCTAGCGTGATGTTAGCGTAATCTAATAAATAGCCTATGAGCCAATTTTGAGCTATTCAATGCAAAAAGATTTTTTTCAAATCAAATCCGACTGGTGGTACTTCCAAAGACCAGCGAAGTCCAAACAAAAAAACTCTTCAGCTTTATTATTAACTAGTTGACTCGGCCAACTTCGTACCGCCTAAATCCATACTAATATTATAAAAGACATGTCTGGTGGAGCAATGGGCGATTGTCTAGGTAGTTAAAGAAAATGTTCAGTAATGATTGTTATATTATTATAATCGTCGCATTTTATAGTTTATCAATTAATCAGTTTCAGGAGTCAGGATCTTGCGCAAACTGGTGAAAACCAGGTTTATATGCTGGGTATTTTTCTTAGTTTTTTTTAGTATAACGCCATCTGTGAGCAAATACAGATACTAATTGGTGGTATGCCTTTGTGAGGTTAATGAAACATTTAATATTTTGTATTTAATATTTTGTACTTACATTTTTTTCATTTCATCACAAAGCGATCTTATTCTTTATTGTACACATAAATGCACATATTATGATATTGGTATCAGCTTTAATTTCTATCTTCAATACCCATAATATTATTTATATTTAGCTACTTGTTGGTACTGAATTGGGATTATATTAAATAAAACTATGTATGTATTTGTTGCCAAACAAATTCTTTTATTATACATAAATAAAATGATAAAAATAATAAACGTCTTCTAGAGACACCAAAACATTGTTGTTATTATAAGTATACAGCGGCTTACTAGCTCGCTTGTAATTTGGTAGGCTTACAGCTAATGTTGTACGAGCACCTCGTTGTGCTACTGGTGATAATGGAGGTGGTAGTGGTAGCGGCGGCGGTGTTGGTTGGACGGCCCGTGGTAGTGGTGGTGTTGGTGGAAGAGGCTGTGGTGGCGGCGGTGTTGGTGATCCAAGTTCCACGGTTGGAACAACATCCTCTTGTAAGTCCCTTGATAAATCATGAATCAGGCGTCGTTTCGCTCGAACCTAAGAGGCTTGACGTGCATATATTGTTGCTGTATCCTGAAAATATTATTACATTTTATTACATGGCATGACATAACTGGCGACATGTGGGGTGTACTACTGGTTTACCACTCCCAAATCCTTCGGGGATCGCTGGCGTGATGTCGTGTTTTATATGACGAACACTCCTTCCCTTTTTCTTGATAGTCGTTTCCATTGCTCGTCTTTCTAGTTTTGACGGATCTATCCAATTTATTTACCCATTTTCTTTCAAAGACCTTTCCTACTCATTATAAAAATAAATAATTTACCTGATGATTATTATCATTGGAAATACTAAAGGGTACTAAAGGGTTGTCCACTGCAAAAGTATAGAAACGTCGGCGTCTTGGATTTCTGCTGAGTCCGGCTGAGATACCCATGACATAGTAATCACTCATTGTCAGCAACTTCGGTTTTTAATCAATTATAACAATCGTGACAAGCGTATCCATCTAATGGGGGCTGGAACAATAACAAAAGTCATTGTAGTTTTCAAATTATAACACAACTAACTGCTCAATGTACTGCCTTTAGGTACTGCATGGTTTACGCCACTGCCGTAGCATAGGGCGTACCGGATTTGCTAACCATCTTGCCACTTGCAGGCGTAACGCGAGCCCTCACACGAAATGTCCGCGAATCCTCATCATAATATCCAAATTGAAAGGAAAAGCAGAATCCTTTAGGAAAAGCAATAGTAATCGTGTCTAGAATCAATGCCAGTCCGTGTAGAATATATCAATAATACAAAATAATCGCACAGTAAGGAAGGAACGCATACACGCAACTTGGAAGCGCAATGTAAGGAAAGCCAGCAATAAATACACAGACGACTTATAAAATACTGAAAAAAATAACTAGTAATAATAAGTCAATCTCACAGAGCATGTTCAATCTATCAAAAAGTACTCTATGATCTCATGTCAAAAAAGTAATAAATACTTACCTTCATGTTAGGGTATTCAAAGAAAAACATGATGTGTAAACAAAAATATTTTAGTAATATTGTCGTATTTTATACGCAAATACGTTAATATATTGCTTAGATCTAAAATAAGCGGCATAGTTATTGTTCACACTCTCTAAAAGTAATTACGGATGGTAATAATGAGGTAATAATGGAACGTCAAAAACATTTTTAGTAGGCACCTACTTCCCGTTAAAAATGGTAAAGCGGAAGCTACGATTGAGTACTGTTTTTTTGAGAATTATGTTACGCAAGTAATACTGAATTAATAAATCCATAGTAATTTAGATCTAAATTTTTAAATCTTACTGTAAAAATTTAAATCATGAACGTTTATTGATACCAGAATTACCACAGGGCAGAAACTGGACATCTCTTTTGAAAGTAACTCTGTCTGTCTGTATGTTACCTTTTCACGCCTAAACCACTGACTGGATTTTGATAAAATTTCGCAGAGACATAGACTGCATCCTGGGGAAGGACATAGGATAGTTTTTATCGACATATCTCACGGGCGGAAGCTAATGTATTATGTGAAATATATTCGAAAGACACGTGGCGTCCTCTATTATCATAATAACGTTATTGTTGTTTTCCTCGGGAACAGCACTTTTTTTCGGGATGAAAGGCACCCTATGTCTGCACACCTGACAACGTATATGCAAAATTTCAGGATGATCGGTTCAGTGGTGTAGGCGTGAAAAGGTAACAAACAAAGTTACTTTCGCAATTATAATATTAGTTAGGATAGTACAGATTCTAAAGTCACTGAACCCAGCATTTTTAACTAGATTAAGATACAATAGATATTGATAAGCAACTTAGGGTTACTGCCTTGTTATCATGTGTTAGATGGTGCCGACGAGTGGCCATGGCTAACCACCCCACACACTGGTAGATAACAAGATAAGCCACGTCGCGATACAGTAGACTGATTGTCGATAACACAAGTAGGTACTGTTTATCACCCTATGTATCGTAAATCAATTTTGTTCTGTGGTATTTCTGAGAGCAGTGGGGGCTCAGGGGTGTCGACCCCGACTTACGAGTTGTATAGGTCTTGAATTCAAACCCAGACAGGCACTTTATTTTTATGTCTTAGAACCAAAATTTTGAAGACATGTGACATCGACCAACCCGCACTGGGCCCGCGTGGTAGATTATGGCCCACTGCCTCTCACAGAGAGGAGGCCTATGTCCCTGCAGTGGGTGCATTATTCGCTGATTATGCTATATTTCTGAGGTAGGTACAATAGACACCATGTCGATGGTATCTCAAGTTGCTTTAGCGTGGCAACTGACGCCACGCAAAATCCTGCATCTCGCAAGCAGAGTTTACCGCGCAATTGGCATAGATACAACGGCCCGACATGAATTATGATTCATGCAGTTGCCCGCTAGACACAACACCCGTCTGGTCCGACGATCTTCCCTTTTCTATGAGGTTGAGTGTACTTTACAACCTGTTCCTCATAGCTCTATACCCTAATACTTCTCCGTAGAAACCTGAACAATAAAATATGTATGGTTTTTTGTTATTGCAACGTATTGAACATAGATATTGATTCAGGAGGTTAACGGACTTTATTTTAGTCCTTGAAACTGCCGTCAACGCCCGTCGACGGCGTTGACGGCTGCCGGTGACGCGTGCTGCTCGTGTATATGCACACTTACCAGGAAGCATCGTGGTGATACCCAGTAACGAGGTTATGGAATTCAGATAGGCAGTCGCCCCATTTATAATACTGGTAATCAGCTGCATCTGGTTAGACTGGAAGCTGACCCCAACATTAAAAAAAATCAAAATTGTTTATTTCTTCAACCAGATTACAACAATTAGTTTGTGATTGGAGCCTTCTTTTAAGCAAACAATGCCTGTATTAGAAGACTCCGCTCTTCCATAACAAAATAAAGAAAAATATTAATAACATAATATTTAACATAGGTAAGTAAACAAGATTGGCATAAGTATAGTTTGTGTGTGTGAGTGAGTGTGTGTGAGGGGATGTGTGCGCGTTTGTACGAGTATGTGTGTGCGTTGTGTGTTTGTGTGGCTGTGTGAGAGTATAGGTTATGTCGTGATTTCAAGAGCTCTTCCGTAACATATGTAACATAGTTGGGAAGACGCAGGCAGATGATAATGCTCATAGACATCATAATTCTCCTGTCCTTATCCCAATTTATTTATGATCGGCGCAACATGTCTTTTTCTTCTATACTTCTCTATTAGTCTTTTCTGTAGTTACCCCCTCTTTAACCATATGATTTGCATAGACATACATAATAGGTATATAAAATGTATTGCCAGTCTAGCTATCTATTTTACCGTCTGTTACATAGGAATTTATAAGAATTGAAATCATTACTTCCTTATAGTTTTTTCTTAGATTGAACTCGACTCAATTCAATAGGACTTCTAGTGCATTTTGTTCAAGACAATAAAAGGACGTGGTCTTTCTTTTATGTACTGCTATAGACAACGCATATTTTCGCCTTTCTTTAATAGAGGGACTCGCCACAAAAAGGTGGTTCCTCCCTCTAACGAACAATTTTATGCGGAAAAGTGTGCAATCCGTCATTCTATACAATTCCTAGGAAATGTGTACAATTCCTAAAATAGATAGGAAATCTATGATATACATATTTTTTAATATGCACTTTTCCTAGGAAATCTTTACATTTCCTACATAGCAATCGGAAATCTTAAAAATGCAATATGTTGTGCTACTAGACGACGTGGATGCAAGAGCGAGCGAAGGGCACCCCGAGGTTCGGTTTTGTTAGGTTCCTTTAAACCCTGCAGACAGAAATGGGAGCCCCGCGCAGCGGGGCTCCGTCGACCTGACGTCGACGTCGTTAGAAATAAAACATGCAGCATGCTAAATTTATGCTTTAGAATGTTATGCTTAATCATTATTATGATTAGAGAAATTTACAAACGTGTTTTATTTCTTTTAGTCACAGAAAGCATTACTTTTTATAAATTTCCTAGTATCATCTAGGAATTGCATACTATTCCTAGGAAATACATACATTTCACAGGAAATGTGTGTCTTTGAAAGATTATTTTACACGTTTCCTAAGTAGGCTCGGAATTGCATATATTTCCTAGGAATTGTGTAAAATTCCTAGGTTTCATACATTTACGGTAACATAGGTATATAGAGGCAACGTTCAAAATATATTTTAAGAAAGAAGCTAAACTACATAAGGTCAATTCCCGTATTGAAAACGTACAAAATCTAGTCTCAATCTCATCTCAGCTAAAATCAATGATATGAAGGTATTTTTGACAGTTTGAAACCCAAGACTACCGCCAAAATAATGATTAAAAAAAATATACAACTCAAGACTGTGTATAAGTTTCGATTATGGGATAATTTCGCCAGAAAGAAAAATTACACATTATATACGCGCGGCGACATAAATATCCAGTATAAGCTGACTTCTCATTGTACGAAAAGCCTACGCCTAGCCAGGTCAGCTAAAATTGGAAATGTATAGCTTGATAATATACGAGTAATAAAGTCGGCCATCTCGCCGCCGGTCGACCAATATCTCGTCTTCCAGACCTTGGGGACGCCACTCTGTCACAGCCTTACTCCACCAGTCATCACTGCCCAACTCCATTTGTACACAGATGATGTTATTCCACTTTTAAATCGATTGTTTTTTTTTTTTTAAGAATTGGAGGCACTGGATAGGTACGTGAACTGGCTAGACAATAAAAAAGAAACGGTGTATATTCAAGACCTATCATCAAAGGTATGCAGATGACAATTTATTTTACAATTCCGAGCCATGTCCGTTCGTGTGCTTGCTTACCTGTCTGTCAATTTGCATGTGCTCATCTCAAAAACGATTTTTAGATGTTTTAATTATTGCTTTATCTAAAGTTTATTGTTTAACTATTGTCTCGTCCAATGAGATGCGGTAATGGGTTTTCTTTTGTTTTTTTTTGTAGACCTCCCATGATTTTATCTCTCCTCGGTATGTTGTCATGGCTAAAAAAATCACCTGACCTATCCAGGGTCGCGCCGCACACACATGTGCAGTCGGCTAGTCTCTGCTGTGACCGGCTCCCATGGTCGAAGTTCGGGCTGAAGGACTATTTTCTATTAAAAAGAACCTCAAATTGTATAGTCTAGGCTTCGGTACCTTGGATTATTTTAAAACATCATAAAAATGATGACAATTTCATGTTTTTAAGAAGAGAAACCCAACCTCGGATTTTTGCTGCTGAAATGCGAAAAAATCAGTCTTTGACTGACCTGAGAATCGAACCTAGAACAGCACCTCTCCCTCAGCTAGGTATGACCACTAAACATTACAAAGGGACTCCGATAGCGTCACCGCGAGTGCCCCAGGAGCTCCTAGTAAGAAGCCTATGCCAAAAAAGGCTCCGAATAGGATTGATAATGAGGGTTTCATGACGGTGCAAAGGAGGAAGCGTCGAACGCGAACGAACAAGAACCGCTGCGGCAAAGCTCCTACGGAGCCCGAAGTCAGCTTGCGTGCCGCAAAGCCGAACACACCCGCACATCCGCCTACACTACACCACTAAGGCGGAGGACATTGTGGAGTACCTACGTGCCCCAGAAGACGAGGTACAGTCAACAAAGGAGATAAGTATACAGGAGCGTCGGATATAGTTTAAGTTTACTAAGAAACCGATGTATGTTCTGGGCTGAAACTTAATTTAATAAATAAGCTGTTTGTTTTCTATTAATACAATTAAATTTTATTCGAGAACATCCATCGGTTTCTTAGTAAACTTCAACTATATCCTACGTTCCTGTATACTTGTCTCCTTTGTTGACTGTACATGCCGAGGGTGCAGTTACTGGAGTCGCACAGCAACGTCAACTTCAAGGCGTTTGTGGTGCTCGTACCGAATTGCTATATGCCCGTCGTCTTAGAAGAAGACTTCTGGCCGCAGGACGTGTTCCGTCACTTCCGCGGACAAGTATCACAGAACTGCTCAAGAGTTAGCTAGTGAACTTCTGTTTTATAATAAAAATATGTATGTTTCGGTTAAGAGCGTTTACGCCGTACGGAATTTCATACAAACTTTCAAGCCCTTGTTTTTCGAAATGAATGAACCGATTTTAATGAAACTTCATACGCCCAAGCAGGATACAAAGGTCTAAAAAGTTGCTGAACATTTTCGAAATGTCTTATTTAAAAAAAGATAACTGGAAATCTCTGTTTCTATGGAAAATTTAAAATCGATCTAATTTGGTTGTAACACTATTTTTCTACAATGTTCTTAAGTAACTTTTAAGACCTTTGTATCTTGTTTATGCGTATGAAGTTTCATTAAAATCGGTCCATTCATTTCGAAAAACAAGGGCTTGAAAGTTTGTATGAAATGCCGTACGGCGTAAACGCTCTTAAGGTATTTATGTATGGGCCTGGGTCGCTTGAAATAAATAAATAAAATATTAAATAATATTACAACACAGTAACAGTCTTCATTACCGAAGATAAACCAAGTTGCCATTATTAAAATTAATATATTCATACCTCAGTTAGACCTTACTTACTTAATTGATACAGAGGTGGGTTACAAAGCGTCTATCTTTAGTTAGTAAATCGAATATTCATAAAAGTTTTGACCATTTTTAACCTCTTTTGCATCTTAGATAAAATATTTACATAACATCACGCTTGTAATCCCTGAAGGGTAAGGCAGAGGTGTACCGTACAGTCACGAGCCGTATGTCAACACTTGGCAACTTTCAATGTTGATTTGTTCGTGAAATAATGAATGCAACGTTGAAATACGACACTTTACACGAACCTATGGGTTCGAAAATACTTTGTTCGTAATAACATAAAATTTCATTCAAAACTAAAGGAGAAAATCGTCTTTGAATAAAGCTAAGTGTGTACATACTTATGCTCGTGACTGTACACCCACATTTCTTCAGTTTTAAGACCTGGCTGGGGCCTGCGAGGTATTTAAAAACTGGCCAAGTGCGAGTCGGACTCGCACACGAAGGGTTCCGTACTACAAGGCAAAAACGCCGAAAAAAACATGTTTGTTGTATGGGAGCCCCCCTTAAATATTTCTTTTATTTTAATTTTATTATTTATTATTAAAGTTAAAATACAACTTAGTACTTTGTGAATATTTCAAGTGCCTACCTGTTGCCATTATTGATATCGAGCAAAAAAGGGCAAAAAAATCGCGTTTGTTGTATGGGAGCCCCCCTTAAACATTTATTTTATTTTGTTTTTAGTATTTGTTGTTATAGCGGCAACAGAAATACATACTTTGTGAAAATTTCAACAGTCTAGCTATCGCGGTTTTTGAGATACAGCCTGGTGACAGACAGACGGACAGACGGCCAGACGGACAGACAGCGAAGTCTTAGTAATAGGGTCCCGTATTTACCCTTTGGGTACGGAACCCTAAAAAGGTAAAAATAGGTATTTGAAGAAACTATTGCCGTCGCCTCACCTAAAGTCTGCCCCCGAAGTGTGTGATAAGGACAGCTGCAGCTCAGACCGAAATTATCACAAAAATTTTGACGAGATCGACGTTTCGTATTCCCCTTTTTTCTCCTCGAATACTGAGCCGATTCAATTATTTTTTACATTAACATTATGAAAGAGTATGTTTAGGTTCCTAACACTTTTTTTATGTTCAAACTTTTCTAATTTGTCTGATAGTCCCTCTTATTATGGCGGTAAAAATAGGGCACTTTTTGTAATTTTTAGAGGGTTATATTTTCTTTACTAATTAGTTTAAAAAAAAATGACAGGAACGTGTCTACCACAGCTTATAAGTATGTTAGTACAGCGGCATGCGACCACGGGAAGGTACTTTCTTGTTTCATTATTTTCAGCAGTCGGGTTTTTAAACTTATTTTTTATTTAATTATTTTGGGCCTTGTTCCAGTAATATTTAAATTTTTGAAATGTGCTAATTAAGCCCTTTCGTTTGATACCCAACAAGGCACCATCCCAAAATATTTATTTTTAAATTCATTACCTTATGTCCTCTAGAGGGCGCCATATTGTATTTAGTGTGACGTCACGAAGCCTATAACCAGCGGACGGCCAAAACGCTTCTACCGATACCTCATTTGTCAAATTATTATAAGCACTTTAGAAGTTATGAGGGAACAGATGAACAACTGGTTAAAATCATAAACCCTCCTTTTTGCTCCGCGGTAGGCAGGTAAAAATAGAGCTTCTAATTCTTTTACTATAACATGAGCAATGTAATTCTATTTATTGATAAAGATCTTAAGAACAAGTTTTCTCATTCCCGATCTAAACATGACAAGTAAATGTAATGGTTGCGTAGGCAATATTTACTACAAACGACATCTAAATAAAATTGCCTGAAACTGGTTACACCGCCTAGGGGTAGTAATTAAAGCAATGAAGTCTTTATATCGTGGATACGTGGGTTTGGCGCCGTGTCGGGCTCATAACGGTCAGCCCCTATCTCTCTTAAAGATCTCCTAAGCCCACTCTTACAACCGGATTTGAACACGGTTACCTGAGTTGCATAGTGTTATCTTCCGCATCTTTTAAAGCGAATATTTTGTTGTTTTTGTTTCGGAAGTTAGTGTGAAAATCTCAAAAACTCAGAGGAAACCAGAGCTAATAAAGTAGTCTTGTTGCCAAGCATGATGATTCTGTCGAAGATTGATTACAATAATAAAAATAATAAAAAACTGGCCAAGTGCGAGTCGGGCTCGCACACGAAGGATTCCGTACCACAAAGCAAAAACGCCGAAAAAAAACACGTTTGTTGTATGGGAGCCCCCTTAAATATTTATTTTATTTTGTTTTTAATATTTGTAGTTATAGCGGCAACAGAAATATGTAATTTGTGAAAATTTCAACTGTCTAGTTATCGCGGTTCTTGAGATATCGCCTGGTGACAGACAGACGCACGGACGGACAGACAGCGAAGTCTTAGTAATAGGGTCCTGTTTTTACCCTTTGGGTACGGAACCTTAAAAACAAAGGATACGATATGTCCATACATAAAAGTAGAGGTATTTATAGAGTAGGAGAAGACCAAAGAAACGATGGATGGGACTGTGTGAAAGATAATATGGCTAGAAGGGGTGACTACCGAGATAACGAATAATAGAGAACTATGGAAAAAAAAAGACATATTACATTATATTTCAGCCCACTGCTGGACATAGGCCTCTCCCAGGCTGCGCCACAACACCCTGTCCTCCGCCTTCCGTATCCAGGCCATCCCAGCCATTTTCTTTAGGTCGTCCGTCCATCTAGCGGGGGGGCGTCCCACACTACGCTTGCCGATACGCGGTCTCCATTCAAGGACTCGTCTGCTCCACCGGCCATCGGTCCTTCAACAAACATGACCAGACCACTGCTACTTCAGTTTGCTTACTCTGCAAGCTATGTCGGTTGCTCCGGTTCTTTTCCAGACAATTTCATATACCAAATAAAATGAGACAAGGCAGGAGAACGATGATTCATGATTCAGAATCTATCTCAAAATTCACGTCGACATCAATTGCAAAATAATAGATAGCTACTCATATAGTAGGCAAGTTTAAGTAAAAAATGTAGGTCCAAGGTACGATTTAAAAACGATTTGCAAATCACTTACCCATCTCTTAGAAAAGAAACTCCAACCAAACATGCAAACATACCTGCAACAAAAACAAAACAAATAGTTATTCAAAACAATTATAAACTAGACACATCCATTATAAACAGGAACACAAAACATTGTCATAATCCCGAAATCCCCTCAAAAGCTCAGAAACAAACCTTCACAAAAAGACAATGCACGGTGTGCCGAAATCGAAACGTCACTAGACAAAACGAAATACGAAAGTCCCCTGAGAGCGACGACAGTAAAGTCCGTTTTGACATGTATTAATGGTGGCTACAGAGACGACATGGAGAGATAAATAGCCCTCAGCCATTAATGAGATAAAAAAACGTGACGATCATTATTTTCCGTTATTCTCTTGGTATTTAGTTCGGGGATAATGAAGCATTTAGCTCGAGTTTCGAATTGATTGTGACTCGATTTGGATCACTGTGTATCGGAGTTTGGTTGATAGTTATGTTAATTATTTCTTGTTATGGTACTGTTATCTAAGTGGAAAAAGAACGCGGGGTTTATTAGTCGATTCGTACGAATTTACTGGAACAAAAAGTGCAAATCTTCAGTTTTAATTCATTTTTTTCTTCTGTAGACGACTCGCACGAAGTTAATTTAATATTATTTGCAAGTGACGATTAACACTTTTCGGGCGACTAAATTCGTGCGAATCGACTAATAAGCCGATCGCGGCTACATCGATACAGTAGCACAATAATCGACAAAAAGAAACACCGCTTTATTCTTACATTAAATTGCAAAAACAAATCAATTCTTCTCCAACTTCAGCAGACATCTCAAAAAGAAAAATCCTGCCGAAAAGAAAAGTTAAAACGGACACCGTGAAAAAAGTTTCTAATTTTAATTACAAATCCAAATAACTCCAAGTTACGAAACAGACACGTCTTAAAAGTTGAAAGGGAAAGTAATCTACTTAGTCTTAAGCATTTTTTTAATGTCACAAGGTCGTGAAAACCCTCAATTTAGCAACAGAGAACATCTATTGAGGCGAAATGGAATGGCTACACGATTTCTGCCATTAGAGGCTTTCATTAAAACGGTAGTTAGTTTTTGTCCACGATGACCGTCGTTCTGCCCATTGGGGATTAGTTTTCGCAGTTTTTGTTAGGTTTTTACATCATCTGTGGCGAATTTAAATGTTTTATGAAATTGTGATGACAGTTTTTATTTTAGCTCTGAACGAAAGAAGCGGCAGATTTATAAAAAAAAAAGTTTAAACTTTTTGGGAATAACGGTTTACGATTAATGAATATTTATTATAAAAAAGTAAGGCAGGCTTATATTTGTCACGGGCTGTTTATTCGACCAAAAAATGGTGATGTTTTTCCAAAACCATATTCGCCAAAATTCTCACAGCCAAATTGACCATCATTACGACCGTTTACCCAAGCGCATGGCCAAAAATGTGACAGCAGAATTATCCTCAAATAACGAAATTGGTGTAAAAAAAAGTTAGTGGCTGTGAAAACACACTCGCTCAATGTTTGGTTTGCACTTAAAGTGGGGACAAAAAACCTTTGCATCCGGCGATCCTGCATGTTGGCGAAAAAGCGGCCAAAAGACCAAACCGAATTTGGGCGCAAACGTGTAAACAAATTGGACCACTAGCAACGTTTCCCCTTATAAAAAGTGCAAACACGTTATTGAAGAATACCGTCTTTTTAATAACGCTGGCGCGATGAGTTATATTTTGTATATAGCTTTGATGTTACTGCTTTTAAGATAGGTCCTGGATTGAGGAAAGTACCACACAGATTTGAGCGGACCAGCCGCTCAAATCTGTGTGGTACTTTCCTCAAAAGACATTTTCAGACACCATCCTACATAGTCTTCACATGATCTGACGAAGTCTTATGTCAGGACTTTAAAAGAGATTGTGACCTCAGAGTTTATTTCGGCCTTTCCTGTTAGAGTAGTCAAATAGGTAACGCCGACCTAATCTAGCTTATTTTTTTTTTACAATCTGACGTGTAAAAGTGATTCCGATAAACTATTTGCAGAACAAACAATTTCATTTCATTTATAAAACAATAATAATTTAGAAATGTTACATGAAAAAGCAAATACCCAAAATGACAACAAGCATTTAAAAAAGTAAAACAGAATTTTAATAATATGACTGGCCATTAACAAACTCTATGTCCAAACCCAACTTTTTTTTTTTTCATCTGTTTTCGTTGTGACCCAAGCATATAATTTGGTTGTAACAGGTGGACGCCATTCTGTTAAAAAACACGCGCGCCATGTTTTTATTGAAATTAAAAACATTTTTACAAAAAAAAAACAACCGACTTCCAAAAAAAACACTACAAATTGAAAAATAACTTTAATTTCGGAAGTCGGTGTCTTTGGTTCCGCATTTTCGTTTATTGACACCGACTTCCGAAATTAAAGTTATTTTTCAATTTGTAGTGTTTTTTTTGGAAGTCGGTTGTTTTTTTTTTGTAAAAATGTTTTTATTTTTCACTTTTTAGTGGGTCACTTTGTAATTTATCTAAGTTACAATAGCCTAATGCCAACTGTTCATCACCTTTTACAAAATATTGCTTTTCCCGATCCTGGGACGTTAATTGTTGAGGAGTTCTCCCGGTAAGAACCAGGAGAACTCCTCAACAATCACTCATCATACCCATTGTGACGAGCATAAATTGCTTAGCAACCATATTAAAGTAATCGAATCGCAACCCGTGAAATATTTGTCATTGAGTTGTTCCGATGGCCATCTGTGGTCTTCATTATCAACTCCACTTTACCAAATGATGATTTCCGAGAGCAAATGCTCAAGTTACTTTAAAAAATACCCAAATCGCTATAGCTTTGCCTATAAAATTTGAGGGTTTCCCTCGATTTCCATGGGATCCTCTCATGAGATTCCAACTTGATGATGATGAGACCACCTCGAGAGTATACCCTTTCAAATAAAAAAAGAACTTTTGGAATCGGTCCAGCCGTCTTCGAGTAATCGGTGAACATACACATGGTAGCTACTGTAAACTGTTGAGTAGTTCCCTTAACTGTCCTTCGTCTTCATCATCAGACCCTTAATGACAGTGACAACCTATCTAGGTGTAAAGTTCACATCAATACAAATTAATCAAGCCCAAACACAAGGTAACTGCTGTAAATCGTTGAGGAGTCCCCTCGACTGTCTTTCGGCTCCATCATCAGATCGACTCCAGACCTTCATTAAATTGTAGTGCTTTAAAATACTTAATGAAAAACATAACAAACGCACTAGTCGCTCCTACGATTTTCGAATGTTCCCCTCGATTTCACTGGGATGCCATCATCAGATCCTGGTTTCCTTATCATGGGACCACCCTTGGCATATCTCCTTTCCAACAAAAAAAGAATAATCAAAATCGGTTCATAAACGACGAAGATATCCGCGAACACACATAAAAAAAAAAAAAAAAAAAACATATATACGGTCGAATTGAGAAACCTCCTCCTTTTTTAGAAGTCGGTTAAAAACGGAATTAGAGAAAATCGTTTCGGTTAACCGCAAAAGCTTTGAAATAGCTCCGGACGATGTTATTGGATGTATTATAGCTCTTATGATTGCTTCATTCAATGCACTGTTTGGTATAAATAGTTTTCATTGATAGTTTTGATTGTAAGCTGATTTTGATGGGCAATAAATTTTGGTATTAGTGATTTCGAATTGACATAGACGTCAAATTGCAGTTGGCAAAAGGAATTTATAGTGTATCTAGGTTTTATGGGGGAGTTAGCATAAGTTGAACTGTGTTGTTTTGTATTTTAAACATGTTAAAGAAAACTGGTGATTTAGCAACGAGGCCGTGTTACTTTTAGAATGCGAATAAATTAAAATAACTGTTTTTTGAAAACTGATAAATTCAACTAAGACGCTGCCATATCTGATGTAAAAAGGGAAGCGTAATTCAAATTTTCTTCCGCGAAATTCAAATTTTCTTACGTTTTTTGCAATTTGTTGGTCAGTATCAGGTTGTATGTAATCATGTGGGTAGTTTGGTTATCATCTAATATTGTACTTTTGTGTGTTGTGCTGTCTTTTTGTGTGCGCCAAATAAATGGTTTATCTATGTATCTATGTAAAACAAAATATGATTCGCGACCGTAACAAATAATTACAGAATTATAATAATTAAAATCGTTAATACTACCCTCTAAATTCATATAGGAGGTAGGAGGTAGGTGGTAGGGAGATTTTAATAAATAAATAAATATAATCCTATTGAATTACTGTTTCATGAAATATCAATCAATAGGATTATTATGTGTGTGTTGTTATATGAGATGAGTATATAGCCCGAAGCAGAACATTCAAGCTGCTATTTCACGACACTTTATCATTAACATGTTCCTTTTCAGTCCATAGATTAATTTACCGTGAATGGGTTACCATTTTCACATACCAAGATCCCGTGCTTCGGAAATCACGGTAAGCCGTTGGTCCCGACTGTCATTTGTGAATCTTTGACAGTCGTTACGGGTCGTCAAAAGCCCGAAAGTCTGACAACCATATTTCTCACCAAGGGCTATCGTATTACCCAGTAACTGGGTTGTGGAGGTCATATAGGCAGTCGCTTCATGTAAAATACTGGTATTCAGCTGCATCCCGATTCCCGTTAGACTCGAAACCGACCCCAAAATAGTTGGGCAAAGGCTAGGCATATGACGAGACTAATTTAAAAAAATAGCATTCATTCCGTTTTCAGAATCTTCAATAGTACTACAAAAGTGAAGCACAAAGGGAATCTACAAAGATGAAAGAGTACCATCCTCTTTTTCGTCGAAGAACTATTCATTAAAAGTTTGGTGCCAACTTCCATTACGGCCACTCATTAAGTCTAGACTTTTGATGCGATCCTCTTAGCCTTGAGGGAAAGCCTATCAGACTAAGTTGAAGAGTCCATTTTGTTTCAGAAGTGGTCTTACCGTTTGATTTTGTATGCAATACTGTTTCAAATACTAAAGCATTTCGATTCATGCATATTTATCGTTTTGCAGATTTAAGAAAAATATTACAAATGGATTTTGCGCGATCTAGATGTTGGCTATTTAAAAGACAATTATCATTTCAGCCGAAAGACGTCCACTGCTGGACAAGACCTCAAGCACCGCCACTTCGACCGTTTCTGTGGTTTCCGCATCCAGCGGATTCCTGCGGCCTTCGCAAGGTCATCGATCCACCTTGTGGGAGGCCAGTCAACGCTATGTCTTCAGGTACGCGGTCGACACTCCAGGACATTTCGGCCCCCGGTCATCTATTCTGCGAGCAATGTGGGCGTGGCAATTCTTCGGGCTATGTCGGCTATCTTGGTTCTCCTACGGATCTTCTGATTCGATCACGTAGGAAAACTCCAAGCATAGCCCTCTCGATTGCCCTTTGGGTGACTTTTATCTTTCTAATAAGGTCCATTGTGAGCGACCACAATTCTCTAAATGACAATATTACATAAATAATATGCCTCATTCTGTTGTTTAAGTTTTACATGTCAACTAATTTGACAGTCAATGCTGTCATCACCCTCTATTACGTCACTAGTCCTTAGTCTATGGCCAATCTAAAATACGTTCATTAAAACGAAAAAAAAAAAACAACTACCATGAAAAGAAAAGTAATCATGGTAACCTTACTTAAATCTTACTTATCCCAATTTGCGTGGGTGAAACAGCTGATTTATTTAGATCATGTAATCCCGGCTAAGATTAAACCACCCCATAATAATACGTTTACGTTTTTTCTTCCATACTTCTCTATTAGTCGTCATCTCGGTACCCCCCCCCCCCACCCCCTCCTTCGGCAAAACTCAATTTTTTTTGCGTACCATAATGTATGTAGTTGGTAGGGAAATAATTACATCACACTAATATTATAAATGCGAAAGTTTGTGTGTGTATGTGTGTGTTTATATGTTTGTTACTTCTTCACGCTCAAACGGCTGGACCAATTTTGATAAAATTTGGTATGGAGGTAGCTGACACCCTGGTTTAACATATAGGCTACTTTTTGTCCCGATATTCCTACGGGTTATTACGGGGTATTATGCGGGTGAAACCGCGGGGTGCAGCTAGTTAGTCATAATTATGGACCCTGTCGGGCACAGCATATAGATCAAGTAGGAGAGAGAAGGAAGAACAAAGCCTCATTATCTGCCTAGCCTTCCTAAACTTTGCTGGAGTCTTCCACAATTCATACAGACCATCCATCGTTTCTTTGATCGTCTCCTACTCATATACTCATCGACATTCATATTCAGACCTTTCCGCGGGACATTTTACTCATTGCTTGATACAATCATCCTTCGAAAATTGTCAGTCTATAACTTTGAAACATTAGGGCAAAGTCCTCTTCTCATTTAGAGACGAAACAAGCATAAATCACCACACTTTCCCAATAACTTGAAGAATTCAGACCAGAATATAAGTTCAGATTTCCCACAATATTTTCTGTTTTTTTTTGAACGGCCTCTTGCAGGGCATCCCATGCGAATACCTTACAAACTGGCCAAGTGCGAGTCGGACTCGCACACGAAGGGTTCCGTACCCCCCCCCCCCGCAAATAATCCGAAAAAAACACGTTTTTTGTATGGGAGCCGGCCCTTTAAATATGTATTCTATTCGGTTTTTAGAATAAAGAAATAGATCTGTGAACCCTAATAACCCTAACAAATTAAGGCCTTCCTAATAAATTAAGGCCAGCCAGGCAATATCTTCCTTAACGATATCTAAGATTATTAAGAACGTAATTCTAGCCTCATGTTCTAGTTAAAAACTAGATTAAGACCTACCCACTCGAACCTTTCCATAACTCGATCATACCGGGCAATTTTCTAAAAATAACCCAGACACAATAACCCAGAAATACCTTCTCATATATCCATTTAGCATATTTATTATGCAGTAAAGTACAACCCTTAGGAAATATACCTAAATATGAAGGACGAAGGTTTTAACTTATTCATACTTAATGGTTTATTGTAGTGATCATGTTACCTGTAGAAGAGAGGTTATATTTTATTTAGGTGGGTTGGCACCTGCTTTGGCCTGAGGGCAGAGAGCATAGATTTTCTGTTGTTTTGGGGGAATTTAAAGATGTAAGGGTTCAATTGAGACATCAAATTATAGTTAGGTTAATTTTGGACTGCTAATAAGGTAAGGAAAAAAACATTATTTGAAACCCTAATTATTCGATTAGGGATTTACCTGAGTTTTTTTTTCTAGACCCTGTTTCGCGAGCGCGCGTGTCCGTCCAGTTTTGGACGCAATCTAGAAACCTATCCATATTTCTAACTCAGTTAGAAATAGAAATATGTGAAATACCATAATTATATCATCACACCTGTATTAAGGTACTCAAAGGTGCAGAGCAGAAGTGTACCTTTTTTATATTTTTTCATATTTCACCATTTACCACAGCTTTATAATAATACACTGTCTTTTCTGGAGGTTATTTTCTGGAGCCCTGATTTTCAAATACAGAATACAGATGCTCAACATTATCTTACACGTTTTTCTAGATAATAGGTGTCAACTGTCATGCAAACAACCATTGAATAAACAAAACAAGGTCACTTCTTTGATAACTTTAGCCACAGTATAAAGATCATATCTTTATACTGTGCTTTAGCATTCTAACTAGCGAACAAAACGTCAATTTGACGATAATAACTTCAAATTGTAGTTTATCAAGCATTTTAAAGAAAAGAAAAAACGTTACGATTTCATATTTCGATCGAACTCGTAAATTAAACTTGACATTTTAATCAAACACAAAAGTTAAAAAAACCGGCCAAGTGCGAGTCAAACTCGCACACGAAGGGTTCCGTACCACAAGGCAAAAACGCCGAAAAACACACGTTTGTTGTATGGGAGCTCCCATTAAATATTCATTTTATTTATTTTTAGTATTTGTTGTTATAGCGGAAATACATAATTTGTGAAAATTTCAACTGTCTAGCTATTGCGGTTCTTGAGATACAGCCTGGTGACAGGCAGACGGACGGACAGACAGCGAAGTCTTAGTAATAGGGTCCCATTTTTACCCTTTGGGTACGGAACCCTAAAAAAAGAAGTCATTTCGATAGAAAAAAAAAACTACTACAAATTACTTTTTTTTTAAAATATCGAAGGCAGCCGACGGACCATAAATAATTTTGCCGTCGGTTCCATAAATGATGCTTTAGTAAAGCATTAAGATTTGAATAGAACTTGATTTGCATTGAAAGAAACAAATTGACGTCCTGGGTACCAAACAGATAGTTTATCTTTGCAGTCTTATGCCTTATATAGGGTGAGCAGAGCTCTAAGTGTCAGTGAAGTGGGACCGCAGGTTTTTAATAGAACGTGGATTAGTAAGATTGATTTTTTATCGGAAAGGGAAACAAATAATCAGTTTCGTTTAATTGTTGTTGTTTTAGGGTTCCGTACCCACAGGGTAACAACGGCACCCTATTACTAAGACTCCACCGCCCGTCTGTCCGTCTGTCACCGGGCTGTATCTCATGAACCGTGATAGCTAGACAGTTGAAATTTTCACAGATGATGTATTTCTGTTGCCGCTATTACAACAAATACTAAAAAAATAATACAATAAATATTTAAGGGGGGCCCCTATACAACAAACGTGTTTTTTTTTTCGGCGTTTTTGCCTTGTGGGACGGAACCTTTCGTGTGCGATTCGGGCTCGCACACGAAGAACTCCGTACTGTACCGTACAAATTGTTATAGCGGCAACAGAAATGCATAATTTGTGAACTGTCTAGCTATCGCGGTTCTTGAGATACAGCCTGGTGACAGACAGACAGACGGACGGACAGACAGCGAAGTCTTAGTAATAGGGTTCCGTTTTTACCCTTTGGGTACGGAACCCTAAAAAGAACTATCGACACGAAGGAAAACGAAGAAAAAGGAAAAGTTCTTACTCTTCAACAAGAAACAACCAAAATTAAACATATAAAATCCTTACTTAAAGCATTTCCCATTACGAAATCAGTCGCATAATTACATGGAAAATGGAGAGAATAATTAAATTACGATACTTGAAAACTTGAAGGACTTCAAGTAGACTTCGAAATTCCGACCTCCGTGTATTAACATTGATGGTTATCCAACTGATGGAGAATTCAGGAATTGTGATTTTCCTCGAGTATTTTTCTAAGTGCTTTCTATAATGATTTGACGGAGTACCACCGGGGTGGGTCGAAAATTGGGCCTAATACAATCGTTTTGAACTAGGACTTGAAGTAGTTAGGGAAGCGAATATTTTTGGAATTATTTCCGTGGCTACACAGGTGGATCGATGGGTGACCATCTTTACATACCAAGACCCCTCCGTGTCTCGGAAAGCACATTAAGCCGTTGGTCCCGGCTGTCATTCGTAGATCTTTGACAGTCGTTACGGGTAGTTAGAAGCCCGAAAGTCTGACAACCAGTCTTACCAAGAGATATCGTATTACCGAGTAACTAAGTTGTGGAGGTCAGATAGGCAGTCGCTCCATGTAAAATACTGGCATTCAGCTGCACCCGGTTAGACTGGAAGCCGATCCCAACATAGTAGGTACGCAACGGCTAGGCAGATGATGATTGTCCATTGTTGTTCATTAGGTACTTACATATTAAAACTTTGGTAAGACTCGAGTCTATTCTATTACCTTTAGTTTCCTTCAGTTGCCTGTTAGTACTACCCCTCGTCAGATCGGTAAGCATAGAGTCTTAGTGTCTAACACACTATGCCGATGGTACGCGACCGAAGTTCCGCGGCTGATTTTACGTTCCGACGTATTCGGCTGATATGACAAACCAAAAGTGCAGAAATGCAGAAATTCAGCTGCGCACACGCGAGGCGCGTGCATGCCTGCCTCTCGCTGCTTCCCGCCCCGGATCTTCTTCGGCAATCGAACCGAACTTCGGTCGCGTATAATGTGTGCTCTACAGAATGCGTTGCCGCCGAATTGCCGCTGAACTTACGCCCGAACGAAGTTCGGCTATAGGCTGTAACGCAAGGTAATTTCGGCATAGTGGGTCGTCAGTAATTGAAATAGCATTGCAGGCGTAATCATGCCGAACTTCGGTCGCGTAATTTCGGCATAGTGTGTTTAGACACTTATAGGCTAAAATGTAGGCGTTGAATCAAGATTTATAAGACCCAGGCGTGTTTTCGGATTGATATTTTTTTAGGCTCTCCAAAATTCGTTTCGCGTCCCCTTTTTAATATCATTTCTATACCAGTAATTACCATCTAATACTCTTCAAACAAGTACATTTCTCTGTTAAATAATGAGCTTAAACAAATCCTATTACAGTTTACTAAGGCTCGGCTAACATCAGGATTCTTTCGCAGAAACACAAATACGGATTGTAGAGCTTTGTGCATTCCTATGTTAACGGGCTTACATACAATTTAAAACAGAATAATGGGGGAAAATGTCTTTTTAACCGACTTCTAAAAAAGGAGGAGGTTCTCAATTCGGATGTTTATATATTTTTTTTATATCATAACTTCCTCATATATAGACGGATTTGCAAAAGTCTTTTTTTGTTCGAAAGAGGTTTATTCCGAAATGGTCCTATTTTAATTTTGTAAAGATCTGATGATGAGCTTCGGAGACAGACAACGAAACTCTTCAATAAATGCCAGCAAATCAACCGCGATTGCTGTTATAGCATATGTATGCATTGTTTAGGCAATCACACAACATGTCATCACGCCTGTACCCTTTAAAGGGGTAGGCAGATGTGTTCAGTAACTTCCTGTCACTGATATTCACATAGCAATTATCGCCAAGCGGTTAGTCGACTCTTCACGTGACCAGAGGGCTGGCCTATTTCTTGGCCAAAGAATTAGCATTGCCATTCAACGTGGCAATGCTGCTAGCCTTTTGGGCACTGTTCCTGTTGACAGCGATGCGGACGAATTTTTTGATGCCCTATGATTATTTTACTTATTTTTTTCATATAAATGTACATATTATTATTATTATTTTAAATATTAGCATATATTATGTAAATAAATCTTAACTCCTAATATGAATTTTTGTGGGGTAAGTTTAAAAGTTTGTAGGGCTAAAAAGTGAAAAATTAAAAACTTTTTTACAGAAAGACAGACAAACAGACACACTTTCGCCTTTATAATATTAGTATGGATATACACGTACCATACCTGGTATTCAGCTGCATACGGTTAGACTGGAAGCCGACCCCAACACAGTTGGGAAAAGGCTAGGCAGATGATGATGACACGTACCATACCTGACATAATCACCTCTCTAGTCTCATCTCTGGAATTCGTACCCTGAGCCCCAAGATACACACTGACTGCCTAGTTTGGGGCTCACTGAGCTGTAGGTAGTATTTTAAGCAACTCATGTCGTCTCAACTTGCAATTTACCTGTGAACCTCCTTACTGTATTACCCGGTCAATAATATATGTTCTACTAGCACGCCCCGCGGTTTCACCCGCATAAGTGTCGATCCCGTGGGAATATAGGGATAAAAATACCCTATGTTCTTCCCCGGGATGCAATCTATCTCTCTGCCAAATTTTATCGAAATCCGAAGAAATAACGAAATACAGACAGACAGGCAAACAGTTACTTTCGAATTTATAATATTAAGTATGGATTTTACCTTTTACCGCCTATAATTCAAAGACAAACCGCAAAATATCAAGCGGCAATCCAAGGTTAAATCTCTGACAACACGAGACACGAGAGACCCAATTCATCTCGACCCCAGTTTTGTCACAAGATCAGATAACAGCGTCATTCTTATTAACAGTCGGCTTACGGACATATTTCATTTTTATTAAGACATCCTTTTTATTCCGACTAGGAATGATTAAAGTTCTAGTATATTAATGTGTTCACTTGTCTTCTTATAAAAGACATCAATAAAATATGGGACGAATGGACTTGAATGTCTCCTGAATCAGTTTTTTTTTATTCTAGTGTTTTTGGCGTAATTATCCGTAGTTTTTAGCAAGTTTATGAGCTGTGTGAACTACCGAGTCATCATCTGCCTAGCCTTTTCCCAACTGTGTTGGGGTCGGCTTCCAGTGTAACCGGATGCAGCTAAATACCAGTATTTTACATGGAGCGACTGCCTATCTGACCTCCACAACCCAGTTACTGGGTAATACGACTCCTTGGTAAGACTGGCTGTCAGACTTTCAGTGTTCTGACTACCCGTAACGACTGTCAAAGAACCACGAATGACAGCCGGGACCAACGGCTTAACGTGCTTTCCGAGACACGGAGGGGTCACGGTATGTAAAGACGTTCACCCATCCACAGACCAACCGCGGCAAGCGTAGCTTAACCTGATCGATCGACCTGGCCGGCTGTTATTATTTAGCCACGGGCTGTCTGAACACCCAACTAATCATAATATATGCTATCCCCTGAATATGTCGTAAGAGGAAGGAAGATGGATCAAGGGCAGATCCTGCTGCATCTTCTAGTAATCAAGTGCAGTTCAGGGCGATGCTCGTGCGCGTGAGGGAGAGGCAATGTTTGCGCCCTCACGCCCCTAGTCGCCGCAGAAGACGCCCTGGGCGTTGGGTATCGACAGCCGATTCCTGGCCACCGTCGGCGTGGGCTTGCAGACGGCGAGCAATGGGCAGCTCGCCGTCCGGTAAGGACCAGGCCCGGGTCGACGGCGCGTTGTGTTCCACGCGCGCCTCAAAGAGATGTCAGCACTAACTGACGGGGTTCGCTAGGGCCGATGACTGCCAGGGTCGCGGGTTGTTCGAAAGAGATACCGTGCCCCCTGGCAAAAGGCAACTGAAGGAACACGGGTGGGTTTTAGTCAGTAAAAGTCTGACACACCCTCGAGCTCCGCCCAGAGTGGGAGAAGTTATTTGATAATTTCTCACCCAAAAAAAAAGGGCGATGCTCTAGTGGCTCTAATGCCAGCTACAAGGCCATGATCATGATGAGCATGATCAGCCTTTAATTTGCCCACTGCTGGGACGTAGGCCTCCTCTCGGTGGAAGTGGGCTGTAATCCATCACGCAGGTTCAGTGCGGGTTGGTGTATGTCACATATCTTCGAATTTTAGCTACTGGTATCTTTATTTACCTATTGAATTGATGCATGAAAGATCCTACAAGAGATATTTGAGTTTTGTCTATCGCAGTAGCCTTACTTATCTCGAATCCTTTTGGTTTTACCCCAGATGGAGCCACTTCTTTGAACCCAGTTTAAAAGTATATGGTGATGTGTCAATGGTGAGATAGAACGAGATTCTAAATGAGATAGAACGAGTTTATTATGTTAGGAAATATCATTTTGTATGTTATTAATTTGAACTTAATTAATATTGATTATTCTGAATTTCATTGTTGGTATGTATTATTTATTATCATTTAATTTAGTCTTTAGTCATTATTATTTTTTTTTTTTTAATTATTTACTATTGCTTTTATATTTGGAATTGTGATTTACCTATTGAATCTAGTTGACATTATTGATAGTTTAAAATTGTATTACTAACACTATTTGCATACCCATGTGATGGTAAAACATGGAGAACTTTATTATAAGGAAAAATATCTGTGTATCTCTTACCCATGTTTGCAAATAAATAAATGATAAAAAAAAAATGATGATGATGATCTAAAGGACCAGGCAAATAATTTTAAAGCGTAGGTAATCAATGTTAAACTGTGCATCATTAAAACCCCGAAACATTACCCTCAGTATAAAATCGACAATTCGTATACAAAGAGCAACAACACATTGTCTCCCTCTCCCTTTTTCAGAACGAGTTTAGATCTCATAAAAGGTCTAATCTATTCCGCTTCACAAACCTCAACTTCGCAGTACAACATTAAAGAGTCGTTAAACTCAGTTTAAACATTCGTTCTCTTTTGCTGTTTCACTGTGCCTTAGCTAAACTGGGAAACATTTCGCGCTAAGTTTTTGACTTAATCTTTCGTTTGACGTTAGCTAAAGATGGTATTGATTGGTTAAGTGTAGCATGGTGCGATCGACTAAAAAGTACAACGGGGTAATCGATGGCAATGCGTTTTATTTTGACAGTTCAGCGACGTCCATTGCGGTATTTACGTTGTTGAGCAGACGAATTTTTCAAAGATATGAAGCAATGGATTAGGAATTTCTTTCAAAATCCTCGGATTCTGATTGAAAGGGTGTCGTAATTACGGTGTTGTTCTATGAATTTTAGTAAGGGTTTTAAACAAATTCAATAATAAATAACCTCTTCGCGTTTACAACCTAACGGTTAAATTCTCTGTATTAGCGGTCGGTATCTTTTAAAACTGTTTTAGTCTATAGTAGGTAAATGTCTATAAATATGTATTTTTGAAACATCGTTCAAACGAATGAAAATTATTGTTTTGGCATCTATTTTTTTTTTTTACTAAATTCGAAATAATTAAACAATAATAAACAGCGATTATTATTTCGTAAATATTTAGACAGGAGTTTCTCAATAACTAAGACTTATCTTAGTTTATTTTCGTTCGACTCACATTTTATTATTTTTAGAGAACGAAGATCGACAAACACACTAATATAAAGGCGAAAGTTTATGAGTGTGTTTGTATGTTTGTTACTTCTTAACGCACAAACTACTGAACGGATTTGGATGAAGTTTGGCACACAGATAGTTTACAACCAGGACTAACATCTAGGATAGTTTTTATTCCGATATTCCCACGGGATCGAAACGTATGCGGGTGAAACCGCGGGGCGCTGCTATAGTAATATTATGAAATTGAGAACATTAGAACATCCCGTGTTTGTGAACATTAAGGCACCTCAGACTGGCGCGACGCGACTATTATCATCATAATTTCAGCCCGGAATCACCCACTGTTGGATAAGCCTTCCTTTTCTTCTGACATACTTCCCAGTTCTATGCGTCTCTCGTCCAGGTGTTTACAGCCATTTTGACGATATCGTCAACCCAGCGCGTTTTTGGACGATACTCAAGTAGAAAGAAAGAAGAAAAGAAAGAAAATGCGTTTATTTGCGGCAAATAATATGACGAAGAAAATAACAATTCGGGAGAAAGTATGCGTCACATCTACGTAAAACGGCCATCGCTCAGCATAATGCTAAGACCCTATACAAGACAGAGCCCCAGCGCAGGTTCAACAATTTCTATAGTTGAAACAATTTCTATGAAAACTTAAGAGCGTTTACGTCGTACGGCTTTTCATACAAACTTTCAAGCCCTTATTTTTCGAAATGAATGAACCGATTTTAATGAAACTTCATACGCATAAGCAGGATACCAGGGTCTAAAAAGTTAGTAGAAAACATTTTTGAAATGTCTTATTTAAAAAAAGATAACTGGAAATCTCTGTTTCTATGGAAAATTTAAAATCGGTCTAATTTGGCTGTAACACTATTTTTCGAAAATGTTTTCTACTAACTTTTTAGACCTTCGTATCCTGCTTATGCGTATGAAGTTTCATTAAAATCGGTTCATTCATTGCGAAAAATAAGAGCTTGAAAGTTTGTATGAAATGCCGTACGGCGTAAACGCTCTTAAGGGGCTTAAACACAAAAAACTAAAGTTTTAGAAACAATAAAAATATAATATGATAGTCTACAGTAAACAAAATCAGAAGAATATATGATATTCTCCAGGATATATGCTAGGAAGATAGTGTGTTGAAAACATAATACAACTAATTTGATATGATAGAAAAAAATCATGAAGATACCTCAAAAAAAACTTTCTTTTTACAATAAAAACCATACTAATATACATACAATCATTCTGATTTTTTGTCAGATTATTCTATAAGCAACCTACTAAAATACTAGTGTTTTAATGTTTTCGTCAAAACAATAGATTTTTTGTAATCAAATAATTGCTTCATATTTTGCAATAAAGTACCAGCGTTGCGACATCGCGCTTCTCTTTCTTTTCTATGCAGTCCGATAGTGACCGCGCTTTAGGTCATGTAAGCCCCTTACTGGAAATTGTTCCAACAGTCTCGCGACGCACCGTCACGTCGCGCCAAACTTTACTGACACTGTTGACTGACACCCAAGGGTCATGATTGGTCACGAAATAGTGGGCCAGTAACCACCAGTATGATCGTAACCCCAAATCGTTTGTTGACCGTGACAATATAAACGGTGTGTTTTATTTCTTCTTCTATATATAGATGTCCCAAGTACGCGCTTCGAGAATTATCGTCTATCTTCGGAAATACGAACGCGTGATGATGATATCTATATAGAGCTGCTATACAACCATTGAAATACTTGGCTATTTGGTACCATAATTGGACGTAGTTTAGCAGAAAGGACTCAACAAAAAAAAACCGGGCAAGAGCGAGTCGGACTCGCGCACCGAGGGTTCCGTAACATCCGGGTTTATGCATAAGGTTTATGTTTATGAAATTAAATGTTAAGGTAAATTGCGGTTTACGATTTATGACGTATTAAAAAAAACTACTTACTAGATCTCGTTCAAACCAATTATCGGTGGAAGTTTACATGGTATTGTACATCATATATACATACAATATAAAAATGACAAACAAGGTAATGGGTTAGTCCGTGTAATAACTTGACTTCTAAAAATTTTCAAATAATTCCAGATACAACATCATTTCAGCAATACACACCTAAACTTTAGATATCTCAAGAATAACTTTTTGTGGGTTGAGTACTTTATTTTTTTATTTTATTTTATTAGGGAGAACAAACAATTGTACATTTTGTCTTACATCTAAGTATACAATAAAGTGGGTTAACGAACAATCAACAACGTCTCAACATATTACTATAAGTATTAATTTACTTACATACAGTATGGAAGAAAGGTAGGTTTTTTTCCGCGCCTATCAGTTCGGAATGGTATTTCTGTGGGTGAGAACTAGACTTTTTTCATGTAGACTAGCGTCTAACTGCTCATCAGTGATACTAGCTCAGTCGGGCACGAAGCCAGATAAGACAACGTGATTTTTGGCCATGACCACCAGTGAGTTCGAGCTCGCGACTAGTTTGCTCTTAAGCATAAGTATAATCACCTTATAATGTTCCCACTGTTGGGACAAAGGCCTCCTCTCTTGGAGGGGGAATGGGCTACCACCCAGGCCCAGTGCGGGTTGGTAGATGTCACGTCTTCGAATTATTGGTCCAATAAAAAAAAAAAAAAAGGTTTATTGGAATCAACAAGTTTTCAAATTACATCTGTGGTGATTAGAGCCTCCTTTTAAGCGTCAAGGACATCAGGTTCAAGGACATCGCGGTTTCCTCACGAGGTTTTCCGTCACCGTATTTGACAGCAGTGGTGATGAAATGATTTACACAATGTAAAGCGACTGTCTGTGTTTGAACCTACGACCTACAACTCTTAAGTCGCGACCGTTACCACTGGGCCACCACTGCTCAAAGAAAGGGGGGGGACGAACTTCTGAAAAGAGGACTAGAGAAGTATGAAAGAAGATGGCATGTTGCCATGCCACCAGTGCTCTCCAAAACTGACTTGGAAACCGCATAGACGAGCAGTTCACGTAATAACAGTACGAGTTTACAATACCCACATTACCGCATAACAACAAAACTACAGAACTCCGAAATCAATACTAAATAGTGATTTTAGTTAAATAGGAGCGCCTCGTTACACACGGGGGAGCATTTGGAAAGTTGCGCGGGGATTAGTTCGTGGGTTCCTGCCGAGTTGGGTGGTAGCCGGCGGTAAACAGCTTTTCAACTAGTGTGGGCTGCACCGCTGAGTGTACGGTTTTTGTGCAAATGTTTAGCGTATAAGTACTTGATATCTAGTAATTTGAATGTGTTTGTAAGTGCAAATTGCATCGTTTTGAAACTCAAAATCGTTTAGTCACCAGGCTGTATCTCATGAACCGTGATAGCTAGACAGTTGTAATTTTCACAGATGATGTATTTCTGTTGCCGCTATAACATCAAATAATAAAAACAGAATAAAATAAATATTTAAGGGGGGGGAGGTGTTTTTTTCGGCGTTTTTGCCTTGTGGTGCGGAACCCTTCGTGTGCGAGTCCGACTCGCACTTGGCCAGTTTTACAGAGAATTGGCCTTCTGCTGGCCTCCTAATTATCCTTCAAAACTACATCCAGATAATTCATGGACTTTGACAGCAACGTGATATAGCAACTTCTATTAAAAAACAGTACATTATAGATAAGCTCTTTAAAAAAATAAAACGTGTCTTGTTAAATAAACTACTGACTCCTATTAAGGCGACTACATGACGTAAAGCGCGGTCTTTGTCGGACTGCATAGAAAAGAAAGACAAGCGCGATGACACAACGCTGGTAATTTATTGCAAATTATGAAGCAATTATCTATTTACAAAAAATCTATCGTTTGGACTAAAAAATTAAAACACTAGTACTTCATATGTTGCTTGTAGAATAATCTGACAAAAAATCAGAATGATTGTATGTGTAGTAAAAAGTTTTTAGAGGTATCTTCATGATTTTTTCTATCGTATCAAATTAGTTGTATTATGTTTTCAACACACTATCTACCTAGCATATATCCTGAAGAATATCATATATTTTTCTGATTTTGTTTACTGTTGTCGATCATATACTTTTATTGTTTCTAAAACTTGCGTTTTTTGTGTTTAGGTCCTGTAAGCCCCTTAATGATAACCTTATTAATTAGAGTCAACAAACTAATTTCTGCACCGGTAGCAGCCGCACGGGTCGATCTTCAGGGTTAAGCAACGCTTGCCGAGGTTGGTCCGTGAATGGGTGACCATCAATAACATACCGGACCCCTCTGTGGCTCGGAAAGCACGTTAAACAGCTGGTCCCAGCTGTCACTTGTTGATCTTTGACAGTCGTTACGGGTAGTCAGAAGCCCGAAAGTCTGACAACCAGTCTTACCAAGGGCATCATGTTACTTAGTAACTGTTGGGTAAACCCGTAAACTGGAAGTCTTTAAACAGACTCCGGACCCAGGATGGCCGAAGCAAGGAAAACCTGTTCAGGTGGACATTCATAGACGACTCCGCCCTGGAGTGTAAATGTGGGGCTGTTCCACAAACGATGGGACACTTAATATCGTGTCCTGCGTGTCCTGTCAGCTGCACGTTACAGGAACTGGTGGACGCTGGTGATGGCGTCAAACAAGTAGCCGAATTCTGGATGGAGTCTATTTAGATTGCTATAGACACGCTAAGAAGAAGACTGTTGGATTGCCACTAATACTACTAACTGGGCTGTGGAGGTCAGTTAGGCAGTCGCTTCATGTAAAATACTGGTATCCAGGTGCCTCCGGTTAGACTGGAAGCTGTAATTTCGAAAAGGCTAGGCAGATTGTTGAGTGTGGTGGTTAGCGAAACAAATGGTCAGTATTTCAAGCATTCGACAAACTTTTTAACTTGTATAATAAAATAAAAACAAAAATCATGAATGAATGAATGAATTGCATGGATCCCAGCATGGTTAAACCAGACTCAATTATTATTAATCGAATGAACCCCAAATTCGCACTAGCTCCTGTAGCCTCATGTTCATGGTGCTACAGCGACCATTGCATATCAAGGAATAGACCGGGGGGCGCGGTAATGGTAGGGAAGACGTGCCCGTAGGATAGGTAAGGATTTAAGAACCTACCGGATATGCATCCTAGAGCAGCATAAGCATTGGACTAGTGCAGAGATGGGTAATTATTATCTATGGATACCCGCATCTTTTATCGACCTTGCCGCCAGGTTGGTTCAGGTCGAGCTTCATCGGTGCGTCTTTTGGCGGGGTTCTACTGCTTTCTACCGAGTAAAAACAAAAATCAACCACAAAATACCAATTTCGATCATCACTTTCTTCACAAAAAACGAATTTCTACCAAAGCCTATGAAATATCACAAAAAAGATTCCGTTGACAATAAACGATTAGCCAAATGCCCGGAAACGGATATGGGGTGTAGGTCGAAGACGACTACTGGGAATGGACGCCGTAAAAGTTGCCCGACGATGTTACCTCGCTTGAATGTTTTCTCACTAGCTGTGGGGCTAGGGAAACAGCGAGTCATGAGAGGTAGCGGAGCGGGTAAGAAGAAAATGTAGGTCAAGACATGAAAACACATAGAACGTCTCTAATCTCTCGAAGAAAAGACGGAGGGCAATGCTTTTTTCTTTTCTGGTGGGAAATCATCAAATGACTCCTCCCGCTCTGGGTGGAGCGGAAGGGAGTGTCAGACTCTTACTGACTAAAACCCACCATGTTCCTTCCCATGTTCCTTCCTTAGCCCATTATGTTCCGGGCCAGCGGTAACCCTTTCGGACAATCCCGCTGACCCGGCAGGCTGCGGCCCTAAGGTACCCCTTCCTAATGGTTTTGACAGAACTGTTGTCAAAATTATCTAAAGAGTGGCAGCATCGACGCGCAACCAGTCACATACATTTTGACCGCAGTCCAACAAAGTTCTTAAAAAAACAACCTACCAAGTGCGAGTCGGACTCGCACACGAAGGGTTCCGTACCACAAGGCAAAAATGCCGAAAAAAAAAACACGTTTTTTGTATGGGATGGCCCGTCTTATTTTATTCTGTTTTTTAGCATTTGTTGTTGTAGCGGCAACAGAAATAAATAATCTGTGATAATTTCAACTGTCTAACTATCACGGTTCATGAGATACAGCCTGGTGACAGACAGACGGACAGTGGAGTTTTAGTAATAGGGTCCCGTTTTTACCCTTTCGGTACGGAACCCTAACTCCAATAACAGAGGCTACATTTTTTATTGAACAGAAAATCAGCAGTTTTTTATTCCCGCTGGTTTTAAAGCCCAACATAGCGCTGGCAACTATTATTCCTTACTAAAAAGTTTTCCAATAAACGACTTTTTTGTGTGGAAATCCAAATCCTTCCACCAATGGCTTAGTTTTCTTGTGTTTATTCACAGGAGTGTGTTTGGACCATGATTCTTATGCAAAGAGTTTCCATTCGGAAAGACATACCCACTCGTAAGTTCAAGTAATTTGGGTAAATATATTTGCTCTTCGTCGGAAAGTTCACCTATTTTCTGTAAAACCTTTTTAGGGTTCCGTACCCAAAGAGTAAAAACGGGACCCTATTACTAAGACTTCGCTGTCTGTCCGTCCGTCAGACTGTCTGTCACCAGGCTGTATCTCAAGAACCGCGATAGCTAGACAGTTGAAATTTTCAAAAATGATGTATTTCTGTTACCGCTATAACAACAAATACTAAAAACAAAATAAATTAAATATTTAAGGGGGGCTCCCATACAACAAACATGTTTTTTCTGCGTTTTTGTCTTGTGGTACGGAACCCTTCGTGTGCGAGTCCGACTCGCACTTGGCCAGTTTTCAGTGTTGCGTAAGTTTTAACATCTACTGTAGAATCTAGAGGTACTGTTAAATCGAGACTAATATTTTAAATTCGAAAGTAACTCTGTATGTATGTTACCTTATCACGCCTAAACCACTGAACGGATTTCGATAAAATTTGGCAAGGAGATAAATGGCATCCTGGGGAAGGATATGGGATAATTTCAGACATCCACAAAAGCAAAGCCGCGGGCTGAAGCTAGTACCTACTGAATAATTATGAAATTAATAAATATAATTTTCACAATAACATGTAAATATGGAAATAACACCAACATTTTAATAAAACAAAAGCAATTAGACATCAAAATCACAATCACGGACAAAAGCGTGTATAATAAAATATTTTTCCGGTAATATATTCCATTTAATATGATAACGAATGATTTCCCACGAGGTCGTATCGATATTAAATAGCAATTTAATCGATACACGACAAATCCGATTCATAATTCATATTGAATTTGATAAATTAAAGTCATAAAAATGTAAATACATATATATCGTTTTGAATGTGGGTCGTTTGGGAGCAATATTTTTTTTTGATGACGTAATTTTACACGTGACGTAACATCACGGCATGTTTCCCTGAAGGGTTAGGCAGACCTAGGCGGGGGCGAGCCTATTGTTATCAACCGTACACAAATCACCATCTGCCTAGCCTTTTCCCAACCATGTTGGGGTCGGCTTCCAGTCTAACCGGATGCAGCTGAACACCAGTATTTTACATGGAGCGACTGCCTATCTGACCTCCACAACCCAGTTACTGGGTAATACGATACCCCTTGGTAAGACTGGTTGTCAGGCTTCCGGGCTTCTGACCACCCGTAACGACTGTCAAAGATCCACAAATGACAGCCGGGACTAACGGCTTAACGTGCTTTCCGAGGCACGGAGACAAATCCAGGCTGCAAATAAAAGCTTGTAAAAACCCAAAAACACTTTACCCGACCTGAGAATCGAACCTAGGACCTGCCCAGCAGTAGCGACGTGGTTTTGTCGTAGACATTGCAATCGTTCTGATTTCCTTCTAGATTTTTGTAGAATACACATACTCTTTAAGGGGCTTACATGACCTAAAGCGCGGTCACTGTCGGACTGCATAGAAAAGAAAGAGAAGCGCGATCACACAACGCTGGTAATTTATTGCATAATATGAAGCAATTATTTAATTACAAAAAATCTATTGTTTGGTCTAAAACAGTTAAGTGTTATAGTATGTTGCTTGTAGTAAAATCTGACAAAAAATCGGAATGATTGTATGTATATTAGTATGGTTTTTATTGTAAAAAGAAAGGTATCTTCATGATTTTTAGGGTTCCGTACCCAAAGGGTAAAAACGGGACCCTATTACTAAGACTTCGCTGTCTGTCCGTCTGTCTGTCTGTCTGTCACCAGGCTGTATCTCAAGAACCGCGATAGCTAGACAGTTGAAATTTTCACACATGATGTATTTCTGTTGCCGCTATAACAACAAATACTAAAAACAAAATAAAATAAATATTTAAGGGGGGCTCCCATACAACAAACGCGATTTTTTTGCCCTTTTTTGCTCGATATCAAAAATGGCAACAGGTAGGCACTTGAAATATTCACAAAATACTCAGTTGTATTTTAACTTTAATAATAAATAATAAAATTATAATAAAATAAATATTTAAGGGGGGCTCCCATACAACAAACATGTTTTTTTCGGCGTTTTTGCCTTGTGGTACGGAACCCTTCGTGTGCGAGTCCGACTCGCACTTGGCCAGTTTTTTTTCTATCGTATCAAATTAGTTGTATTATGTTTTCAACACACTATCTACCTAGCATATATCCTGAAGAATATCATATATTTTTCTGATTTTGTTTACTGTAGTCGATCATATACTTTTAATGTTTCTAAAACTTGCGTTTTTTTGCGTTTAGGTCTTGTAAGCCCCTTAAGCAAAGAGAAGAAAATAAAAGAAGATTGAGTGGCTAGCGAGACTGGCCACATCTGGCAATAGTCACGCTATCGCCACGAGGAACAAGTTTTATTAAAGTACTAGCTGTGCTCCGCGATTTCACTCGCGTGAAGTTTAAAATTTTTAGAATGTTTAAGTGTGATTTTCAGAAAGCCACAGAATCTTTGCTACTTTTTATCGAACTCGTTTAGTAGCTAAGTCATTTAACAAACAGAAATACAGTAATAATAATAATAATTTATTTAGCAAAAAGAAGAAATACAATGCATGTTACATTATTTTGTTAATACATTTGTGCTCAATTTTTGTGAATAATGACCCCGATGCTAAGAAAATTCTGTGTCCAGTCAATCATAAATCGCATTTACATTTTTGGGGTTCCGTAACTCAAAACGAAAATCGGAACCCTTAAAGATCACTTCGTTGTCCGTCTGCCTTTTTCTCAGGAACGCGTGGGGTTATCAAGTTGAAATTAATATCAAATACTCAGGGTTGCAATCCCTTGAAGCAGTGAAAAATCAAACTTCTAAGTCAACGCAATCAAAAGATATGGGCGTTTATGTTCCGGAATCAATACCAGGGTACTTCCTGTTGACCTAGAATCATGAAAGGCAAGCAGCAATCTCATGTACCACAAGTAAAGGAAAAAATCCGAAAACCGTACCTGTGATAAACTATTTACATACCTACAAATTTGTACGGATCCCTCAGAGCGCGAGTCCGACTCGCACTTGACCGATTTTTTTCTACATCGTACCAATGTAACATAATATATTCTTTCTAGGTTAATCTTGGACATCACCGACTTCGGTGAAAGAAAACATTGGCATCGTGAGGAAGGACTTACAATTAATATAAGCTTGAATTCGCCAATCCATCTTGAACAAGCCTGGTAATCAATGCTCGTGCCTTCTCTGTGTGGAAAGAGGCCATTGCCCAGCAGTGGGTCAATAACAGGCTGATAATAATATTCATATCGCACTAGCTTCCGCCCGCGGCTTCGCCCATGAGGTATGTCGAAAAAAACTACCCTATGTCCTTCCCCGGGATACAATCTATCTCTCTGCCAAATTTTATCGAAATCCGTTCAGTGGTTTAGGCGTGAAAAGGTAACATACCTACAGACAGACAGAGTTACTTTCGAATTTATTATATTAGCATGAATTAACAATATTATTCTAACCTACAACTGTATCATTCTGTTTAAGTTTTAATCAAGTACTCAAGATATTTGGTCTTAATTTAGAAATCAATAATATCCAAATTAGGTTGGATTTAATGCGTAAATGTCAATATTTCAATCATAATCTAACAACTATTACTTCGACCATTTTACAAACCCTAACTTATTGATTTGAATAATATCATACTAAGTTAGATATCCAAGTAATTACCTAGATTTAATAGATAAACTAAAACCATGATATTAGGGTAATAATACTGTATTTACGACTCGGATATTGAAGATTTATTGACCACTAACGCCATTTACACTGATTTACAGAACTCTGAAGCTAAACGGCAGTATTTAAGTCCTATAACCTACTTACAATGAAATTTCAATTAAGGTAAGCCCCTTACATGACCTAAAGCGCGGTCACTGTCGGACTGCATAGAAAAGAAAGAGAAGCGCGATGACAACGCTGGTAATTTATTGCAAAATATGAAGCAATTATTTAATTACAAAAAAATCTATTGTTTGAACTAAAACACTAGTATTTTAGTATGTTGCTTGTAGAATCTAACAAAAAAAACAGAATATTTGAATGTATATTAGTATGGTTTTTATTGTAAAAAGAAATCTATATCTTATTTTTTCTATCGTATCAAATTAGTTGTATTATGTTTTCAACACACTATCTACCTGAAATATAAATCCTAAAGATTATCATATAATTTTTCCCCTTTTTCCCCACTGCTCAACTGTGAGTGCCCAACTGCGAATAGTTGAGCAGTGGGGATTCCCCACTGTTTCCCCACCAAACTGTTTAGTTAGGGAGTTGAGAGTCATCAACACAACTCTCTAAGACCAAGTAATCCCCAAGAATGTCTATTTCATGAAATCTTGACATTTGGGGATTATACTAACTTAACAGGTTGTATTACTGATTGTAATGATTATAATTCTGTAAATACATATTTGTTACGACCGCGAATCATATTTTAATCAACGTACAACTTAATACTGACCAGCAAATAGCAAAAAAACGTAAGAATATTTGCATTTCGCGGGCTACCTTAGCGCTATACCCCCTTAAGATAAATACTCGATTTAAAATGCATTATTTAAAATGTACGGATAAGTCGTAAATTGAAATTCAATTACGTTAAGGGTCCGAACTGACCTTAATATCATTCTTATTGACTACTAAAGTTAGGAGGAGTTTTATGTACGGATTTTTATAGTGTGGGACCGTTTAATAGCGATGAGCGGGCCATCAATTTTAATATATCAATTATATTAAGCATAAACTTTGTGTGCGTAGCTGTATTTCTTTTAGAAGTCGATAATCTTAATGGATATAAGATTTTGCGGGATATTTCGGTGTCTATCCATCATCATTTAAGTTACTACAAATGAATTTTCTAGTTCAGCACATCGAACAGTGGTTCTAAAAAAAAATGGGCGTTACAAATGTTTCTTGACTTTTCAAAAAAAATTTTTGAGGTTCCATTCCGACTGTCAAAGATCCACGAATAACAACAAGGATCAGCAGCGGTTTAACGTGCTTTCCGAGGCACGGAGGGGTCTTGGTATCTAAAGAAGGTCACTCCACGGACGATCGACCCGTTCGGCTGTTATTATTTAGCCACAAGCCCCTCCAAACTTCTTCTCTATTAGTCTTAGTTCTCTCACAAAATTAAAAACACAATCAACGTAGCTTACTGCACATAATTAAAAAAAAAATACCCCAAACCATAAGGCCAACAAACAAACGCCGCACGGCGTACGGTTACCAAAACGAGCCAAAGAAACTAAAATTAAACCAAGCAACAGAAACCATACCCAGCGGTGTTTTCCTACTTTTACAATTTATAGCCCCACTTACTGCTTACCCGAGTTTCTTGCACACACTTAAAAATCTCTCCCTAACATGAAGCTAGCTATGGTGTAAACAAAAAGTTGTTTTTAACACGTCCAAAGAAAGCATTCGTTGAAAGCACTGTGCTGTTGTTTTAAACTTTGAAGTAAATTTTGCTCTGTTACTTAACCAAAAATGATTCGTTACTTGTTTGAAACTATTTTGTTGCTGTAACTTTTGGTTAAATTTCTATTTTTACTCGTAGAAGCTTGTAATCTAGAATATGAATGGCTGTGCTTTGGTAATTAGTCTGAAAATTGCAAGTTGATATGTATTTGCGAAGGGAACACTGACATAACGGTTGATAATAACAGAAATAGGACATGCGCTTAGATAATATTTGCGCTGTAACTCGAAATAAACGAATTAAGGTGAATGGGTAGTTGAGACCGCGAAATTCAAATTTTCTTACGTTTTTTGCAATTTGCAGGTTAGTGTCAGGTTGTATCTTGATCAAAATATGATTCGCGACAATAACAGGTACATATTTAGGTAGGAGGGTAGGAGGGGTTCACATCGGCGTCAGGATGACGATGAAATACCTGGGTCTCGTCCTCGACAGCCGGTGGAACTTCGTGGAGCATTTCCGACGTTTGGCCCCCAAACTGGAACGGGCCGGGGCCGCCTTCAAGCGGCTCTTGCCCAACCTGAGGGGGCCAAACGCCTCCTGCCGGAGGCTTTACGCGGGGGTCGTGCGGTCCATGGCCCTATACGGGGCCCCGGTGTGGGCGCGTTCACTGCGGCGGCGAGCCGCCCACTACCTGAACGCGCCCCAGAAGGTGGTAGCCATAAGGCTTATCCGGGGCTACCGCACGATCTCGAGCGAGGCGGCAAGCCTCCTAGCCGGACTGCCGCCATGGGATCTGGAGGCGATAGTCCTCGCGCGCCTGTAAGAGTGGCGCGTCGAGGCACTACGCCGGGGGAGGATCCGCTTCCGCGGCAAATCGCTGCGGAGCGGACGGATCTCCGGCGCGATCTCATGGCGGCATGGAAAGAGCGACTGTCGCAACCCAGCGCATGGCACGCCGCGATAGCGGCGATAAGACCCCTCTTTGGGGAGTGGCTAGAGAGGCGCTACGGCGCCCTCACCTACCGCCTGACGCAGGTCCTCACCGGACACGGAAGTTTCGGGAGGTTCCTGCACATCATCAGGCGGGAGGAAACGCCCGGGTGTCACCATTGCCAGGATCGCCCAGAGGACACGGTGGAGCACACGGTGGAGGTCTGCCCTGCTTGGGCGGAGCACCGCCGTGTCCTCGTAGAGGCGATTGGCAGCGACGGCGACCTCTCGCGTCCGGCCCTGGCGCAAGCCATGGTCCGGGCCGAGAGGGACTGGGATACTCTACAAGGCCTCACTCTACAAACCTTACATCTTGGCCAAAATGTATGGTTTGGCCGTTTCATTGAACTACTGCATGATCATCATCTGCCTAGCCTTTTCCCAACCATGTTGGGGTCGGCTTCCAGTCTAACCGGATGCAGCTGAATACCAGTATTTTACATGGAGTGACTTGAGTGTTTGTGCGACGGCCGCGAAACGGCCAAGGCATATATTTTGGCCAAGATGTAAGATTTGTAAGGTTTTAGGCCTTGTGGAGTTAGAGGCTTATCTCTACATTAGATCTGATATTTTTTTAACAGTGAAAGCGTTACGTAAGTCTTGACAACCTACTTAACATGAAATTTTTTTGGTGGGATTATGATTACTTCATGATTATGACAGAATCTAACATAGTTTTTACCGAACATATTCGTACCGCCTTTTCTAAAAACGCATGTTCGCTCCATCAACGTCAATCATCTCTGTTACGGTATCGCAAGTGATAAAAACGTAACAAAAGTGGAACATATAAAATACTTTTACGTGCACCTTACTGCGAACTTAAAAACACTACAAAGTTGCCATGACACCAGACCTTTAGAAAATGTAGCTACTGCATTCAGTTATACAGTATACACTGTATACTGTGCACCCTGTATACGATACAGGGTGCACGAAATAAACGCCACTTGGGGAGAAAGAACCTTAAATATTTAAGATAGTGCAAATACATACCCGGCTCCTGCAACACATAACTAGCGCTGGAGTTGGAGAATTCTATCATTTGTTGTACAACTTGTTTTATGTCAATATAGTAGATTGTTTGCCAAGGGAGCAAACAATTATTTTAAAGGCGAGAGTGTTAATTAAAATAGTGTTGCTCCCGAGGTGGACACTCTACTTTTTATCACCCTCTATGAAAAAATAAGTAAGTGCAACTTATGAATAAGAATAGTACGTTTATTTATTTACATACAATTTTGAGTAAACAATTGCGAACCAAGGCAAAATGCTTTTCGCGCGTTTTTTATTTTTTCAGAAACTCGTTTTTTAATTTGGCTCACGCGCTTTTTTCATTATCATACAGCCTGTTACTTGTTCATACAATGTTTGTGGTTGATCTCTTTGGTGATTGGAACTTTTACTAACAAAATCCACATTCCAAATTCAAATCACTTTTAGTCCCTAGGGATTAAAGAGCTATCTTAGTGTTTATAAAGATAACAATAGCTCTTTTTGAATAGATGTGATAAATAATAATTTTTGTATACACTATGAGATTTTTTGTTAAGACGAAGAAAAACAGCTTTTTCATAATCTGCTAGTTTTTTATCGAAGTTTTAAAGCGGGTTTTTAAGTATTGATCAAGTCTCTTTTGCTAAAAAAGGCACTGTTATGATTCATTGGCAGAAAAAATCTATCAAATCGAGACAAGACAGTGACAACAGACAGAGATGGAGTTATTCGACCCGGGAGTACCTACACAAACAAAAGTAGGTAGGTACCTATATTAAACAACTTAAATTTGAATGACGTAAAAAAACCATTTGTGAGTCATTGCAATGTAACTCTTATCTCATTGTTATACGGTTTAAATTAGAATGATTGGCGTGAGTTTGATAAAAGTGTGCAATCATTCTTATTTATATCCTACATTACCGAGATAAGACTTACATTGCAGTATCGTATTAATGGTTTATGTCATGAATGTCCTACCTCAGAAGACGCCTGCATTCCGTCATAAAATGCGCATTTGAAAGTTAAATTCAACCTTAAGCCCCTAAAACCTTTTAGAATAAAAGAAAGTAGAACTCGGCTAAAGAAATAACAGCCAGATTTTTAGCGCCATTCCATCCAACATTGTAGCATTTAAATCGTTGCAATGTAACACAGAACTTCTCACTACCCACTTTGGTATATACAGGTTGTTACAAAAGAATGTGAGCTGAAATCCAAGCTGGTAAAAAGCTTTGGTGTTTAATTAATTTAAATCGCGAAAAGGGAGGTGACTCCGTTTGCTTTCTATTGTTTTGTTTTGTTCTTAGATTACCTTTTGTTTCGTGTTTCGTTTTTTTTTAGTTCAGTAGTTTTGCTGTAATACCTACATTTTCTTACTTGAAAACTTGTAAAGGTCTACATTTTAGGGTTCCGTACCCAAAGGGTAAAAACGGGACCCTATTACTAAGACTTCGCTGTCAGTCCGTCTGTCTGTCACCAGGCTGTATCTCAAGAATCGCGATAGCTAGACAGTTGAAATTTTCACAAATTATGTATTTCTGTTGCCGCTATAACAAAAAATACTAAAAACAAAATAAAATGAATATTTAAGGGGGGCTCCCATATAACAATCGTGTTTTTTCGGCGTTTTCGCCTTGTGGTACGGAACCCTTCGTGTGCGAGTCCGACACGCACTTGACCAGTTTTTATGTTATGACTAGGTTCTGACCGCGATTTCGTTCGCGTGAAATTTCTGATACCCTCGACCCATGTCGTCGCATTCCATCACCTGCCTGCGTCTCCTGCCCTATCACTTCGTTATCGCATAGCGTTTTTGCTCGGCCCCTAAGGGTCATAGCGTGACGTTAAATAGCCTGTAGCCTTCCTGAAGAATTGGGCTATCAAATGCAAAAATATTTTTTCTAATCCGACTGGTAGTTCCAGAGATTACCCCCTACATACAAACTTACAAACATACAAATTTTACCTCTTTATAATATTAGTCGAAAGACGTCCACTGCTGGACATAGGCCTCCCCCAAAAGGAGGGTTTGCAATAATCGCCACGCTTGGCAGGCGGGTTGGCGATCGCAGTATGGTATGGTGGTGGTATGCATAGAGAACGCTGCAGCCCATTCTCCGGTACGCCCCTTAGTCGCCTTTTACGACAGCGGGAAGTATGGGGTGGTGCTATTCTTCAAGTCCGGCACCACACAGACAGAAAATACACAAACAAACAAAAAAATGATAATATTAGTATAGATAGGCTCGATACTCGACTGTCCCGTTGGTCTCGTGGTTGCAAGCGCGACTGCTGAGCGTGGGGTCCTGAGTTCGATTACCGGATCGGACAGTGTTATTCGGTTTTCCATTAGGAATTTCTTAGTAACAGTCCGAAGTTTGGAAGTTGGCGGTTTAATACCCTCGTGCCTCGGAAAGCACGTAAGGCCGTTGGTCCTGCGCCTGAACTCTCCCCGGTCGTGTCGGATTGCCGTCCCATCGGACTATGAGAGTAAAGGAACAGAGAGTGCACCTGTGTTTGCGCACACACTTGTGCACTATAATATCTCCTGCGTACCTGGCTAATCTCCATTGAGATTGGCCACCGAGGCCGAAAACGGTCGGGGAGGCTATTATAGATAGGCACGTCGTCACCGTTCAAAGTGAAATCAAAAGTCATTACTTAATTCAAATTAGGCTGAGAATCAGCACGTTTTGAATGTCAAAATTACATAAGACAGTCCCCCAAAACCCATCGCCCTTCACCATTTCCTAGTTCTTTAGCTGGAAAGAAGTCGAGCAACGAACTCCCCAGCAGCACAGCTGCCTGTTCAGGTAAGGCCTACGTAGACCGGGACGGCATGGCAAGGGATGTTGCCGTCAGCCAGCGCACACTAGCCGCTTAGATACCGCGTCATTCCAGCGACTTCCCCGCTTCTACCCCCGCCGCCTCACCCCGCGGAATGTCACAACGAGCACCGGAGTACTTGGCATGACGTTGCCTACCGCAGGACGCCACGGCATCCCGCCGCGTGAGCCCGTGGCGCGTCTTTCAATGCCGTGCAATGAAATCCCTTTCGATGCCAAGGCATTTTAAAGCATAGCAATTTATGTCCTATTTCTATATCGATACGTTTGAATGTCCATTAGTAAAAATTTAAATCCCTTGCCATGCCCTGTCGGTCTGCGTAGGCCTTTAGAATTGTATTTGATAAATTAGAGCGATCCACTGCTGAAATTACACCTATTGGTTAAATATTATCCTTTGCGAGGGGCCCGTGGCTAAATAATAACAGTCGCACAGGTCGATCGATCAGGTTAAGCTACCCTTGCCGCGGTTGGTCTGTGGATGGGTGACCATGTTTACATACCGTGACCCCTCCGTGCCTCGGAAAGCACGTTAAGACGTTGGTCCCGGCTGTCATTCGTGGATCAGAAGAAGAAGCCCGACAGTCTGACAACCAGTCTTACCAAGGGGTATCGTGTTACACAGTAACTGGGTTGTGGAGGTCAGATAGGCCGTCGCTCCATGTAAAATACTGGTATTCGACTGCATCCGGTTAGACTGGAGGCCGACGCCAACATAGTTGGGAAAAGGCTAGGCAGATGATGGTTAAAATATCCATTGCATACTACTATGTATTATTAACTTTTTATTACGCTCTGGTTTCCCATATGGATCTTAATACACTTGGTTTAAATTATCACACTAATATTATAAAGGCGAAAGTTTGTGTGTATGTGTGTGTGTGTGATTATATGTTTATTACTTTTTCACGCCCAAACGACTGGACCAATTTTGATAAAATTTTGTGTGGAGGTAGCTGACACCCTGGATTAACATATAAGCTACTTTGTAACTCGATATTCCCACGGGATCGACATTTATGCGGGTGAAACCGCGGGGCGCAGATAGTTTTAAATAAAAACAAAAGGTACCTACTTTTGACTAGTTTTTTTATTTCACTAAGTACGTAGCCTTGATCCTAAGTCAATAATCAATCATTAAGCTTATCAAGCACTTAGCTTAGATAGTTGCAAAACTACTTAAAAAACTGTACAAGAAAGTTCTTGTTCGACAAAAAGTTACTTTGTATCGTACCTAAATGTGATCCAAAACCGGTTTATCTTGGAGATAAGAAGAAGAAGGTCACATGTCAATATATGCCCAAATGCGATCGAATTCTATAACCATTTATTTTAATCACTATGCTATGAAAGAGTGTGTTTGTGGCAGTGATACGCAATTTTGTTGCTAATTATTTTAATGCCAAGTTCGTTTGTTTTATTCGTTTAGTTAATCAACTCATCATGAGTGATTTATTTTCTTGATTTCGACTCCAATCTACGAAAGAGTGTGGAGTTTCTTGACCATTCTTCTCCATACGAAAACGTACCTTTTTGAATGGGCGACTAGAATCAATTCTATTTTATCGTAATTTTTGACGTTCAAAAGTGCCTTTTATGTGCCTATTTGAAATAAATGTATTTGACTTTGACTTTGAAGGGCAAACAGCAATCTTCCACAAATATTTTATGCAACATACATAAGTACATAAACTCACCCCATTTTCCCAAGGAGCTAGGCAGAATCTACAGAACGCCACTTCTGCAATCTTTACATCAATGAACTCAGCCTATCGCAGTCCACTGCTGGACTTGGGCTCTCCCAGGCTACGCCACAATACCCTGTCCTCCGCCTTCCATATCTAGTCTGTCCTAGGTACCTTCTTTAGGGTTCTCGAGGTGGAGACCGCGTATCGGCAAGCGTAGTGTGGGACCCCCCAGCTAGATGGTCAGACGATCCTTTCATACTCCTTTCCAAATAATTTGTTGGTAAATATTACCTCACCTAATAGTTTACTGATAAATAGACGTGGTCTAACATGTTTTTTATATCAAACTAGCTGCGCCACGCGGTTTCACCCGCGTAAATGTCGATCCCGTGGAAATATCGGAATAAAAAGTAGCCTATATGTTAATCCAGGGTGTCAGCTACTTCCATACAAAATTTTATCAAAATTGGTCAAGCCGTTTGAGCGTGAAGAAGTAATAAACATATAAACACACACACACTCACAAACTTTCGTCTTTAGGATATTAGTGTGATTTAATTTCAAAAGTTTAATTATTAGCTTAAAACTAGCATGAAAAATATACATTTGAGATCATGACTACACAAAAAAATGGCGCCCAAATTAAAAAACATAACGCAATTTCCTCTTAACATTAAAAACACAATTAGCCCCTCCATATCTCCTAATAACATACATTTGGGTACATACTTATATGCTAATATGGCACGTTTTAAGTGGGATTCCTTTATTTCTTTACATAATATGTTAATATGTAAGATAAAGACATATAAATAATGTGCTTAGTATAATGGATTTCATTTGGCTGGTCAAAGTAAAAATGTGAATAGGTGTGCCTATAACTTGGCTAATATATTCAGCGGCGCAAGATAGCTTTTATCAGGATTGTGCCGGAATATAGCAGTAATTACGAGTAGTGGCTCCTCTGACATCATCTGTCATCAGAAGACAGCCGCTAAGCAACCATCGATGCGACGGCACTTTGCTAGAGTGACTGTCACCAGCCAGTGTCACTGTTATCCAACCTTTTCGGTGATTTCTAGTCTTCGTAACAAATGAGATGGCGCCACTTGCTGCGCCGTCATATTTTTTACACACCGTATTTATTTTTCTCATCATTGTAACTACGAAACAAAACTAGTACAATCATTACGCTAATACTACAAGAAGTAAATGCTTTATCGTATGAATATGAATCATTCACTGATACTGTTAGCAGGTATCATCCCACAGCTGGGCAAAAGCCCCTTCCCATGACTTCCAGCGCTTGCTGTTGCTAATGTGGACCAATGGTCGTTTGATTTGCCCAGCTTGCCCCGCCAAGCCGCAAAGTTGAAGTGGGACTGGGCTGACGACATCGTCCACGACCAATGAGCTGTGGGCCAAAAGAACCACCATGTGGAGCGCTGAGACAGCTAGAAGACCCCGTCGAAGATGAGTCAGTTGGAGCGCTAAAAACGTTAACACCAACGTATCAGTCTACATCAGACAAACCGGTTTCAAGGTTTCAACAATTTGTCGTATCACAGCCCTACATAAAAATTTCGCACACGCCAAGACAACGCGCCTAAATCTAGTGCGTATCTCGGCTAAAATCTGCTTACAAACGTTACAAAATGAGACATTGTTAAAATATACAAGAGAGAACGCGCACAGAATTAGTTCCTCTAGATTTTGCATAAAAAACCGTTTTATAGGCTGAGTTGCTGTCTTATTTATAGGCAAGTGGATATCGCATCAATGGCGTCGAATAAAGAATGACGGAAATATGTAAATACTTTAAGTCTCTGTTCGCTAATTTGTGTATAAATGTAATATATACATATGTTTGAGGCTCATTTACGTACACTGGTTTATGCACTTAAATTTATGTTTGAAATTTTGAATAAGTTATTTGTGTTTAATCATTTACAGAATGGCTGACAAAGCTTTGTTCAAAAGTGTTCCACGATCATCATTTGCCTAGCCATTTCCCAACTATGTTGGGGTCGGCTTCCAGTCTAACCGGATGCAGCTGAATACCAGTATTTTACATGAAGCTACTGCCTATCTGACGTCCACAACGACCACAACCCAGTCACCGGGTAATACCCCTTCAAAAGTGTTCCGCGATGATTTACCTAAGTAATAACTGCAAGCACCGCAAATACGTGGATCTTTGACAGTCGTTCGAGTCGTCAGATGTCCAAAAGTCTGACAAATAGTCTTACCAAGGGGGATAGTACTCATAGTACTACCCAGTAACTAGGTTGTGGAAGTCAGATAGGCAGTCGGTCCATGTAAAATTCTGGTATTCAGCTGCATTCTGATAAGACTGGAAGCCAACGATCAGTACATAAAACTATTATATAGTGTGTAGTAATTAAAAACACAGACAGTCTTATGAAATTCACTGCGCGTGCTCAAATTTTGCCCGGAATATTTATTTAGTTTCCTGATTTGAAATTCATAAGGATCCTTTTTCGTTTGTGACTTATAAAAACACTGGTCTCCTTGGCGAACTCCTTTGTTAATATAATGAATTAATGATTTTGATTTTTAAAATATCGGTCTTAGTTTTGTTGTCCACCGACTAACAATCAGAGTCAAACTATTGCTGTCCTGTACTAACAGAGAAAATAAGAGTGGGATAGAAGAAATCAGTCTTTTTTTATTTCCGAATGTAGAGGTATCTAAAGTTATACTAATATCTGACGTTTAGACGCTCCCTTTTTCACTTGGTAATGACGTCAGTTACTAATTTTAGGTAGTAATTATACTTTTAACAAGTTCTTCCATTGACCTACAGAACTTGTATACGTGCCTGCCAACTTAGTGGTGATAATTAACAGGTGTTAGAACCAAAAATAGTAAGAATCAGTTCAAAATTCCATGGCATTGATACCATTGTCAAGTTAGTTGTACTCGAATGTATCACATGACACCATAATCTTGTAGCGGTACCTATCTATAACGCCACATGCAAACAACTCGTTATACTGACGTCACGCAAAATCCTGCATCTCGCAAGTAGAGTTTACCGCGCAACTAGCATAGATACAACGACTCGACATGAATCATCGGGCAGTTGCCCGCTAGACACAACACCCGTATGGTCAGAGGATCCTCCAATTTCTATGGAGGATGAGTGAACTTTACATTCTGTTCTATAATCTCAAATTTCTCTATTTTCTTCTTAGTGTCGCTGGCACGACTGTCTTTTAGATCTTATTGGCCCAAAACTTTGCCACTTCCACGGCGCTGTCGGTGGCAGCGGAGAGGTCACTTTGACTGCATGTTGTGGGACACAGAGAGCTGCACCCTAATTGCGTAACACACTATTCCTCTCAATTTGAATCATTTTGAAGCATATTGCTAATCCATTGCTCCTTATGTACGAAAAGTGTGTCTGCTCTACAACGTAAATAACGCAATGAATATTGATGAACTGTCAAAATGAAACCCATTACTACTGATAGCGTGTTACGCAATTACCCTGCAGGATAGGAGGCACACCCTACTGCCATTCCGTCAAGATAGCCCACTTCACCAGATCAGCCTATCCTTTTCCCAACATGTTGGGGTCGGCGTCCAATCTAACCGGATGCAGGTGAATACCACTATTTTACATGGAGCGACTGCCTGTTTGACCTCCACGACCCAGTTACTGAGTAACTCGATACCCCTTGGTAAGACTGGTTGACAGACTTTCGGACTTCTGACGATCAGTAACGACTGTTAAAGATCCACGAATGACAGCCGGGACCAACGGCTTAACGTGCTTTCCGAGGCAAGGAGGGGTCAAATTATGTGAAGATGGTCACCCATCCACGGACCAACCGCGGCAAGCGCAGCTTAACCTGGTCGATCGACCCGTGCGGCTGTTATTACTTAGCCAAAAGCCTCTCATTGCCATGCTAAAACGCGACACCTAATTAACTGCTCTCAAAACGGTGAAGGAGAACATCGTGAGGAAACCGGCATGTCCTAGAACCAAAAATTCGAAGACGTGACATCTAGCAACCCGCACTGGGCCCGCGTGGTGGATTACGGCCTACTCCCTCTCTCAAAGAGGAGGCCTGTGTAGAACATTAAGATGATTGACAGAGAAAATATAACTATCTAATAGCAATCATAAACGTCCAGACATAAATCCCATTCCCGACAAACGCCTAGTACGAAATCACTAACACATTCAACCAGCGTCCCAGATTCATACATCGCTAGTGGCCACTAAATCTAAAACAACAACGTTTCACACGACTCGACAATCTATAACAGACTGGTACATAAAACACGAAATAATGACGAGCGTAACTCCGTGGAATTTGAAAGACATCGGCATCTGTACAAAGTTCTATGAGGTCGTCTAAATTCGTCGTGTCTCTACTGTTTGCACGTATACCTGGACATGTAGGGTGGCTGTCAGTTTTGTAGTTACAATACTTTACAAGTGAAGAACATCGTATCTGTATTTATGAAGGTAATTTTAAAGTGTGTAAACTACATGACCTAAAGCGCGGTCACTGTCGGACTACATAGGAAAGAAAGAGAAGCGCGATGACACAACGCTTGTAATTTATTGCAAAATATGAAGCAATTCTTTAATTACAAAAAATCTACTAAAACTAAAAAATTAAAAAACTAGTGCTTTAGTATGTTGCTTGTAGGATAATCTGTCAAAAAATCAGAATTATCGTATGTATATTTGTACGGTTTCTATTGTAAAAAGAAAGTTTTTCTATTATATCAAATTAGTTGTATTATGTTTTCAACACACTATCTACCTAGAATATACACTGAAGAATATTATTATTTATTTTTCTGATTTTTTTTGCTGTAATCGATCATATACTTTTATAGCTTCTAAAACTAGCGTTTTTTGCGTTTAGGTCCTGTAAACCCCTTAGCTCACGAGCATATTCATATAATTTTCCATTGTTTGTCGTATTTGTTTTAGTATTTTCGTGTACTTATTTGTGCTTACTTATAATTATTTAAATGTAATGTAATTAGGTATTTATATAGTGTATCTTTGTATTCAAATAAATATTTGTTTTTCAATTTTTTACCACTGTTTGTGTCTGCATCACCCAAAGCTTGATTGGTCGAAAATGTCTGTCTGTCGCCTCTGTATATATTTGTATGCGTAAAGTATTAAATAATGTTTTTTTTTAAAGCATGGGTTTGTAGAATTCTAGTATCAGTACTCAAGTTACTAATTTCACGAAAATATGAACAACACTGCATCTGTTTTGTCGTATCTATGTGGCAACGTCTGCCAACCTGTCCATATGTCAGCCCCCTATGCAAAATGTATAGGAAATTATATGCAAAATTATTTATGCTTTACTTAGTTATCTTTATGGCGTTGTTTAGATACCATTAAAAATGTTTTATAGTTACAACAGAAGTTCAACAATTGTTTAACAAGCGAACAAACTTTTAGTCTTTTTAGTTTATCGATAAAGGCATGTCGTGTCAGCCACACCTGTCTTTTTTATTATTATTATTTGTGACCCGTTATAAAAGGATTCATATAAAATATTATAGCAAAGACACGTAAACAGGCTAGCGGCCATAAATTATATTTAGATTTCTATTTGTAGCACTAAATTCACATCGAGGCTAAAAGTATTGTATTACAATATCATTAAAATAAAAACGCGCCATCATGCTTTTAAGTATAAGTGGTTTTTAGAAATTTAAATCGGAATCTTTTTTGATCGACACTAAAGGCCTACGCAGACCGGGACGGCAAGGCAAGGTATTTAAATTTTTACTAATTGACATTCAAACGTATCGATATAGAAATACGATATGAATTGCTATGCTTTAAAATGATGCCGTGGCATCGAAAGGGATTTCATTGCACGGCATTGAAAAACGCGCCACGGGCTCCCGCGGCGGGATGCCGTCTTGGCAACGGCGTGCCAAGGACTCCGGCGCTCGTTATAACATAATCGCATCGCGCGCGACTTGTGGTGTCTTTGTGTCGCGCGCGATTTTATCGCGTGTCGCGCCTGTTTGTAGGAGCCTTAACCGAATTCAGTTCAACAAGCCTAAAACTAAAACGCACTAGGTCAGTGACCTCTGGAAGCGTACACGAAAATTCTAATAAATCTGGACAACTTTTGCGCCAAAACTTTTCAGTATATTCCCCAAAAAATAATTGGTTAGGCTTTTGAAAACTTGTGCTTGTTTTTTTTTAAACGAGACTAAATTAAATGGCATTTGCTTTTGAGGACCACTTTACATGAGAACAAGCAGTGGCTTTTTTTTTGCGGATGGGAAATCATCAAATGACTCCTCCCGCACTGGGTGGAGCGGAAAGGAGTGTCAGACTCTTACTGACTAAAACCCACCCGTGTTCCTTCCTTAGCCCTTTATGTTCCGGGCCAGCGGTAACCCTTTCGGACAATCCCGCTGGCAGTGGCTTAAATATTTTTCTATCTCCACTTCGACCGGTTCTGTGCTTCTCGCATCCAACGGGTTCCTGCGGCTTTCACAAGGTCGTCGGACCACCTTGTGGGAGGCCTTCCAACGCTACGTCTTTCGGTATGCGGTCGCCACTCCAGAACCTTTCGGCCCCATCGGCCATCTGTTCTGCGAGCAATGTGCCCTGCTCACTGAAGTTTGACAATTCTTCGGGCTATGTCGGGTCTACTATCCTACACTTGCGCATTTATAATATTAAAGTATGGATAGTATGGTTATTCAATAGTGAAAATCAGGATGGCAACCAACCGATTATCCTTTAAAGTTAAGGTTCGCGAGCACATTCGCAAGAAGCTGGCGGTATCATCACAACGGTAATATTTTCTCATTGTTTGTCTTATTTCTTTTTAGTAAGTATATTCATGTATTTATGTATATTTATTTGTGCTTATATTTAATGTAATTAGGTATATATTATATTCATAGTTTTAATAGGTATATGCGTATCTTTATATTTAAAATATTTATTCCTCAATGTTCTTGACTGCACCTACCACTGTTTGTCTCTGCATCACCCAAAGGTTGACTGGTAGAAAATGCCTATGGCATTAAGTCCATCTCTGTACTTATGTGCTTGAAGTATTAAATAAATAAATAAATAAAATCATAGTCCAAACATTCATTCAAATCACGTGTCTCTTATACTACTCAAATTATGGCCACTACATTCTAAGTCTAAGGAGGTGCAAGGCAACGCGCAAACTCGCCGGTGTGTCGTCGTCCTAACAAAGATGGTGGGGTTCAAAAACAAATATTTGCCGCCACTTCATCTTTCACAAGTTGTATGCCAATTTACAAGGGATTACTCGTGTCAGGCGGCCCTGTAGACTTTAGATTGATTGAGGTTACTATAAACAAAAACGAATCGTTTTGGTAGCATTTTTATTGCCAAACTGGGCGTATAAATAGATTCGTATGGTAATTTTACCTGTGATAGCTACTTACTTCCTTATAGGAGGGTCTACTATGCAAAGCTATGAGGTAGTTGCTTCATTATTGGTAAAGATACAAGTCTTAATTTTTACCAATAACGGTTATTAGCTTTTAGTTCTAAGTGGGATATTTTTCGACGGATTTCTGATAGTTATTGGTCTTTTAGCTACGAGATCTCGGCTTGGATCTGGGGGCCTAAAAAGGCCACTTGGCAGAATCATAAAAGGATAAACTTATCATATCATATTATAATTCATTATATTATTTGCATAGGTACAATTTCAAGTTATCACGCAATTCATCTGTTTGAGTGTTTTGTATGGAGATTCGTAAAATGGTTCTCAAATTATGAATTGCTTTAATGTCAAATAGCAGAATCATAAGAAGTTAGTCAAGAGACTTTTAGAGGAATTGCTTAAAGTGGCGTGTTTAGGTCCCCCGGTCATTTTGGGAGATCAAGAAGTAAAAAAAAAAAACTAAAATCTCAGTCTCGGATCTCGATTGCAACTCTTGCCGAATCCCGACGAAGTGGAGTCAAAAAACCAAAAAACTCAAGTTTTTTGGTCACCCTTCCATAAATCACCAATCAGACACAGCTATTTACTATCACTCAACCAATTAGGAGCCTGCTAAGCTCAGTAACGTTCACCGATTGGTTAAATCACTTGTCACTTCCCGTAACACGGTTAGTTGTTGCATCAAGTGCTTACCGTGCGAACAGCACTTAGTCATTGTACCTACTTGATTATACCTACCTTGGGCTAGGAAATAGATGTTAGGGCTTAGGTTGTGCGTATTGTCCAGCAGTGGACAATTAATGAATGAATGAATTGCACCGATCCCAGCGTGGTTAAACCAGACTCGATTAATCGAATGAACCCCAAGATTCGCACTAGCTCCTGTGGCCTCATGTTCATGGTGCTACAGCGACCATTGCATATCAAGGAGTAGACCGCGCGGGAATGGTAGGGAAGACGTGCCCGTAGGATAGGTAAGGATTTAAGAGCCTACCGGATATGCATCCTAGAGTAAGCATTGGACTAGTGGAGAGATGGGTAATTATTATCTGTGGATGGGCATCTTTTATCGACCTTGCCGCCAGGTTGGTTCAGGTCGAGGTTCCTCGGTGCGGTGTCCAGCAGTGGACAAAGGGTCAAATTGGATTAGCTAGCAAAGCTCTGCCGACTTAAAATTGGTACTCCACAAAATAAATTATCATTTTTTTTTTCATGTTAAGATGTCGATACCCATCATTTGCGGAGTTTCGCTAGCTAATTCAATTTAACACTGCACAATAATAAGAACCCTTTGTAGTGCGAGTCCGCACTTGGCCAGTTTTTTTTTTGTCTTTTTACGTATTAAATTTATTTAACTAATTTTTGGAAAAAAATACATTTACGTCGATGTTTCTCCAAATGAGCGATAATTATGTTCGAAACATTTGTCTGCTCAACAACGAAAATAACGCAATAAAGGTTGCTGAAGTGTCAAAATAAAAGCCATTGCTACTAATATATAGTGTACTAGCTGCACCCCGCGGTTGCACCCGCGTGAATGTCGATCCCGTGGGAATATCGGGATAAAAAGTAACCTATATGTTAATCCACGGTGTCAGCTACCTCCATACCAAATTTTATCAAAATTGGTCCAGCCGTTTGAGCGTGTAGAAGTAACAAACATATAAACACACACACACACCCCCACACACACACTCACAAACTTTCGCCTTTATAATATTAGTGTGATAACGCAATTACCCGCATTGGTCGTTGTGCAGACAACCTACCTAATCTGACAAATTTCTTTAATAGATTTTCAACTTTATCGCTTAACCATAAGGTTCAAAGTTGATTGGGAAAATTTGACACTTTCGGGTAGCTTGAGGTGCTGACGTCTGTACAAATTTTTTTCAAGAATTCAATTTCTTTTATTTTGTAATTTAAAACAGGATACAGATTTTTGACAAAAATATTTCTCCAATTTCCAATTGAAAGTTTTTCAATTTTTTCAAAAATTCCTGAGAACAGAAATAAGCTATTTTATTTTTTAAGATGGCAATCAAACTTTAAAAACCTTATCCATGCCACAAAAATAGAAACGAACTTTTATCATACAAACACGAATTTTAGAAACCTTCCCGGAATCGCTCGGTGTCGCTTACTTTACAACCTTAATTCCACTTTTGAACTCGCCAGAAAAAAAGGAACAACCGCCAAACCGGTTTCAATGTCTTCCCATCCCTACGTTTTCGGGGAGCACTTGCCATTTGAATTTGTACTTTATATTCTGAAGTTTAAAGTTCAAAGAAGGATGCCCATTTTGCACCTGACAATGTATAGAAATGAAATAAATATTATAATTTAGCTAATTTAAGTGTACATTCATTACGCTAATCACAATTTTAAAAGAAGGCCAGGAAAAAAATATTTATTTATTTTTCTTTATGCTAACTCTACGTCTTATTACCTTATTTTGAACGCATCTCAATTACCCTGAACGCATCCAACTATTCATTTTTTACAACGTTGCGTTTCGCACACTGCTTCTTGACTTTATTCAACTCTTTTTCTGAGTTTTATATATTATTTTAAGTTTTATTTAATCAATAACTATTTTTTATTAGTCTGTGCATAATACAGATCAATTCAAAATAATATGATAATTAAATTAATTAATTATGCAGATTATAATTGAGTTCGCATGAGTGAAACGGATTTTTTAGATATTTTGACAGTTCTGTGACTTCGTTGTTGCGCTTCCGTCTCGTTGTGTATTGTGTGTGCCATTTTGTGTGTGTAACTACTGAGATGGGCTAGGTTTCAAGACAATATCTCTGCTCCAGCAGAATTTCTGGATGACGTAGTAGGTAGGTATATGTATATGTACTACGGTCAACGAAATGGGTAGGCAAGTGACCACTTTTGACAATACAATAGCAAAGTTAGACTTTTTCTAAGTAAACAAACTATCGTAAAGGCAAATCCTAACCTAAAAAGTAACATAATACTTTTTGGCCTTTGTAGACTTTAAATCGTAAAAATGATTATATGACATTATTTTCTAATCTTACAGGTACTCTTTCTACTATACCTTATAACTATACATTAACTTTCATTATCAGGTTTTTAAATGTATGGAAAGTGGGCATTGTTCTTTGGTTGCCCGGTGATTTATTCCTAGAGATTCTTAGTGCGTATTATTAGGCACATTGAGTCTAATATGGCGCAGCTTAACATATAAAGGAATACCGCGCGGGTGGTAAATAGTGTAATACGTTTCTGATGTGTTTTTAATTCGGTATTCGTGTGAACTCCTGCGCACTAATAGACACATTACAGTGACTGTTCGTTGAATAGCTCTTTTTACTTGTTGTCACCTGTTAATTATGATATTGTTGCTGTTGTTAACGTTTAATTGTGTTTAAGACACAAGAGTGCGCAAGAGTTCATTCAGTAAAAAACTACTTATATTTTTTTTGTGTCGTTACCTTTATTTAATCTCCTTAAGAGATGTTGTGGACTTCGCGAAGCATTTTTAACAGTTCGTAGCATTTACCTGAAACAAAAAAAAAACAACAAATAAGTACGGTTCATCATAAAAACAGCTTTCAATCGACTTACCTCAGTTTCTTTGCATAAAATGCAAATAAAATACTTTTAAAACTCCCAAAAACAAATGAGTTTTTATCTCATAAATAACTGAACATTGGACAAGCCGATTTACCGGGAACAGGCCCTAAGTCCGGACATAGGGAGGGCTAAAATCAAGGATAATTCCCTTCAAAGTGTCCCTAAACGTAACAACACTTGTGCATTGTGATACATACGGAAGCCAATATCGGATAACAAATTGATGAGCGAAATTCAATTTAAGTTTTTCTATTCTTTTACTCAGACTTGATGTTTGGTTTAAAGGTGTATCTTCCATTTAGATCCGTCATCTATAAAGAGGTAAAAACAATGCTCATGGATGTATGGAATCCCGTACCATGCTGCATCAAAGTCAAACTTTATTTTTATAGATTACATTTACCATATTAACTCCTACAAAAGTTCTTTTTGTAAACAAAACCCGGGTTTCGGAGATTTTCAAAAAAATCTAAATAACCTAAAAACTAGGTACTTTATTTTGTTTGACACGTACGGCCATTTTTGCTCTAAGAAACACCCTATTCTATTCTAGTTATTTTTAATTAATGTAGAATCATAGCACTTTCAAAATTGAAGGTCATATCATATCATTTGAAACGGAATGTGCATGGTAAAGGTAATAAAACAATATCAACACTTTTTTTTACTTTAAATTAAATTCCCTGTTCAAAAATTAAATCCGTGACGCGTAATGTCGTAAAAAATTATGAAAATAATTACTACAATATTTTGATCTTGATGACTTGGTACGACTTTTGGTCATTCTCCTTTGTTTGTTTGTAAGTTTGTATGTAGGGAGTAATCTTGGGAACTGCCAGTCGGATTTGAAAACTTCCTGTTGCAGAAGCTTTTAATTGAGCTATCAAATAGCTCAATTAAAAGCTTCTGCCCGCGACTTCGTCCGCGCCTAATTTCTTGTTCCCCCGACCCACCCCATCGCATCGCATCGCCGGTTCGCGCTATTGTTTCGTTTTAGCTTAGCGTTCCTTTTAGGGTTCCGTACCCAAAGGGTAAAAACGGAACCCTATTACTAAGACTTCGCTGTCTGTCCGTCTGTCTGTCACCAGGCTGTATCTCAAGAACCGCGATAGCTAGACTGTTGAAATTTTCACAAATTATGTATTTCTGTTGCCGCTATAACATCAAATACTAAAAACAAAATAAAATAAATATTTAAGGGGGGCTCCTGTGCAACAAACGCGATTTTTTTGCCCTTTTTTGCTCGATATCAAAAATGGCAACAGGTAGGCACTTGAAATATTCACAAAATACTCAGTTGTATTTTAACTTTAATAATAAATAATAAAATTAAAATAAAATAAATATTTAAGGGGGGCTCACATACAACAAACATGTTTTTTTTGGCGTTTTTGACTTGTGGTAAGGAACCCTTCGTGTGCGAGTCCGACTCGCACTTGGCCAGTTTTTTTTTTTTGTTTGTCTCTTAATGGTCTTAGCGTGATGTTAAATAGCCTTTATTAATAATAAATAATGAATTTATTTTCAGGCAACAAAGACCCATAGATACATACCTTAAGCTACGCCTAGCCCTCGGGTGTCTAAAGTTTGAACTTAAAGCTGAAGAGTTTGTTTGTTTGTTTGTTTGAACTTCAAACAAACAAATTCTTCAGCTTTATTGTTAGTAAAGATAGAGATAGACAGAGTATAAATATAGATTTTAGATTACTATCTTCAATTCTTCACAGATATTTAAAAACAAAGGGTCTTACCACAAAAACTTAAACACTTGTTCAACGTGTGTCTAATGTCAGTGTTACGTCAAAGTCCATATAAATACGTCGTGTTTAAAAGGTGTTTAGCCTAAACAACTGATAAACACTGTTTTGTGGCAGTAAGGTACATGTCAACCTCCCCGCAAATAACATTTAATCGCAGCATAAAAAAAAAATCCACCACGCAGCTCTAGATTACTTCAATATCTAACTCAACAAAGGAAACATTTTCTAAACGGATGATTAATAAAACTCCTGCTACCCTCCGTATCGCTTCGCTTCGGAACTCGTCCCATACAAATCCATTTTCCGTAGAGGATTAAAAATTCTTTCAACGTCTACTCTCCAACACTATGATTAGCAGTTGACCTAGTTTTGAAGATATAAAACCATTTCTTTTTAAATAAAAAAAAGCTTGTAATAAAAAGGGGTTCTTTTAAGTAGATTTAATCAATCCGTGATTGAGTATTGGCGTTGTTGATGGGTTGGTCGTTTTAATTAGTGTGATTATAATGATAATAAAGAACACGAAACACAAAGGAAACACATGAACGAGCACACGTAAAAGAACCTTTTTTATTATTGTAAATTTATTGTATATGTGTATCCTTTGTTGGAGATCCTTAATAAATAAATATGTACCTGAATTACCTGTTATAATTCCCTCAAGATATTTTTACGTTGTTTTCACTACGTACGTCATTATAAGTAAAGAGCGCAGGACCTTCTTCTTCTTCGCAGGATTCTGCGTTATTTACTCATAACACAAACAAAAAGCTTTTCTTTCTTTTCCTGTCTTTTATGCCATAAATAAACAACTTAATTTGCGGTTTTTTAACATCTAAATGCATGAACTACTCGACAAATACTGAAGTGACGCCATACGCAATCCATTTTATTCGTTTTAGCCAGGAAGTCGACACGCTAAGAAAGAAGGAGGGGCAAGGTAGTAGGAACCTTAAAAAATAAACGAATAAAACGAAGCATGGTCCCCAAACTTTCCATCAGTATGTCACCAATCACACGTCTCAATCCAACCAATCAATTGATAGCAGACTCAGCGTCACAATGCAGTGACAATCAGCTGAGTGGTCTCAGACTAAACGGGTTAGTTTCACACGACCGGCAACTTGATATTAAATCGATACTGGCTACTCGATTCAACGCAGGTAATCGAGTGAAAAAGTTTTTTGCTAAAGATAGTTTAATAGAAATATTCTTTATTATGTACACCCTAAAATCTATATAAATATTAAAGAAAGTCGTGTTAGTTACACTATTTATAACTCAAGAACGGCTGAACCGATTTGGCTGAAAATTGGTGGGGAGGTAGCTTAGAACCAGGAGACGGACATAGGATACTTTTTATCCGTTTTTTTTTCCTGATAGGTGTAGTGTAGGAGTAGGGAAGGAGTAGTGTAGGAGTAGGGTTAGGGGAAGGGTAGGGTAAGGGGTAGGACACCACGGGAACGAAGTAGCGCCGGGCAGCTAGTATAATTATATAATGAATGTACTCGTACTTATGCAAAATATTGAAAAACATTTTAAAAGAGTAACGGTGTACTTACTTGCCCATTCTTCTTAATACAAAAACTACCTTTTGGAATGGGCGACTAGAATCAATTCTATTTTATTGTAATTTGTGATTGAAAAAAAAAATATTGAAAAAAGTTTTTATAATGCTTAGGTAAGCAAAAAATGTACTTATTTGAAACTTGACCGTAATAATATACAACAAAAAAAGTAATATAAAAAGAATATTTGTTCTGATAAAAGAATGCAAAATTACTATAATTTATCTTCTTACACAACGGCAAACAGAAACTTTTCAATAATCTTCAAGTTTTAAGTCTTTTAAAGCTTTTCAGTTCTTAGAATAAGAGGTACCTTGAAACTCAAAAAGCTTCGAAAGAGGAAAACCATTTCATTTTAAAATAATTATGAAATCAAAGTTCAATCAATAATCTATAGAAATAAATAAAATTGAAGTGTCTGATTGTAATGTGAAAATGATAGCTAATTTGCATATAAAAGTATATACAGTACTTATACAAAAAACAATTTTTTAATTTTTGTCTGTCTGTTTCTTCCGACTAATTTCAAAAACGGCTACACCGATTTTGATGGGACTTTTACTGGAAGATAGCCGTAAGCTACAAGAATAGGAGTAATTTAGGCTACTTTTATTTTAGAACTAGCTGCGCACCGCGGTTTCACTCGCATAAGTTTCGATCCCGTGGGAGTATCGGGATAAAAATTAGCCTTTACCTATGTTAATCCAGGGTGTCAGCTACCTCCATACAATCCAAATTGGTCCAGCCGTTTGAGCGTGAAGTAACAAACATATAAACACACTCACAAACTTTCGCCTTTATAATAGTAGTGTGGGTTCCGCGCAAAAGAAAAACCGATGAAATCCAATTTATTTTCCGACATACACGCGAACCAAGTCGCGGCCACAGCTGGTCCAATCTATAAATCCATAACTCACATCCAGTAACACAATCTACACTACTTAACACACATTTGGGACCTCTGACCACACCCTAAGACCTCAGGAAGTCCTCTGAGCAGAGATAAGATACCACGACACTGGAGGATTATATGCGCCCACACACGGTGCATGTCAAATGGTTTATAGAGGTATTTAGACAGACGTTGACAAGTTTCTATGGGATGTTGATTTATGGGTCCCAGCTTGGAATAGAGGACCGATTTTTGACTTTAAAGGGCCGGCGAACTACGCATGCTAATGCGTAGTTCATACAAACGTAATACCAAAATAATTTGTAATTCAAACATATTCTCAAGGTAGTGTGTATTTATTCCGATCGGATAACAGAATATTTAGGTTCCCAAATATATATTTTGAAAGGACTCTGATATAAAAACGAGATATGAGGAATTTCAAATTTCTATAGAAAACTTATTTTTCTCATAACTCGTCTTTAAATCAGTGTCCATTCAAAATATATATTTGGGAACATTTTTGTCCATTCAAAATATATATTTGGGAACTATTTGGGAACATAAATATTCTGTAATCCCATCGGAATAAATACACACTACATTAAGAATATTTTTGATTTACAAATTATTTTGGTATTACGTTTGTATGAACTACGCATGCTCCGCTGGCCCCTTAAGTTCTCATAAAATTCGAAATACTGTGGAGACTAGGTAGGTACTCAGAAAGTCTTCTTGTTGGTTTTTTGGGGGGGGGGGAGGCCTGTTTGCGGGATAAAGCAGTGGTGGCTCAGTGGCGATGTCCGCTACCTACGATTTGTAGGTCGTGAGTTCGAACCCAGACAAGCGCTTTACTTTGTGTAAATTATTTCATCAACACAGCTGTCGAGACGGAAAAAATTCGAAGTCGTGTGACATCTACCAACCCGAATTTGGCCCACGTGATGGATTACGGCCCACTCCCTCTCACAGAGAGGAGGCCTGTGTCCCAGCAGTGGGAAAGGCTGATTAAGTAGAGAAGACAGGTCTTTGTTGGTTTTTTATGGGGAGGCCTATTTGCGGGCGAGGACTGCAGTTAGTTTTCTAACACCATGGTGACTATAATTCCACAAGTTTGATGGAAATGAAGAGACCCTAGAGGCCTTCCTGGATAAAACACTACACAATAGTAGGATAATCAGCCTATAATGTTCCTAATGTAATCCAGCACGCGGGCCCAGTGCGGGTTGGTAGATGTCACATGTCTTCGAAGTTTTGGTTCTAGGCCGATTTTCCTCACGATGTTTTCCTTCACCGTTTTGAGAGCAGTGGTGATGAAATAATTTACACAAGTAAAGTGCTTGCCTAGGTTCGAATCTAAGACCTACAACTCGTAAGTCGCGGTGTTTCCACTGAGCCACTACTGCTCAATAATAACGTCGAAAGGAGTTACGGTACATTTCCCTTAAAAAAATTCTCTACCCCCAAAAATGAAATTGATTTTGTTGTCCATAATGTCTTGTGACGTGCTCAATACCAATAACGGACATTGTTGAAATATGGGTGTAAAAACACCTGTACCTGACCCTTTTAAAGGATCACTGGACCTGTCACTTGGAAGACTCATGTTTAATAATAGCCACTTAAGGGGAATACGCTAGGTACAATGATATTATAATAAACAGGTAGATATGGCACTAGCGCGCGCAAATTGTTGCAGACAAATTCAGACAACTGTTGCAGTTTCATTTAGTCCGCTAATAGCAGCGACCAAGACACTACAGATAGCTATCTCTTTCTGTGTCATACGTTCCGTATTATCTATCGCAGTAAGTACTTTGTAATAACAAAGCAACAATACAGAACGTCGCTCAATATGAACGTAGCGTATCTTTCCTTTATAATATAATGCTTGCAAATTATTTAATATATTTTAATATTTATTTAATATATATATTAACGTTTATTTAATAATTACTAATTCTTTTTAATTAATTTTTATATTATAATTAATTATTATTAATAATTATTTAATATATTTATAATATAAAAGCCTGCAAATTATTTTTTTTACGTTTTGCCAATTTGCAGGTCAGTCTCATGTTGATTATAATATGATTCGCGAGCGTAACAAATATGACTTTACAGAAATAATGATCAATACAAATTGTCAATACAATATCCTAAGTTCATAATAATCCTATTAAAAGAAAATTTCATGACACAGTTATTAAAAAAAAAAATCGCGGGCTAAATTAAGTGGTTACTAACATTAAACCTGGCGTTTCCCCCTTAAAGCGAAAACAACATGGCGTTATCAACAGACAAATAGGTGCAATGTTAGTCCAGGTTATCAACCGATCCCCCCCGGTGGGTTCCCGCATTGTCGAGGCGGGGGGGCTCAGTAGCCGTGGCTTGGACACCCACGGTGAAGCGAAGAGGAACCCGAGGAGGGGCCGCTCGTCAGGGCTTTTGCCTGTAAGCCGACGACGTAGCGGCCAACAAGTAGGTTGCGGTGCCGCTTCGGCGACATCGCAACTGAGGCGGGCCGCGATGTCGTTGTAACGGAGGCATCGCGGCTGAGGGTTGAAGGCCGCGGCGGGAGAGGAGTGCCGGTATTGCGGTGCGCCGCTCTCCCTACCTTCCGCGGCCTTGACGGGGTCGCCACCGTTTGATGGCGGACGCGGTGGGGCCGCAGGGGAGGAGGAGTGTCGGTATGACGTTGGCCGCTCTCCCTATCCTCTGCGGCCGAAAATTGGCAGGCGGCGGGGCCAATGTCCTGACCCGTCGCAGGGGGACCAAGGGTGCCCAGACACGGGGTCGTCTGGCGCCCATGTGCTGGTTTGGTCCCTGGGGTGGTCACGGCGTGCTATGTGTTCTGGTGCGCCGGTGATGGGGAGTACTCCCCAGAGGAGGGTCCGGTAACGGACAGCCGCGGCGGGTTCACGGATGAGTGCTAACGCGTGCCCGTGTTCCCGCCGTAAGCGGCAGAGGAGGACACCGTGGAGTTTTAGTGGGTTAGAGTCCCACATAACTGCACTACCTCCCCGTGGTAGTGCAGAATGCATGAGCATTTCTCCACGATAAAAAAAAAAAAAAAAAAAAGGTTATCAACCGATATATTGCCATTCCAAGAAGTAATGTCATTTATATTTCCAATGATTGAGTACCATATTGTATTACAGAGTATAAAATGGATCGTAACTCGATACAAAATTCTTAGGATCGATTTTAAAGTTCTTGGTAAAGATACAGGAAGGATTAGTTTGAGAATTTAATATGGCTCAACTGTTTTGGATTTAGAGTTCCAATGAAAGAATGGTTTCCCAGAGAAGGAAAGAGGAAGACCATTTCAAAGATGGGAAGATGACTTGAGAACTACTGCGGGAGGGACATGTAGGAGAAAAACTCACGATCGTGAGCTAAAAGCCTGGGGGAGGTCTATGCTTAAGAGCAAAGCAATCTGGAGACTTCGGATTTCTTCCTTTAATTTGAATAAAGTGTTAAACTAGTTCTAAGATTGCTAATAAAGACGTTTAAAGTTAGCCTAAGTTACTCCTTATAACATCAGCAATCTGCCAGTGAAAGTCCCGTGTCAGAATAGGTTTTGCCGTTTCGGAGATTAGCTGGAACAAACAGAGAGACAGACACAGACGGACAAACATTTTTTTTTTATAAGTAAGTACCTACTGTATATACTTTCGTGTGCATTTAGTTATTTTGACATTACAAACAGACAGTTCAAGATTCTTCACGATAATTTTCCTACACCGAGACCAGTAATTAATCTTCGTCGTTTCAGCCGATAGACGTCCACTGCTGGACATAGGCCTCCCCCAATTTTGGGAAGCTTTGGCCTATGTCCAGTAATTAATCTTGATGCCATTTAATTATGTTATTTATATCTAGTCTAGACTCTAGACCAGGGGTGTCAAACTCAATTTTGCAGAGGGCCATATATTAGATTTAGAATGTGTAGGCGGGCCAGGTTCAAATTAAAAAACTAAAACATACTGAATTATTTAGCCATCTTTATTTATTTAGTTATTATATTGTTGTTACAAATCATAGCAAAAGTAAGAGGGCAATTATTTTGAGCTCGTGGATCCGGATACTTTTTTTTTTTTTTGCGGATGGGAAATCATCAAATGACTCCTCCCGCTCTGGGTGGAGCGGAAGGGAGTGTCAGACTCTTACTGACTAAAACCCACCCGTGTTCCTTCCTTAGCCCTTTATGTTCCGGGCCAGCGGTAACCCTTTCGGACAATCCCGCTGACCCGGCAGGCTTCGGCCCTAAGGGGCCCCTCCTCGATGCTGACATCTCTTTGAGGCGCGCGTGGAACATGTACGCGCCGTCCGGCACGGGCCTGGTCCTGATCGGACGGTGAGCTACCCATTACTCTCCGCCCGCAGGCCCGCGCCTACGGTGGCCGGGAGTCGTCACGCGGCTCCCGACGCCTGGGGCGTCCCCCGCGGCGGCTGAGACGGGAGGCTCTCTCCCTGAACCGTCCCGCCACCTCCTTCGCTAGCATGACTGCTTCGCAGAAGGAGGTGACTGCCTCCCACTCCCTCTCGCCCCGGACCATGGCCTGCACCAGGGCCGGACGCGAGAGGTCGCCGTCGCTGCCGATCGCCTCTACGAGGACACGGCGGTGCTCCGCCCAAGCGGGGCAGACCTCCACCGTGTGCTCCACCGTGTCCTCTGGGCGATCCTGGCAATGATGACACCCAGGCGTTTCCTCCCGCCTGATGATGTGCAAGAACCTCCCGAAACTTCCGTGTCCGGTGAGGACCTACGTCAGGCGGTAGGTGAGGGCGCCGTGGCGCCTCTCTAGCCACTCCTCAAAGAGGGGTCTTATCGCCGCTATCGCGGCGTGCCCTGCGCTGGGTTGCGACAGTCGCTCTTTCCATGCCGCCATGAGATCGCGCCGGAGATCCGTCCGCTCCGCAGCGATTTGCCGCGGAAGCGGATCCTCCCCCCGGCGTAGTGCCTCCGCGCGCCACTCATACAGGCGCGCGAGGACTATCGCCTCCAGATCCCATGGCGGCAGTCCGGCAAGGAGGCTTGCCGCCTCGCCCGAGATCGTGCGGTAGCCCCGGATAACCCTTATGGCTACCACCTTCTGGGGCGCGTTCAGGTAGTGGACGGCTCGCCGCCGCAGTGAACGCGCCCACACCGGAGCCCCGTATAGGGCCATGGACCGCACGACCCCCGCGTAAAGCCTCCGGCAGGAGGCGTTTGGCCCCCTCAGGTTGGGCAAGAGCCGCTTGAAGGCGGCCCCGGCCCGTTCCAGTTTGGGGGCTTGACGCGACTGCTCGTAACAAAGACTTCAACCTGAGTGCGCGGGGGAGGGGCGCAGTATGCGTTAGCTGCACGGACGAAATAGAAGACGACTTCGCGCGCGCACGAGAGAGAAAGAAAAACATAACTAACACTCTCTCACTCGTCTTGTCTGGCGCTACTCTTGAAATTACTTTTAAGTAAAGCGCGCGTATTTTTAAACCTGCGTAGAGGCATTGAGTGCAGTCTAAAATCTCTAAAAAACAAGATTCATTTATCTGTGATATATTGTGATCGCGGGCCGTATCGAAATGGCCCGAGGGCCGGACTTGGCCCGCGGGCCGTATCTTTGACATGACTGCTCTAGACCATTAAATACGAGGAAATGCAATTAGCTGAAATTAAGCTAAATAGCTCAATTTGAACTTATTGCATTTCCAAAATTACCATTATCCATTTTTATTTCCTCTTTCCATTTGCATTTTAGTCCAAATGGACTAAAACACTTTCCAGGACATTAACAATAACATACATACATATAAACAAATATAAACTATTTACACTAGATACTAAATTAAATGAGTAACTAACTTACTATACAAATAGATACAAAAACAAAGGACAACTTAGGCGTCGAAGTACTCGTCCGCATAAATAACAATTGGCCTTCCAAAAAAAAAACACACTTAAAGCCTATTTACGGGAATTGGCCTTCCAAAAAAAAACACACTTAAAGCCTATTTAAACGAATAGTTTTGAAATAAGTTTTCACATACAAATCGGTTTTGTAAACCGGTTTTTTTTTCTTCGTGTGTTTTCGGTATGCCGCCTAATTACTACAGCTAAACATTAAACCAACATTCCCTACCCACGCCCAACGCGTGATAGCGCCACTTTACCCTCTGCCCCACGAGTCCACGTGGCAGGAACGCCATAATCCCCCAATCGCGAGGGTAAACACCATTGTTTACCCACCACTCAGCGTTTACCTGTTACGGTGTTACCCGACCTTATCGCACGTAAACCTACCTTTATTTTTTTTGAGGATAACTTCATAATATATACGGAGTAACCGTTTTGAGTTTTTTTATTTAATGATTTTTTTTTGGTTTTTGGTCGCAAGTGGTTTCAAAATATTGTTACAGTACCTCGGTACAGTCAAAATAAAATAAAAATATTTTATTTCACATAAAAATACATGGGCACTAATGAAATGTCAGAAGCACGGTTCCAATTGGTCGTTGCCTATGGAGAAGAGCCGTCAAAAAAGTCCAGGTTACTATTTTAAAATGGCAATAGCCTTGGCTATCAAATTTAGAATGACACTCCTATAAATGCTTTTAGACTGGAAATAGAACCCATGGCTGAATGCTGACCCCAAAATACAGGTCCAGGCCTAGTTTGGGGGTTAGGATCAGTTTTGTGGCAATACATTCGTGTTTATTTTATGATGACTGGTTTGTAACATAGTGTCAAATAATTTTTTTATTTTTATTATAAATGTTTAGTGAGACCTGCATAACCAGACCCCTCTTACATTTTTCTTCTTTTTAGAAGAAGACCCTTCTTCAAGAAGAAGGGTCGGGTAATGCAGAATACTGATCGTACTAGTGTTAGCTGTTGCCTAACCAGGTTCTGAACTCCTTGAGCAAAAGCAAGTCCTTCCGTCATTGTTAGTGCAAGGTGCAAGTTTCTGTTTTAATCCAGATTCTGGTCCTGGGTGCGATTCCCGGGTAATGTGGGTGCTTCCATCTGGAATTTCTCACTAGCAGCCTGGATTCTGGATTTGTGCCCGGATGATGACAATAGGCCCGCCCCCTATTACATGTAATAATTCAAACATAACTGACGCAATGTGACCTAAGCCTTCGGACAATATAGGCTTGATGTTATGGTTTGTTATATCAGATGCAAGAATTCTTATTTTGAAGTTCTTAAAAAACCTTTTTTCCCTTCAAAACAATCGATTTATGATAAAAATTCAATCACTGAGGATTTGAGGTGGAATATTGGCATTGATATTGCACAATAAACTAAACATTTACTCAAACGAATCCCACTTCATCATTGACACAACACACCCCGATCGAAACTCAACACAGCACTCGAGTATCGATATACCCGACGATAAACGTTAATTATGAGGTATTACGAAATTTTCATAAATATTCCGCCATCCCTTCGGCTAACGAAGCACTCAAATGAAGAATTCGTTCCGGAATTTGGGAAGGAAGCCTTCACTTAATTTCGGGAGGCTCCATCAGGTTGGAGGTACTGTGTTGACCTGTACGCAATAAAATAATGAAAAAAAAAAAGAAAATCTAACGAAATTTTTTTGTTATAAAAATATTCTTATTAAGGGGGATGGGTCAGGGTAACCCGCAAAATTAGATTTTCTTACGCTTTTTACAATTTGCAGGTCGGTGTGAGGTGGGGCTTACATGACCTAAACCGTGGCCACTGTCGGACTGCATAGAAAAGAAAGAGAAGCTCGATGACACAACGCTGGTAATTTATTGCAAAATATGAAGCAGTCATTTAATTACAAAAAATTATTGTTTGGACGATAAAATTAAAACACTAGTATTTTAGTATGTTGCTTGTAGATTAATCTGACAAAAAATCACAATGATTGTATGTAGGTATATATTATTAGTACGATTTTTGTTGTAAAAATAAAAAACCCGACTGCGGTAAAAAACTGAAAAGTTAAAAACAAGCCCATTTTAAATTAAACAAAAGTTGGAAGCAGGCGGGACCCATTTGAATTTGAAAATATAATAAAAATGATTATATGGGTCCCGCCTGCTTCCAACTTTCATTTAATTTAAAATGGGCTTGTTTTTAACTTTTCAGTTTTTTACCGCAGTCGGGTTTTTTATTTTTTTGAATAACTCTTTTTATTTCCAGCTTTTTAGTTTACAAAATAAATGTGAAAGATTTCGCAGACGATTTAGCTCTTGGTACGTGTTTTTTTACGATTTGTCACTTCGAATTACTTTTAACCATATAAGTTGTATATATTTTTGTAATCACCTTTAAAAACCCTTTATTTTGATACCCCACTCGATAGGTTTCGAGAAAAATAAATTTTTTTGAAGACATAATATTGCGCCAAAAATCGGCTATTTTATATTTTTTCAATTTTGATATACCCAGTGACACTCGCGCCACCAAGACAAATCTAAAGACGTATAATTTATCAAAATCCGTTCATTCGTTTAGAAGTTACGAGGGAACAAAGAAACGGACATACATACATACATACATACATACAGGTCAAACACATAACCCTCCTTTTGGGCTTCGCCGCAGTCGGGTAAAAAGAAAGTTTTTAGAGGTATCTTCATGATTTTTTTTCTATCGTATCAAATTAGTTGTATTATGTTTTCAACACACTATCTACCTAGCATATTATTATATCCTGAAGAATATCATATATATTTCTGATTTTGTTTACTGTTGTCGATCATATACTTTTATTGTTTCTAAAACTTAACAATATACGAATTGCGAGCGTAACAAGTAAGTACATACTTATAATCACTCAAATCACCAATACAACCCTCCATGATTTCATGAAATAGTCATTATTATAAGTAACTATAAAAAAAGTGGTTGATATTCCTAAATCTGTGAAAGCTGCTGCCAAACATTTTTACATATAACTTACCCTGAAGAGGAAAGAGTATTGATTTAGTGGCTATCCTGAAAAACTCTATCTAGCCCATTATTTGGAATGACATGAGAAAACGTATTATACCGAAACAACCATGATAATTATTTACCCAATACGCAGTAAATTACGCATCATTAATCATAATATATTATACAAATAATAAAGGTTATTTCGACTGTCAGCTCCCCTGTTAACCGAAAACAGCCAGTAATTTTAAATAATTGCGATAAAACAAACAATTTTAATGAATGACATTATGACTCGACGAAAAACGTTGTAACTACAAAATATACAAATCGGTCACGGCCGCAACGATACGGTTATTTTCACGTTTACTAAAAATAGTACAAACGGTTTTGTTTATTTACTCTAACGCAGGTGCTAAACTTTACTCTGGTTTAGATGGATTTCGTAATACCTTGAAGGTTGATGTAGTAACGTAAAGCTAAAGTAAAGTAATTTGAGTTGTTTTCTTTTCTACAGCCATTTTATGTGTGTATTTTATGCAGTCTAATAATAAAAAAACATCTCATACAAAAACCCTTAAAAATGCGCTGCTTGACATTGGGGTAAATTAAAATAGACTCCACTAATGGAAACACATAAATGACACTTGGATTGGTATCTACCTGAGATAGGCAACAATAGCATTAATGCCTTAAGACTTTCTTAAGCTCTTTTCTGCAACACCCATGACCACTGAAAGGTGTTCGATTTTTTGTTAAAACCATATTTAAGGACCTAACCATAGAAAACCCAAATCTATGTTTAATGTAACCCTGCCACAAATCACGCACTGATTAAAACATTATTCTCCCCAAAATCGTTCTCCAACGCAGCGATCGATCGCGAACCAAAGTCTAGCGGAATAAAGTCGTATGTACACAACCTGACATGTAATAGCCGTAACATAAAACATACTTACATCAGGTACCAACTTATTTCCGAATTTCGAACGCCACTGTCGTCTACTAAAAGCTAAAAGATGAATTACGACGCTTTTCGACGTTAATATGTGATATAATTTTAAAGGAATTTTCACGTGCGACGGTCTGCGAATGGCTTGTCAAAATTATTTTTAAATTTGGGAATTTTTGTTATATGATATGACGTTAACTTAACGTAGCTATATGTTATAGAATAAATTCGTATTGCAATTTGCTAATTCAATAACATAATTAATTTTATAAAAATCATAAGTTCATATTTTCACAAGACCATATTTATCACAGAAAACAAGATGAAAAGATAGAAAGAATAATCACTAAGCGTCTAAGCTTTAGTAGATAGACGACATACTCCTATTGGGGGTGTCAGGGGTGTAAAAGGGGAGGCATTACCACTTTAGCAAATTACTTTGTCCCTACAGAATACCCAGCTTTGTCGCGGATTCGATTTTATTAAACAACAACGCCACCTATAGGAAATTCATCTTTGTTCGAAAAGTGCAAAAAAAACTCGATAAATCTTTTACCTTCCGTATCGAATATAAAAAAAGAAGAAAAAAAAGCAACTCTTAAACTTTAATACTGTCGTTAAAAACACCGTTCGAAATTCAAAAAATTACAAATAAACATTCCGCAAAAGGCTGTGTGTGAGACTGTTGCCAGTGAATTGAGCAATCCAAACGTCTGTGCGCCGCCAAAAACGTAGCATACAGGATGCCAAATAAAAACCAACGGGCGACAGTACAACCCATAATTTTTGCCTTAAAACAAGGGACCCGTGTTGGCAGTGGTTCTCAGCGTTCGAAAGAGGGGGCGAGGGGCGTAAGCGATTTGTAAGAACCGATGAAAGCTCTTCAGTTATTGGAGTACAGGGTTGTCAACGCGCCTAATGGATATAACGGCATTTTATTTTTAGTTCCAATAAGAACGTAATTAAAGTGAACGTTTTCTTCGGACGGAGTTATGAGGTTCTTAAAAAGGTGATACAAAAAGCTTCTTAGTGAGGCGAGCAAATAGAAGAGTTTTTAGCTGTTTAGAAATAGCTTGGAGTAAATATCGGTCGTTTTTAGAAGGGAGGTGGCAAAACATTCAAATAAATGACTTGTCTTTAGAAATTTTCTTCCAAAAGACATACAAAACGATACCTAGGAGTGATTTTATCAACCACAAATTTTGAGTTGCGTCGTTTTTAGTGTCGATACCACTTTTTGGGATGTTGAAAGCGGCCATGTCCTAGACCCAAAAATGAAGACATGTGACATCTACCAACCCGCTCTGGGCCCGCTTCTCGAAGGGAGGAGGTCTGTGTTCCAGCTGTGAGAACACTACAGGCTGGTTATGTTTATGCTTATGTAAGCTAAACCAAGTTTTTTTATTTAATATAGATTAAACTAATAGATCTAGATTAATAGAGTCTTCTGTGTGGTGCCGGACTTAAAGAATAGCACCACCCCATACTTCCCGTGGGTGTCGTAAAAGGCGACTAAAGGTCTAACCGGAGAATTGGCAGCAGCGTTCTCTATGCATTCCACCACCATACCATACTGCGATCGCCAACCCGCCTGCCAAGCGTGGCGATTATGGCAAACCCTTTGAGAACCTTTTGGGAGAGGCCTATGTCCAGCAGTGGACGTCTTTCGGCTGAAATGATGATGATGATGAGAATAATAGAGATTAAACTTTCGTGGTTTCTATTTTCTAAATTTCTACCTTAAAATATTATTATATTATAAGGTACAAATTTAGAAAATAGAAATCACGAAAGTTTATTACTTAACGAAAGTACGAAAAACTGAGACGCAACTCGTATTCAAGAGCGTTTACCCCGTACGGTATTTCATACAAACTTTCAAGCCCTTGTTTCCCGAAACGAATGAACCGATTCCAATGAAACCTCACACGCATAAGCACGATACAAAGGTCCAAAAAGTTAAAGCACTAAAGCTACGTTTTTCCATCAACAAAACATCCAGTTCTCTTCACAATTTATTCCCACCAGCTTAGATCCTAAGTGGTGGAGGATTAGAAGATTTTTTCCTATCTATCGTGCGTGTGCGCTTGGGTTTGTTTAGGATCAAAACGGATGATTGAATCTATTCGTGTTGATTGACACTTGATCCGTCCTGATGGGTTTATACGTTTGTTTTGTTCGGTAACTAAACATGGGATTATTTTAGAAAATTGCAAGGTGGGTCGTGGGTTTGAATTTTGATTTTTTAATGTAAATATTTCTTACCGAGATTTTTTTTTTTGTGGTTCTTTTTTTGGATTTTAGATCGTGCTTTTAAGATAGGAAGGTCTGGAAAGCTGGATTCAGTGATTCTGACAAGGATGTTATTTAAGACAACAAAAAACAAGGAATACTGTATTTGATACCACACAAAATGGGTTCTTACCGAGACGTGGTCATGATTTTGAATTTTACATCGTGTTTTTATGACAGGAAGGTTTAAATCTGTGAAGCTGGATTTAGTGATTCTAACAAGAATGACGTTTAAGACAAAAAAAAAAAAATAATTTGACACCATAAAGAAATAATATAATAACGCATACCGCAAGAGCTATAGGAAAAGACTTATAGGAACGACTTGTCGGAGACCCTTGTCCATCAGTGGTACAGTATAGGCTAAAGAAAAAAAAAATAGAAATAATTTATCAGTTGAATGAGAAAAGTATGGTTCCAAAAATTATATTGTGAGAGGTAACCGCCTAGCCAGTGATCTCCGAAGGGTGTGCAGAGGTGTATGACCCCCTTCAATTCTCTGAGAGGTATTAGGTCCCATGTGGTTGGTCCCACGGGCAAACTGCGTGATAGGGGACGACAGGAAAGACAATGTTGTAAAGATTATTAGATTTGTGTTACAATTGTTTGGTATGTGAAGTTGTTATTTATGTTTTTCTACCGTTTCGTTTCTTCTACGGCTTATGCCCGTTTTTGATAGCACTGGGAAAACATTTAACTTTCGGCGCTGAGTTGACTGTTGAAAATTTAACAGTGCGCTTTTGTTAAGGCGTTCATTTAAGTGTTAAAACTGTTATAAGCCTTCCATTACAGAATCAAACTTCATTTAGCCATTTAAAAATGATGGGTTGTTCCTTCTATTTTCATCATTTGACCCAGCAATACTGTAATGTCATCAAGACTACACGTGTATGCGAAATTCCGACGAAATCGGATTACGGGTTGTGGGTGTAAAATCGATCACCAGATTTGACCCGTAAAACACATACCTACTCACGCCTTCTTCAAATGGGGATAGGCAGAAACTAAAGAACGCCGCCTGCCAAGATCCTTACGTACTCCTTTTAAAATTGTTTAATCTCTCGCGGAAATCGGACAGCACCGCAAAATTATACCTTACCAGCAAAATCTAAGCACATTTCCAAATATTAATGCACGAACTGCTTCAGAAACGTTATTCTAACTGACAGAGCTGTCATGGGGTCGCCAGAATCAGGTCAAGGCTGCTAACTAATCAATCCTTACTGCTGTTTGATTTTCATTTAGGTTTGCTAACGTTTGTGGCTTAGTGTTGAGAGATAGGAATGTTATAATCTATACTAATACTATTATAGCAATAATAATAAAGCTAAAGAGTTTGTTTGTTTGAACGAGCTAATTTCTGAAACTACCGGTCGGTTTTGCAAAAATCTTTTTGACCCTAGGGCCCTTAGAATTCGGATTCCTAGCGTAAGGCTCACGCTAGGAATCCTCAAGAATAAAGCTATCAAATACAAAAAGAAAAAAGTCATAAAGGGAACGAAGCAATAGGGCGGGAAGTCGCGGGCTGAAGCTAGTATTTACATAAATAAGATAAAGCGGATAGTGGAGTCTTGAAGTTTCATACATTCAAAAATGCAGGGTCGGTTGTTACAATGTCAGGTTGTCCTTTGCAATGACATGTTGAGATCAGGGGGCTTAAAAAGGCTACTTTGGCAGAATCATAAAAGGATAACAAAATGGACAGTTAACGGTGAAGCATTTTTCAGTTATTTTTTTTTTGTCTGTGCTAAAATACCAATCAATGGAATCCAAATCCAATCCCAATCTCTTTGATTGTACCTACGTAGTGCAGCGAAAAAAAGAAAAACACGGACTGTCTTCGCCATTTTTTAATTCATAATATTATCCTTTTATGATTCTCCGAAGTGGCTTTTTAGGCACTCTAGATGCTTAGGTAACACACTTTAAATCACAATCTTCGAAATTCGTAATCCATTGCTTAATAGGTTCGAAAAATTCGTCTGCTGACAACGTAAATAACGCAATGAATATTGATGAATTGTCAAAATAAAAGAAATTGCAATTGTAGGTAAGTGTGTTACGCAATTAAGCTGCAGGTGATTACTTTAGTAGAAAAAAAAAAAAAAAAAAAATTAAATATCGGCAAAATCTCTGCGACGAGGGCAGAAAGTGATAGCCAAGTCAGGTAGATAAACATGAAGACTTATCTAAATTGCTGATGATCTCATAGGTCAGTTAAAGTTTGTTAAAATAATGCAACAATTACGTGAGTCACAATTTCTTAGTAAGATCACATCACAACTGCATTACAAAAACATGCATCCCATTCAATTATGTCCAAAAATACAAGAACAGACCCGACACTACAAAAAAAACGTACGTGTGTATTTTTTTAATCGTCTTAAAACAAAACACAAACAGAATACTTTGCCATCACTCACTGACATATCGGATAATACATTAAAACCGAGTACATCCCGAGGACAGCCGAACACATCCGAATGTGGCGCGGTGTCGGTTACGGTAACAGTGTCGCGAGTTCAATGGTGTTTTCCCATCTCAAAAAATTCCCAACGCGCTTATAGAAGTTTTCACTTCAAAAATAACAATATTATTCTCCAGGGTTAGATACTACACAAAATCCGCTTAGCAAAAAAACAAATAGGTTGGCAACCCTCAATACAAGAGGACTTGGAATTCGCTGCGGTTGCAAAATTCCCGCTCCAAAGGTCACTCACCCCCACTCATTAGGCGTTAGCCGTGACGTCATAGATGTCACGTTTTTCTATTTAAGTATATTGTCTTTTAAAGTATTTTAGTGTTAGTTTGATAGTCTAACATGAATGGATTTAATTTATTTCTAGAATTATTTCTTCTGAGTTTTGGGAGACTGTGTACCTATCTGAGATTTGTGTTAGGTACACATAGCCTAGGAACTGGAGGATAGAGCTTGTCTTAGCTTCAGCCACAAGGACAGTTATCATAGACAACCAAATTACAAAGAATTAATTACAAAGAATAAAGGTGAAGAGTATGTTTGTTGCCGGTCCAGCGGGATTGTCCGAAAGGGTTACCGCTGCCCCGGAACATAAAGGGCTAAGAAAGGAACACGGGTGGGTTTTAGTCAGTAAGAGTCTGACACTCCCTTCCGCTCCACCCAGAGCGGGAGGAGTCATTTGATGATTTCCCATCCGCAAAAAAAAAAAAAACTATTCGAAAACCTTTCGTACAATCCTTAAGATTGCCTGTTCTTAAGAGTGCAGCGGATGGTGAGCGTCAAAATGAAGGGACCAAATCTCCAATCTCTGTCATACATATATAAAAAAATAATACCATTAATCTACTATTTCCTACCTTTGCTATAATTTTAGCTACCTCATCATATACATAATAATTTAACAAAATGCTTGGTCCCTCCATCATGATATCAAGATGGAGGGACCAAACTGATAGGCTACTTCCTGGAATGTTATACCTACTTAGTGTTATAATACCTTAATTCTACCTTAATATTATTGATTTTGGCTGCCCGAAAGATATATCGTTTTAAAGATATCGATTATATAAGTTGGTCCCTCCAAATTAATGATTTAATTGTTTAGTGCAGCAGGTAAATGGGCGGTTTGTTTTCGATCTTCGAAGGTTAAATATTTAATACCTATATACTACCTTCCAATCGTGCAAAATTTCTTACGTTAAAGTTCATTTTAACTAGCCAAAAAAAAATAAAGATTAAGTAGGTACAACGGACAAATTTTAATTTTAGTAGCATTAATAAAGACGGTTTAAAAAAAAATTAGAATAGTACAAAAATATCTAGCTAATAACAAATGTACCTTTAGTTTTTATTTATTGCTATTTATTGGTTCGTTTTATTTAATTCTCGTAATACTCAGTGTAGGTAAACACAAAGAAAAATATTGAAGGTAGCTCTAAAACATGGATTGTATTGTAGTGAAGCTGTTTGCGATAACTGCGTCCTGGCTAAAGGCTCGTTCAAACAGGCGCGACACGCGATAAAATCGCGCGCCACACAAAGGCACCGCAAGTCGCGCAACGAGCGGTGCCTTTGTGTCGCGCGCGATTATGTCGCGTGTCGCGCCTGTTTGTATTTACAGTGATTTCATTATCATTTTTCCGTAGTTGCTATAACAATAGTTACCCATTTATCATGAAGAGGGGAAGGAAGAGCGCAATATCCCTAGATATTCAGAAAACTGTGTTTACCAACACAGTATTTTTTTAAGCTGTCTTCTGATGAAAAAATCAACATAGACGAATTCCTAATCAGTCAAAATAAGGAGATTAATATTACAGAATTCTTTCAGTCATTGATTTCATACTAGCGGCGGCGGCCCGCGATTTCGTTCGCTTGAAATCATTTCTTAGTTGACGTCACTTAATTACAATACAGGTAGATTAAGTCTGAGTTGCATCATCTGACTTTAACCGTAACTTTAACCATAACCGGTGATTTTTGTATGCAGTTTGACAGACTTTTGACGTTTGTTAAAGTTAAAGTAAGATGATGCAACCCAGCCTAAGTAAATGTGTAATTTTGCTAATAGCAATAAATATAACTGGAATAATAAAACAAATATATTTTATTACGGCCATTCAAATTGCCCCATATAAATTACTGTGAGAAATTTTGCACGATTTGAAGGTAGTAAATAGTACCTTTAATATTTTTCTTTGCGTTTACCTACATTGAGTATTACGAGAATTAAATAATATGAACCATTACATAGTAATACATAAAACTAAAGATACATTTTATATTAGCTAGATATTATTGTGCTATTTTTATTAAAAAAAACGCCTTTATTAATGCTACTACGATTAAAATTTGTACGTTGTACCTGCTTATTTCTTTTTTTTTTTGGCTAGTTAAAATAAACTTTAACGTAAGAAATTTTGCACGAGTAGAAGGTAGTAAATAGGTATTAAATATTTATCCTTCGAAGATCCAAAATAAACCACCCATTTACCTGCTGCACTAAACAATTGAATCATCAATTTGGAGGGACCAACTTATATAATCGATATCTTTAAAACGATATATATTTCGGACAGCCAAAATCAATAATATTAAGGTAGAATTAAGGTATTATAACACTAAGTAGGTAGAACATTCCAGGGAGTAGCCTATCAGTTTGGTCCCTCCATCTTGATATCATGATGGAGGGACCAAGCATTTTGTTAAAATATTATGTATATGACGGGGTAGCTAAAATTATAGTAAAGGTAGGAAATAGTAGATTAATGGTATTATTTTTTTATATATGTATGACAGACATTGGAGATTTGGTCCCTTCATTTTGACGCTCACAGCGGATGGGGGGGTGCAATCGTCCAGCAAGAGTTCACATAAATTATGTTTCAATCTATCTGTTACCATCGCCCCTTATCTGGCTTTGAAGTATAAATATACGTTAACTAAATTAAAACATAAACCCGGAACATAAAGGGCTAAGGAAGGAACACGGGTGGGTTTTAGTCAGTAAGAGTCTGACACTCCCTCCGCTCCCTCCGCGCGGGAGACCGGAGAATGGGCAGCAGCGTTCTCTATTACTGCGATCGCCAACCCGCATGCCAAGCGTGGCGATTATGGCTCCCCCAGATTGGGGGAGGCCTATGTCCAGCAGTGGACGTCTTTCGACTGAAATTATGATGATGACTCCCTCCGCTCCGCCCAGAGCGGTGGGGGGTCATTTGATGATATCCCAACAAAAAAAAAAGTATAAATATACGTGTACTTTGGGTGTGTTTACATGAGTGAGTTTTCTGTTTTAAGTCGTTTAAATTAAGTACTGTTCTTTAAATAAATCTTCTCAGAGCCGAAAACGTAAAAAAGTTGAATTGACACAAGCTAATTAATTACTACAGTATCAGTAGTTAATACTTTGTTTTTATGGTTGGAAATAAAAATCTAGGCAGCATTTTTGTTTGTGATGTTTTACAAGCAATAATTTATTTAAACATTTATAATTCCAACGAATTATAAATTAACCCAACGTTTTCGGCAGACACTAAAACATTATTACAGTTTAAAACTCACTAAATCATAAACAACATCAGCAGTCAAACGGTTGAAACATGCCATCTATAAAAAAAAGATCCAAACGCTTACGACATCCATCTTGACCAAAAAGTTGTGACAGACGGCGAAATATGGAACTAAATAAAAATGTACTGAATCTGACAGGTGTTTGACGTTTTCCTTAGCAAGCAGCGCCACTGTGAACTGCAAAGTTATACTGGGCGATCGGATTATAAAAACATTTGAATGTTTATGTTCATCGTTCTACATCGGTTTATTTGGAGATATTTTGTTGGATGTCTTTTCGCTGAGCAGTATATTGACTTCATATCCTTCTCAAATCTACTATTTAGTTGATAATAAATTGCCATTTGAATAGAATATTGTTTGATTGATGTGATAGGTTAAATACCAGACGGCTGAACCAGAAGTTTTATATTCATCTAATATTGTAACTAGTTAACGATGTAACTAATATTTAGTAACATTATAATTTAGATGAGAGAAAAAAAATGAAATATTTTTAATGGAGTTTGTTGTCAGTTCTTCTCCATAGGTATCTATTACGCTTTGGAATGTGGAATTTCAAGCTTCATATTTCTGACTGACCGACTTCTTGACAATTCAAAAGTGCCTGTCAATGGTTTAATTGAAATAAATGGTTGGAATATGAGTTTCCGCACATTTTCTTGGGTTAAATTACATTTTATTTCCCAAATATTTTACCGAACGTCAATTCAACAACTAAACGAACTTCATATCCTAGTTGGGATATTAATTACAAAGCTTAGCGCACACGCGAGGGCCACAACTGTAAAACTATTAGCGGGGCTGTCCGAATAGTTGGAAATAGTTTCCTTGGCTTGCCGCCAGGCGCGCTAGTGATAGATCGCGTCGCCTTGCATTTGACATGTAGTAAACAAAAATAATAAATAAAAAGCGTACAGTACAACATGTTTTGATATATATGTGTTTCGTTTTGGGTTATAGCTTGAGTTTTATTGGTTTCACTGTAAGATTAGAAATGACGTGACGTTTTTATGGGAACGGGTCGACGTTTATGTTGATTGCCAATTTCTGGTGTGATTTTTTTAGGCTATCTCTGGAGATTGACAGCGTAATTATTGTATTGGGGAGCGAGTTAAACTGGTTTTTTTATTTGATCTGTTTTAAGTAAAAAGTTGTACAAAAAACGTGTGTGAAAAATGCTTCAAATAAGATTGAATATATTTTGCCCCTGATTAAAAATAAAGCAAAAATTCTTCTTAAAACTTTAGCCAAACCGTAATCAAACTCCTAAAACAGCAGCTAAACGTGAAAAACACCAAGAAATTACTTTTTAAAACGAAACACCACCATCAAAACATTATGAGCGCGAACTCAACGCGCATCGAGCGTCCTGACGCAAAGTTTGCAATTTACAACTTTAGTTCTCTGACAAGTACTTTACAAGACTTAATATCTCGCCGCTATGTACTCAGCTTTATTTGGACGAGTATTTAGAAGTATTCCTTGAGGACTCGTCCGAGTTAAAGCGAGACGACGTTAGCGAAGCGAAAGCGACACAAGTTTTTGTTTCTAGTTTTTAAATTGAATCTTGCCATGTTTTAAAATCCTCATACCATCTTATTTAAAAAAGTTCCATGAAGAATTTAAAGGCTTGATGCCGCACACATACGCGACGCCACTATAGTACAACATTTTCCATGAAGTTTTCATAGAAATTGTTCTACTAAAACGCGTCCCGCTCATCTGCTCCAGACTTAAAAAGCGTCCAAAAATATCGACTCCGCTTTTGCAAAATTAGCCGCTCCGCTTTTCTTGTGCCGCCTCCTTTGCCAAGTCCTAAGGGAAAAAAGTTCTTTAATGTAGGTAGTTCAGTAAGTTGGGTCAGTACTAGTAGCGGCTGAGTGGTAATTATGTAAGGTCAAAGAAAGGGAGAAAGCGTTTAACGTAAATAAGTTTCTCTCATATTTATGTCTGAGCTAGTCGAGTACTGTAGGCAAAGTTGACGCGTGTGCTGATCTATGTGAAGTACTATTTTAAATTCATACTGTACTTTTTAGGGTTCCGTACCCAAAGGGTAAAAACGGGACCCTATTACTAAGACTTCGCTGTCTGTCCGTCTGTCCGTCTGTCTGTCACCAGGCTGTATCTCATGAACCGTGATAGCTAGACAGTTGAAATTTTCACAGATGATGTATTTCTGTTGCCGCTATAACAACAAATACTAAAAACTGAATAAAATAAATATTTAAGGGGGGCTCCCATACAACAAACGCAATTTTTTTGCCCTTTTTTGCTCGATATCAAAAATGGCAACAGGTAGGCACTTGAAATATTCACAAAACACTCAGTTGTACTTTAACTTTAATAATAAATAATAAAATTAAAATAAAATAAATATTTAAGGGGGGCTCCCATACAACAAACATGTTTTTTTCGGCGTTTTTGCCTTGTGGTACGGAACCCTTCGTGTGCGAGTCCGACTCGCACTTGGCCAGTTTTTTTTATTTTCTGGCTTTCATTCTTGGATCTCTGACAGTCGTTACGGGTAGTCAGAAGCTTGAAAGTCTGCCAACCAGTCTGACAAAGGGGTATCGTATTACCCAGTAACTGGGTTGTGGAGGTCAGATAGGCTCCATGTAAAATACTGGTATTCAGCTGCATCTGGTTAGACTGGACGCCGACCCCAATATAGTCGGGAAAAGGCTTAGGCAGATGATGACAAGGTGCTCAGATAAAAAATACAGTTGCACAGTAAAGTTAGGTCTTTAACTCGCCAATATAACTTATTAATATGCAGTGTCAAAAATTCCAACAGAAAAGACCATCTTTTTTCCGTTAAAACCATTAACAAAAACGGGTCATAAATAAATAAAAAATTAGGCCCACGTTTACACCAACCGACATTAAGTATCGACCAGCTAAATGAAGGGTAGCTCTTAAATTTTTAATAATTTCATGTCCACGCTGTACGTGCCGATTTTCAGCCTCTGAGGTCGCAATATACTGTGATTAAATACAATTTGGGCCGCTCCCGAGTGCCCTCTAGCACTTCCGGGAAGCCTAGCGACTTCCGCCGCCCGACTTCCGGTAGGATACCGCGCGTTATTTCATACTTTTTTTTTTCAAGTGGCTCTCGTGGGCGAGTGCCTTTTTGTCATGAAATAAAGTTTTTTCGCCGAAAAAATGTAAAAATGTAGGTGTACATTATGTATTTTTAAGGGGTGTCGTATTTATAAAAAGGAATGGTGGCTGTAAATGATGGCGTCGGAGTTTGTGGACTGGGGTTTTAATAATGGTCTTTAGGAACATTCTCTCACGCTTTTGCGCTTGCGCTGCAGGATAAACAGGTTTCCAGGTAAGCTTATTAAAGTTCGTTTTTTAATTAATATTTAAATACGTACAGCCAGCATTCCCGATCTCGTGTATAATTCACTCCCTCGTTTCAAGTTATTTTGAAACGATCACATAGAATAACAGACATGAAGCGTGTTACCAAAAACCGCTGATAGATTTAATAACAAACGAAAAATAATATCTTACACCCCAACTATTTTGTTCGGGTGTTCCTTGTCTGTCAGTATGCAAACAACAGGGCTATTACAACATTAAAATTACACCCCCGAAAATACCTCAACAACTTTAAAACAACGCAATAAAGAAGAAATTCAAACTTTCGAACACCAGACAAGCAGCAAATTTAAACTTGCCAAACAACACAATTCAATTTGACAAGTACGAACAAACAATTCTAAACTTTATTGGAACGTCGTAAACGTCAATTTTGATCGTAAACATTCAAGATGGCGACCACATGGTAGTCTAGTTAACAAAATATATGAAGAGGATTGTTTATGGTACATCCTGTTGATAGACATTAAGAGGTTTTGTCTCAAAACGCGATGCACGATAACTAACTAACTAACTATAACAAATTGAGGACGAAAGGGTATCTCAGACAAAATGGTACCAGTGAGAGGACATGGTGAGAGATGGCTTCTAAGAGAGGCTTGACGACTGTTCGATGGAGATATTTTCGGATCTCGAAGCTACGTAGGTACGAAGATTTTTCGCAGTAGCTGATAAATGATTTTATTTTTGTAAGTAGGTTTGTACAAACACTTTTACACGTCAATCATGTTTTTTTTTAATCTAAATGAGGTCGGCGTTTCCTATCTGACGAATCTCAGAAGAAAGGCTGAAACAAACTCAGAGGTCTCTTTTAAAGTCCAGACATAATCTTGGTTAGGTTATATGAAGACCATGTAGATCTTTGTCTTTTGAGGAAAGAACCACACAGTTTGAGAGGACCTGTCCAGTCAGTGCACGCATTTGTCAGAAATCGTGCAGCTCAACTCAAGACTTAAGGAAATGCTGCAATTATGGGATTAAAAAAAAACCGGTCAAGTGCGAGTCGGACTCGCACACGAAGGGTTCCGTACCATCGTACAATATTTAACACTACATTTAAAGAAACACTTTCTTGCTCCCTAATTGAAATAAATACTCTGTGAAAATTTCGACCGCTATCTACCTGTTATGGTTCATGAGATACAACCCGCTGACAGACACGGACGGACACTGGAGCCTTAGTACCCATAGGGTTTCGTTGGCACCCTTTTGTACGAAACCCTAAAAAATAAGTATTCATTCAGTAAAGTATTTCAGCAATATTCGAATATAATTAGATATATATGTGTGAAAAGCTCAATTACCGAGGCAATAACTAATTAGAAATTGTTATTAATTAAGTTTAAGACACCTGACAAAATTCTTAGAAAGTCTAATCAAGTGTAGTGCGAACTTAACCTGTGTTTATTATCAAATAAATTAGTTAGGTACTCAAGTAGATATTAAAACCACTTAATTGGAACTAAATACAAGTGTTGACACTCCCATTGAACAAGTAATAATTTAGCTGCTGTCAGTAATTCGTGACAACGCACTAAATATACATGCAGTTATTTAGTTTATTATTGTAAATGACAGGGAATGAATAAGACATAGAGCGCTTTAAGAAATGTATTTTTGTACAACCAAGTGCAGTAGCTCTACCATGAGTTTGCACTGCCAAAACTCTCTAGCGTCTACGTAAATAATATGTATGAAATATTATACAGCGCCTCTAGTGGTCACACAAATCGTAGGTTAACTGAGTTATTGCAGTCTGATCCCCTGAACCCCCCCTCCACCCCCTCTCCTCGATCCCCTGCTTATTCGTCTTCTGTTTTGATCTCTGTCTTATCCACAGTAAACTTTCTCATTCCGGTTTGATCCACTTATGTAAGAACTGATAAAAATTTGACCAGCGGGGTAATTGTGTAACACACTATCAGTAGCAATAGCTTTAATTTTGACAGTTCAACAACATTCATTGCGTTATTTACGTTGTTGGGCAGATTTTTTTTCGAATATATAAAGCAATGGATTAGCAATAGCCTTCAAAATGATTTATATTCAGATTGATAGTGTTACGCAATTAGGGTGCAGATTGACCAATGCAGAGGAAATTCTAGGAAGTGCGAGCTCCTAGATTAGATTTAGTTTATACAAAGTATTATTACGACTTTACGAGGAACTGCCATGGGAAAATAGTACCTATTCGTATGATACTAATGATGGAATGGATCGTCGTGAGTACCCTGAGTACCTAAACTATATTTCGAGAAACGACTTTTCTCGAAATATAGTTTACTGCAAGCAACAATTTTAATTCCACAAAACATTAATTCTTCCAACATGGTTATGCGATGAACCTTTAACAAAAATCTGCTACTCGTGACATGAAGTCCGTTATTTATAAAAGACACTGACAAGTCTGACAACTAAACATAAACACCAGCACTAAAGACACTTAGGAATACGCTGCATTAGGTCGCCAGCTTCCGATTTTCTTACGTCTTTTGCAATTTGCAGTATCAGGTTCAGGTTGTGCGTTGATCAAAATATGGTTCGCGGCCATAATAGACATAATATAAATTACAGAATTATAATCATTAATATCTTGAAATCTTGTCTTTGTCTTATTCATACTCAAAGCAAACTTTACTAATTGGTATAATACTAAAACCTAAGCCTAACGATTGGTCCCAATCAAGATATCCACCAGACTATAAATTCACCTAATTTTATTTCTCATTTCCAAACACTGAAGTTCCAAATTAAGACCGAATTCAAATTGTTTTTTTCCTGTTGAAAAAAAAAGTTTATGTTAAAGCAAATATTCTTAATAAAGAATGGCGTGATACAATTTTGATACGGTATGCTTCAACAATTATGATTTAAAATTTTTAAGGCGTCGTAGTAATGAGGACTTAATTAGACAAGAAGCAGGTACAATTACCGGCACGTAACTTGGCAAGAGATTTTCGTAGTGGGGGAAGTTCGCGCATATAAAAATGTATGAAATTGTGCATGCGCAAACTTCCCCCACTACAAAAACTCTTGCCAAGTTACGTGCCGGCAACTATATCGAGAAAAAAAACATTCGATTAATTTAATTTGGTACATCACATCACACTGAACACACATATTATGAAGGCAAAAGTTTGTGAGTGTGTGTGTGTGTTTATATGTTTGTTACTTCTTCACGCTCAAACGGCTGGACCAATTTTGATAAAATTTGGTATGAAGGTAGCTGACACCCTGGATTAACATATAGGCTACTTTCTATCCTGATATTCCCACAGGATCGACATTTACGCGGGTGAAACCGCGGAGCGCAGCTAGTAAAATATATTTTCGGAGGTGTGATTTTGGTTAGAGAATAAGTCACCAGTAGTCTACCGCATACTTCTGAGGGACAGACCCCTCAGAAGTAGGTAAGCCTTTTGACAATCGTGGCGAGTTCTGAGTAGATACAGACAGCAGATCAAGCTACCCGAAACTGTCAAATTTTGCCAATCAACATTGAACCTTACGCTTTAACGATAAAGTTGAAAATCTATTAAGGAATTTTGACAGATTGTAGTAGCTTGATGTGCTGGCGTTACATGGCATAGCAGCAATTAACTTGATGATAAATCAGATTATTATCTCATTCTTCTTCTTAGCGTGTCAATGGCAATCTCCATGTAGTTGGCCCAGAATTTGGCTACGGGTTTGCGAGCGTCCATCATTTCCTGTAACGTGCATACGACAGGACCCGCTGGACACCACATCTCATTCTGAACCGTGGTCACTTACACAAACCACAAAAATTAAAATTTGAGCCGGTTTACAGTCGGTCCAACTCCATATACAAGAAAACAGCTGAGTTCAGCATACAAAAAAAGCAGTTGCTACCATAATATGACCTTCCTCCATTTCTATTAAATTGCTACGGTAGGAGCAATTTTAATATACAATACAACAGCACACTTTGGAACGGGGATTATTGGTGCTACCGCTGAAACTTTCAAGACCGGACTCCCGAAATTGAAGCCCTAAAACTGGGGCACCTGAAAGCAATTTCGAGTCGCTTGGAGCTGATTTTACGAAATGTGTTTTGTTGCAGTATAACGCTGCGATGACGTAACTTTGGATTGCGAGTAAAACGAATTTGAAACCGATGGTGTTTTGTTTTATGTAGCTTCCAATTCCAAATTATCATTATCAAACAAATAAAAAAATCAATATAATCAAACACCTTTACGTAAATTTTCTTCAACCTTAATTTATTCTAATTTTCTTTAACTTTTTCTTCAATTAATAACTTAGGTACGCTGTCCTCCGATACCTACTGTAATTTGAAAACATTGTAAAAGCCAATTATTTTTAAAAAGAGTACCTAACCGTGGAGTTTCTTGCCGGCTCTTTTCCATAGGAAACGACCAATCGGAACCGTGCACCTAGCTTCTGACGTTTCAAAAGTGCCCATGTAGGCTTATGTGAAATAAAAATATTTTGATTTTGATTTTGGGTGAAAACTTTCATCTTACTAATCACACTAATATTATAAAGGCGAAAGTTTGTGTGTGTGTTTATATGTTTGTTACTTCTTCTCGCACGAATGGCTGAACCAATTTTGATAAAATTTGGTATGGCGGTAGCTGACACCCTGAATTTACATATAGGCTACTTTTTATCCCGATATTCCCACGGGATCGACAATTATGCGGGCGAAACCGCGCGGCGCTGCTAGTCTATTACAATTGCCTAGCTTTTTCCTCAACAATGTTGGAGTCGGCGTCATGTCTAACCAGATGTAGCTGAATATCAGTATTTTACATGGAGTGACCTCTATCTGACCTCCACAACCCAGTTACTTGGTAATACGGTACTCCTCCGTGGCAAGACTGCTTGTCAGATTTTCGAGCTTCTAGCTAATCGTAACGACTGTCAAAGATCTAGGAAAGACAGTCGGAACCGACGGCTTAAAGTGCTCTCCGAGTCACGGTATGTAATGGTCACCCATCCACGAACCAACCTCGGCAAGCGTAGCTTAACTTTCGAACGACCCGTGCGGCTGTGATTATTTAATAATAATAATAAATTTATTTAGACACATTTTGATGACATGATGCACAACAAACAAAAGATAATAAAACAAAAATGAAAATAATTAAAGATATAGTGCAAAAAAAAAAAGTAGCGCTAGACCCCACACTAGGATACCCTGTGTCTCTATATTTAGCAAGCCCCTTCTAAATTTGAAAACAAATAAACATCTAATCTAAATGCCATAGACAAAACAAGAGGACTAAGCAGTTTCATGAACTAGCTTCCAGTACTAGACATAATACTTACGCAAATAAGGCAGACGGTGGCTAAATACTAAAGCTGCGTTCACACAGCACTAAAATCCACTCCGGAAACGTTTGAATTTTTCCAAGTCTCGTCATATCCATATTATCAATTGCAGCAACCACAAGAGTAGATGTCCCAGTGGTAATGGAGCTATAAGGTTGAGGGTTGGAAACCAGGTAGGCGCTTTACTTTATGTACATAAATAATTTCATCAATGCTCTCAAAATGGTGAAGGAGATCATGTCAACAAAAGTCTGGCAAACCGTGTCGTAGATTTTAAAATTCGGAGACATATGACGTCTACCAACCCCCACTGAGCCCGCGTAGCGCGTGGTAGATTACAGACTACCCCTCTCGAAGAGAGGAGGCCTATGCCTCAGCATCATCATCTGCCTAGCCTTTTCCCAACTATGTTGGGGTCGGCTTCCAGTCTAACCGGATGCAGCTGAATACCATACATGGAGCGACTGCCTATCTGACCTCCACAACCCAGTTACTGGGTAATACTTGGTAAGACTGGTTGTCAGACTTTCGGGCTTCTGACTACCCGTAACGACTGTCAAAGATCCACAAATGACAGCCGGTACCAACGGCTTAACGTGCTTTCCGAGGCACGGAGGGGTCTCGGTATGTAAAAATGGCCACCCATCCACAGACCAACCGCGGCAGGCGTAGCTTAACCTGATCGATCAACCTGTGCGGCTGTTATTATTTAGCCACGTCTCAGCAGTGGGGACATTATAGACTGATTATGTATGGTATGCTTATGCCATATCAATTTCATCGGTTTATAATGGCCCACATTGGACAGTAGGTAGTCTCCACCAATAGGATGGCTATGGGCATATTCTCATTGCCAATAAGTCTGGAAAAAGGATTGCTGTAGCTATTGCAACTGGCAGACACCAGGATAATTGCGTAACACGCTAACAGTAGACATGGTTTTCATTTTGACATTACAACAACATTCATTGCGTTATTTGCGATGTTGAGCAGACAAATTTTTCGAACATATGCAGCAATGGATTAGCAATTTTCTTCAAAATGACTCTGATTGTGATTGATAGTGTGTTACGCAATAGTGTGCAGGAAGCATCTTTTAAATCCCTTAGTTGTTTTTTACGACGCCCGTGAGTAATGAGGGGTGACAAAACATCACAGGACTTTGCTCATTACTCACTAGCTTCTGTCCGCGACTTCGTCCGCGTGAAATGTTGTGTTCCCCCCTCCGTAGCATCACATCGCCGCCCGCGCAGCGATCTTTCTGCTTTATTTTGTTTTTGCTCGGCTCCTGAGGTTCCTAGCGTGATGTTAAATAGTCTACCTATAGCATTCCTCAAGAATTGGGCTATCAAATGTAACAAGAATCTTTCAAATCCGACCGGTAGTTCCAGAGATTATCGCGTTCAAACAAACAAACTCTTCAGCTTTATTATTAGTATAAAGATTTAATCATTAATTTAGCGCTAAACTTTATATTTAGTGGACTAAACTCTGGATAATGTGTACGCCGCTTTATTCCGTCTTGTAGAGCCATCGACGTGAAAGATTAGGGTTGCAACTCAAGGATTTAACTTCTAAGATGAGGTGTATTAAGTTGACAGGGTTGCCAAAACATTGTGTTGTTTTAAGTTGGTACTACTGCTTATAATTGTAAGTTCGTTCGGTTGGTACGGATAGAAGTTTTAAGCGGGATTGTTGCTTGTTAATTTTGCGAATCGTACGGGAATATTAAGACCCGACTATCGTCGTTCTTTTTGCAATTAAGTGATAATTAAATATGTTCTTATAATACTTATACCTACCGTGCATTCGCGATTTATTTGCCAAAAATGTATACAAATATGAATTAATGACAAAATAACTTTAATTCCTACACAATAGAGTTCAGTTTATGCTACAACTTCAAACATTTTTATAACTTTGTCAATAGTGCTAGTCACTCTGAAATCAACTTAATAGTTATTGAAATAAAGTTGATATTTGTTTAACTTGGGGGTGTGTAGCACTTTTACTTTACTAGCTTTTGCCCGTGGCTTCGTCCGCGTGAATGTCGGAAAATATCCCACGCGAATGTACTACCGGGATTAAATGTACCCTACGTGTTAATCCAGGTAAACGATGTATTCATTCCGTAATACATTGTTTTCATTTAACTCTATTGGTTTTCTCGGCGCACGCCAGTAAGTGTCCAAACACACTATGCCGAAGCTACGCGACCGGAGTTCCGCGGCTGATTTTACGTTCCGACGTATTCGGTTGATATGACACACCATAAGTGCAGAACTTACGCGGTAGAAATTCAGTTGCGCACTCTCGGGGCGCGGGCATGCCTGCCTCCCGCTGCTCCACCCCGCCCCGGATCTTCTTTGTGATCGAACCGAACTTCGGTCGCGTATAATGTGTGCTCTACAGAATACGTTGCCGCCGAATTGCCGCTGAACTTACGCCCGACCGAAGTTCGGCTGTACGCTATAACGTAACGTAATTTCGGCATAATGTGTCGTCAGTGATTCAGATAGCATTGCAGGCGTAATCATGCCGACTTTCGGTATAGTGTGTTTAGACACTAAAGCTCTCAGTCAGCATGATTTTTTATTTATTTGTTTAACACTTCAAGCACATAAAAGTACAGAGGCGGACTTAATGCCATAGATGATGATGATGATGATTTTTTCTCATTTTCAACCATCATTGTCATATTTATGACTTATTTCAGCCAATTTACACAAAACCATAATGGATTGTACACCTCAAACTTCTTCATGAATCACACTGTCCTTAGATGAAAACCGTATGAAGATCCGGAAATCTAATCCCGTAAGTAACGCAGATATATTTTTAATTAATTCCCCAAACAATATCCAATTCAACCCTTCAAATCTCACCTGACAATCTGAATAAACAAAAACAAAATTTCAATTTGGGAACCAACCCTTCTCCTGCCGAGTTCTGTACGGATCTCAGCGCAAATCCCACTTTGATCGACTTCCCAAGTCCTTCAAGCGATACCCTTAGTTTTGCTTGGGGTTAGGCGTTTGAGGTCCATTTTGGGACGGATTCATTATTGTATAAGTAATGGTGTGCCATGACGGGCATGTCAACTCCGATGGCAGGCTTTCGTTTTTATTTTTATTAGTGGCCCGTTTTGGTGTGGTGTTTTAAATTTGAAAGTATGTGTGTTTGTAAGTGTGTGGCCTCGTTAGTTTATTTTGGTCTTCGATATGAAAGAAAGGATCTTCTAATTGTGCCAAAAGAGCCTCTACAATGATATGTACTTACGTCAGGATATACAACTACCAACGCAACGGCTAAAAAACAAACACAAGTTCTTAAAATCGACAGCATCTCAGTCAGGAAACCCGGCCGCCGCCCGTTGCAAACTGTAGCAGGATACTCTCCCCTCCTACTTACTACCTACCACCACCGAAGGAGCATCTCCCTGCACCTTCCATGGTCCACTTGGAAGTCTCTGAACCGTCGATCGATTTAAGACCAATCTGGTAAAGTGGGGATACCTTGACGGAACGGCAGTAGGGTGTGATTGTGGAGCTATGTCGCAAACCATGCTCCACCTCCTATCCTGCCCTCTGTGTCCCAAAACATGCAGTCAAAGTGACCTCTGCGCTGCCACCGACAACGCCGTGGAAGTGGCAAAGTTTTGGGAAAACAAGGTTTAAAATACAGTCGTGGCAGCGACCCGAAGAAGAAGACGTCAGGATGAACCTGTGAATTCAGCCCCGATCCCTACTCCGGGTAATACCATAACTTTGCTTCATCATCATCATTTCAGCCGTTCATCATTTTAAATTTGCTTACTGCCACTTTATGTTTGAGGAAAAGAAAGACAATAATTCCATAACATCACGCCTGTATTTCCCGAAGGGTTAGACAAAGGTGCACCTAGAGTAAACCCACATTTCGTAATAATATTACTTGTTGTAAAATCCTGTTGATTCCGTATTTATGTTGAATATATTAATCACTTCACTGGCTCACTACCACACCAAGCGCCATCGTATTTTGCCTGCTTCACTTTGTTTCCCGCCATTCCTCGTGACTGTCAGAAGTGACAGATGACATTAGTGACAGCAATGACTCCGCTTGTGTGAATGAGACAGTGTTTACTTAACTATTTAATAATACACTACACCTGTTAATTTCATTTAGCTATTTATGTTAATCAGTCTGATTCAGAATGTGGTCATTACCATTCATGCATTATTAAACTGTTTTCTGTTAAAGAGGACAGTTTTAAATCACACAATGGAAACCTCATTTCTTTGCATCACTCCTTTGTTAGTAATGGTCGGTAATACCCGACTTGTAAAGTGTTTACTACTAACTTACATGATACCTAACCATTTACTAGTCGGTACCTATAATAATTATAATAGGTGACTTACAAAGGATTTAAAAAAAAGTATTCACGTCTATCGTGTGGTCTACAGTACAGTTTTTTTCGCGTAAACTCGCTGGGTTCGTACTTACGAACGGAGCCGAGTTTACGCGATTCAGCGCAGAGTAACCGGCATTTAGCGTCTCCGACCGACAGGAGCCGAGTATACCCGATTATAATGGCCATCTATTATAAACTGGTATACTTGGCTCTAATCGTAAGTTTCACGTCTCTCAATCACCCATCCACAAACCGAATGCTTAACTTTTTATTAAGAAGAAACACGATCTAAACCAATATAATCTTAAGAAACACAGAAACCAGGACATTACCTGTTAAAACGTAACACACGATCCTACGTCCTATGATAACTGCACGATATAGGCTGAAACGACCCATAAACCACAATGGTACTATAAACTCAGTATTGGGTATCGGTGTAAAGTAACGCCATAAGATATAAAACGTTACAAGAGTTTAATATAGTGGGTTATCGTGTTTCACGGTGCGGTGCAGAATTATAATGAGGTCTGACGAATGAGAATACGTCATATATCATAGACAAGATGTCGCAATAATGTGCCAGAGACAAAACTGAATGCAATGAATAAAGTCTTGATGGTACAAGACGGGGCAGACAGAAATGATCAAAGCAGTTTTAAAAACAAATCCCAATCTAAATGAAAAACAACAGCGAATTGGGCGGTCAAATATAACAATTTCCCTTAACATCTAATTTATTGTGACATGAGCATAAACAATACGTAAAATCCACAGACAATCTAATAATCCCATTCAAACCACTATCCCGTTCTATTTTCAAATATCCACTCGTATGTCTAAAGTTTTATCTTCACTCCACGAACACTAACTTCGAATTTTAAATTTTCTAACCCGGAACCGCGCGGCACGATCCAACACACCAATTATGGTTGCCGGGGCCCATTCGGCCAACCTTCACTCTTACTCATTACATTTCCATTAACAAAAGCAGGGTTGCCCAACCATTCCGAGCCACATTTAAAAAGATCGCCAACCTTTAACCTGTAAACGTTTTGTGGGCGGGTCCGTACCGCCATTGTAACACTTCTGAGCTATTTCAAGTGTCAAATTAATGATTCGAAACAGTGAGGAGCTAGAGAGTGCGCTGTGTTGCCAGCTCAACGCTTTTTTGTCTGGTGCAAGGCACGATAAGATTCATTTGATTAAAAGCTGCGCTTGTGAATAAATAATAGCAGCGCATGCACCAGTTTAACACTTTTAAAAAAAAAATGTGACTATTAATATTCTAACCGTGATTTTTAGGGTAAAAACGGGAACCTTATTACTAAAGACTCCGCTGTCCGTGTGTCCGTCTGTCACCAGGCTGTAGGGATCTCATGAACCGTGATAGTTAGACAGTTGAAATTTTCTTTGCCGCTATAACAACGAATACTAAAAACAGAATAACATAAAATTTAAGGGGGGCTCCCATATAACAAACGTGTTTTTTTTCGGCGTTCTTGCCTTGTGGTACGAAACCCCTCGTGCGCGAGTCCGACTCGCACTTGGCCAGTTTTTTAAACCAATATTATGAAGCGAAAGATTTGATGTCTTGTATGTTTGTTTGTAACGCTTTCACGCTAAAACGGCTAAACAAGTTTGAATGAAATATGACACATGGGTAGACCGTGACCTGGATTAGGAAATAGGTTATTTTTATCCCGATATTCTCTCGGGGTCGCGACTTATGCGGGTGAAACCGCGGGATAAAATCCACCTTCGGGTGAAGTTACCATGTCGAAAAAGTAGATTAGAAAAACATTTTAGGAACGATTAAGAAATGCTTCACAGTTCTACTTAGTAATTGACACCTAACCTTAATAGGCAATTCCTCCAACTAGCTGACAACCTCATTATGCCTCCTTCAAACAAGCGCAACACGCGATAAAATCGCGCGCGACACAAAGGCACCGCAAGTCGCGCAACGAGCGGTGCCTTTGAGTCGCGTCGCGCGCGATTATATCGCGTGTCGCGCCTGTTATAGGAGCCTTAAATCGGTTTCCCAGCGCTCATAACTTACACCACTCTACGCTACGCCACACACACTGACTATACACAATTGCGCAACGAACTCGAATCTTATCGTAACATCTGAACTTTTGCACATCCCTATTATGATTACGAGATCAGTACAATACACATCTTTACCGTTTCTCTAGCTTTCTACACTCAAATACTTTCTATACACTTGCATAATTAACTTCATAGTCATTAATCTTTGTCTGGGTAGTGGAATTTGTGTGCAATGCAATTTTAAGACGTCAGTCTCGTGATGTTCCGTTTGACCTACTTCGGAACTAAGCGCTTCGGAACAAGGATTCTGGATGGGCCATTCGACGGTAGAATAGAAGCCTAAATAAACCGAAACTACAGCGTGTAGTTTACATTAAATGGGAGCATTTTCAAAGAGCTTAAACTTGCTTAAAAAGTTTGGTGAAATAATTGAACTGAGTTAAGTTACCAATCAAACGTTAACATGTGAATGTCGACTACTAAACACGTACTATTAAAGGGTTTCCTCATATTTAAAGACTTTATTAAATAGTAGAATAATCATCACGAATGGCAAACGGATTACTGATCGCGTGATCTAGTAAATGCGTCAAAATCGTGAGTATCTTTCGCAAAACCGACAGCACGAAAAGGGTTACCCTGTTAAGAAAACACAAGCGTCTGAACACACCTCAATGCAATAAATCAATAAAATTATTCAAATGCAAATGCTTTAGAAATCGTACTAAATAACGTTCCAGTAACTTGTTTCAAGTTTCTAAGTAAAATACTTGGTACAAGTTATTGTTATCAGATTTATTCTCGTGTTTGGCAGATCCGTAGACTCGAGATAGGCTGGGCTAAATAGCACGCTCGACCTAATTTCTAAATCTGCCCACGGTAGGTTGGATTACAACACCTTTCAATTTGATACTGTACATATTTGTAATAGCGTGGTTCCAGGAATAAATGGGGGGAACACTTCCAACTCTTTCCGGGGGACGACGGGGGAAAAGGCATTAAGGGATTATGTGGAGAGTGGGAGGATTTCCTGGGTGTTTGTTTAATATGGTTTGGTCAGCAGGTTAGCCAGGCGGTTACAATGGCGTGCTTATTTCAGAATGCAGACGATTATTTAAAAACGTACCGGCACTTACTTTAAACAGTGAGCATTACTTATAGGCTTCTTAGTATTTTAACATTTTTTAAATTAAGATACCTACCTGTAAATATTAATTACATAATATTGGTAAGTATATCTTAATGTCCCCAAAAGGGTAAGGGGTTAAAGGGCCCTTTTTGGGTTTGCCTTAAAGCAAATAAATAGACTGTGTACTAAATTGTGACTAAATTGTCTGTGTGGTGCTTAAAGAAGGGGTGGTGCTACACCCCATACTTTCCGTGGGTGTCGTAAAAGGCGACTAAGGGAGACCGGAGAATGGGCAGCAGCGTTCTCTATGCATTACACCATCATACCATACTGCGATCGCCAACCCGCCTGCCAAGCGTGGCGATTATGGCAAACCCCCCCCAAAATTGGGGGAGGCCTATGTCCAGCAGTGGACGTCTTTCGGCTGAAATGATGATGATGATGATGATGTTGATGAAATAAATAGATAATTAGGTACCTAGTACATGGATTTTATTGAAATACTAACATATTTTTAATTTTGACGTCTTTCTAGCCCATCTTCAACAAGTAAAATAAGCTACTTTATCTTAACCTTTTATTCATACAAAATCCACCTTTAGAACGTAAAATCTTTGACAGAATGATTCACTAGTCTTCGTCGATTTCAACAACGAAGTCGTGTGTATCTTATCTAAAGGACACCGGCGTATCTTTTTGCGTCGGCGCAAACGATCAATGCGAATTGACTACAAAGATTTATGTCTCCACCACTAAAAGCTGCGTGAATTATGCCCCATGTACCCGTCTCTTTCACACGTAGCGGTTGAATAAAGACGGAGCGAGACAGACGCTATTTAGTAGTACTTTGGTTTGAACTTTGTGAAAGTTCCAGGAATTTCACGGGGTGTGGAATGGAATCCACACTAGAGTAGCAATAAATAGCTAAAGTCGTTTATAATTGTTGTGGCTCGTAGATAAGGAAGTTTTGGTATGCGAATACGAATTTATGCGTGTTAGAAGGTATTTTATTTTGTGTTACAATCTCTTTTGTTGTAAACTATAACTGCTTAGTGTTTTGACACTGGCCGAAAACTTATTTACCTTTAGCAAGTTGTCCCACTGCAAGGCGAAGCCTTTCTTTCTCCTTTCCACTCCTGTCTGTCTTGAGCAAGTGTGGACCAATCCTATCTGTAGCAAATTCTTTTATATCTATGTTTTATTTAATTTTTTTAAGCATAGATAATATTTTGAATTTGCCACATTCCTTTTTCAAATCATAAAAGTTTTTAAAGACTCGTCTTACTCGAATTTATATTCTTTTTATAGGGTTCGCCTTATTAAAATCTTGCATTAACCTACATTCGGAACATCTGCATTTGAACGAGATTTTATTTCAATCTAAATCCATCCGTTTCCATTGAGTAATCCACGGATATTAAAAATTTAATGGACACGTTTAAATGTAAGATTATTTAAACTATCGTTATTTTTGCAATAACCGGCTCTCATAAAAAACACCTGTTTGTTTAAGTTTTATGCGTTGTCCTAATTACGCCAAGCAAAGGTTTACCCACATTAAAATTCAACCAGCACAGTCAATTTGTAAGGTATTTAGGTCATTTTTTTTTTGCTTTTTGGTCGGCTCCTAAGGGTCTTAGCGTGATGTTAAATAGCCTATAGCCTTCCTCAAGAATTGGGCCATCAAATGTAAGAAGAATTTTCAAATCCGACTGGTAGTTCCTGAGATTAGCGCGATCGAACAAACTGTTCAGCTTTATTATAATAATAAATAATTAGTAAAATTTTGTCATTATTTTAAGACTACATGTAAGTATTACCATTAAGTGTGCTCATGCCGCCTGTGATACAGGTTTATCCTAGTACAGGCATCTAACATTATTATACCTTTATACCTTATTATATTAGTAAAGATTTATGCCTTACTAGTCAGCACATTTTTGCCAAAAATACTTCATTTAATAAACTCATTTTAACTACAAATCTGTAATGAAGTGTTCAGTCATCATCTGCGTAGCCTTTCCCTAACTATGTTGGGGTCGGCTTCCAGTCTAACCGGATGCAGCTGAATACCAGTATTTTACATGGCCATGAGCGACTGCCTATCTGTCCTCCAAAACCAGTTACTGGGTAATACGATACCGCTTGGTAAGACTGATTGTCAGACTTTCGGGCTTCTGACTACCCGTAACGACTGTCGAAGATCCACAATGACAGACGGGACCAACGGCGTAACGTGCTTTCCGAGGCACGGAGGGGTCTCGGTATGTAAAGATGGTCACCCATCCACAGACCAACCGCGGCAAGCGTAGCTTAACCTGATCGATCGACCTGTGCGGCTGTTATTATTTACCCACGGGCCCCTCATAATGTTAAATCCTTAACTGTTATATTTTCCTGAAGCAACCACAAGGAAAGTGTAAGTTGCTAGGAGTGACCTCATCTTTAGCGCGTGACTCATCTTAGAGCATCAGATAGTTACTCATTATTAGCACGTACAGTCCAGCAATTAGATTAGTTGTATTTTAGTGAGTAAGAAGAAATAATAACGATATGTTTTACTTATAAAAATAAACCAATCTAGATTGCCGTCAACGCCATTCAACGTGGTAATGCTGGCAGCCTTCTGGCCACTTTTCCTATTGACAGTGATGTGGATACTTTTATACCGACTTCAAAAAAAAGGAGGTTATCAATTCAACACGTATGTAAGTATGTAATATTATTGGAATTGCATAATATTCACATATTATGACAATCTATTAGGGCTTCCAAACAAATATACAAAATTTTATAGACGTATGTATGTCCACGTATTTCTCGGCAACTATTAATCGGATCGTGACCATTTTTTTTTATTGGCTTACATTTACTTCAACTTAGGGAACAGTGCAAGTTTCATTAAAATCGATTCAGTAATTTTCAAGATATGAACTAATACGTGTAAGTGTGATGGCCTGGCTTATTGATACAAGCTACGGGTGTAGTGTCAAAGGGAAAACAACTCAAAACCTTGGTCAAATTCTAGTGCAATAGTTACAACAAAACTTATTACCTACTTATTACGACCAAATATTCCAGTTTTCAGTTAAAACTAAAAATTACGAAATAAAAAAGTAATTAAGTAAAAGAATTAAACCGACTTCAAAAAGAAATGAACTCATAATTATGAAATAATTTTAATTTCGGAAGTCGGTGGCAAAAAACTAAAAAACAGATCACAAGACGACTTCCGAAATTAAAGTTATTTCATAATTTTGAGTTAATTTCTTTTTGAAGTCGGTTTAATTTTTTTAAATTTCCTTTCTTCGATCAACAATTGGTATTGTTGATCGAAGTACCCAATGAACTCTTCGCCCCTTAATTTTAATATTTTTGTGTAAATTGAAATAAATATTATAACAACTAAAGAATAATCAGAGGTCTGAACACTACCCCCTTCATTCATAAACGCTGCTAGAAGTTAAGTAGTGATTAGCGACAGTTTAACCATATATTTTTGACGTATGAACGTCACTTAATTTTAATCATCGTTTATAAATAAACCCTATCGGCCTTATTACAAAACAAGATTTATCTTTAGACCCAGGTTTAAACCATCCAGCTATTTTTAAATTTCGAACTATAATCCGACGAAGCTAAAGTTCTTATTACAAAAACTGACGTTAAACCCGAGTCTAAGTTGTCACAGAACTTTACAGTTGTCGGCATAAAGTTCAAAATTTGAAAATGGATCGATGGTTTAAACCTGGGTCTAAAGATAAACCTTGTTTTATAATAAGGCCGTTTATGTTTTCCTTAGTTAAGTTAAATTGTTACATTAGGTATTCTATCTAGCTGCGTGATGGACGTCTATTTTTAGGGTTCCGTATCTCAAAAAAAAACGGAACCCTTATAGGATCACTTTGTTGTCCGTCCGTCCGTCTGTTTGTCAAAACCCTGCATCTCGGGAACGCGTGGAGGTATCGAGTTGAAATTAAAACCATATAGGTACTCAGCTCTACAGACCCTTGAAGCTGTGAAAAAATCAAACATCTAAGTTAACATAAAAAAGATAAGGCCGTTTATGCCGTAAAAACGTATATTTCGACACTCTCAAGGGAATCAAAATTTATAGGGTACTTCCCGTTGACCTAGAATTATGAAATTTGGCAAGAAGCAAGATCATGTAGCACTAGTAAAGGAAAAAATACGAAAACCATAAAATTGTAGGTATATTAAAAAAAAACCGTGATAAACTATTTACATACGGTCAACAAAGTACGGGACCCTCGGTGCGCGAGTCCGACTCGCACTTCGCAGTTTTTTTTTTAAATATAACCCATATATTTACTACAATACAAGCCAGCTGATTTGAATATCAATCTAACAATTACTTACTACTTCTTGTAACTTGGGTGACTTGATACCGATAATTTTAACACAAAGACTGACACAAATGAAGGACTTATGTTTGCATATCTAAGTGTCAACTCTAATGACTCATCAAGTCATCATATTACCAACAATCGCATATTGTACTTGAGAATTACAAATGCAATGTTGCATGTAAATAATAAGTTTAAAAAAGAGCGGCCAAATGCGACTCTGACTCGCACGCGAAGGGTTCCGTACCACCGTACTTACAACCCGCAAGTGTACTGTTAACTTGACTGTTAACTTCGCTCGGATGACGTAAGCGCGCGGTACTGAGACGTCGATGGCGAGAACGCAGCGCAGGGTTCGAGAGGTGCTGCTCGGGTCTCAAGTTAACCCTTGCGGGTTGTACCATATTTAACACTACATATTTTAAATATTTGTAGGCACAGCGGCCATAGTAGTTCACACTCTGTGAAAATTTCAAATGTCTACCTATTACGTTACAAAAGATACAGCCCTGTGACAGACGGACAGCGGACCCATTGCGTACGGAACCCTAAAAAAATATAGGTGAGCATTTAATATAGCCGCCTCGATTTGTAACGCGATAGAGTTATAAATAAATGTTCATAGGTGAAATAATTACATAGGTTTATTTTTAAAAGGTCGTTCGGATACGTCATTTATTAAGGATAATGTTTTTACTATGATGAGTACGTTGGACATGACATTCTAATAACGGTTTTATTATTAGTTTTATGGTTAGTTAAATTATTATACCAATTTATTGTTCAATGTAAGCAAAATGAGCCTCGTTTGAGTCTTGAAGCTTTGTAAATAATAATGGCCATTACCTGAGGAGCAATTCTCGTACAAGTAGCGGCACGTAAGTTGGCAAGAGTTTTTGTAGTGGGGGAAGTTTGCGCACGCACAATTTCATACATTTTTATATGCGCGAACTTCCCCCACTACGAAAATCTCTTGCCAAGTTACGTGCCGGTGTAAGAACGTTCACAGTCTGATCTCATGTCAATCTGTCAAAAATACCTCTAAATTCCTACACATTTTTGACAAGTTTTTGACATTTTTTGTCGCTGAGATGAGGGGCCCGTGGCCAAATAATAACAGCTGCACAGGTCGATCGATCAGGTTAAGCTACGCTTGCCGCGGTTGGTCTGTGGATGGGTGACCATCTTTACATACCGAGACCCCTCCGTGCCTCGGAAAGCACGTTAAGCCGTTGGTCCCGGCTGTCATTCGTGGATCTTTGACAGTCGTTACGGGTAGTCAGAAGCCCGAAAGTCTGACAACCAGTCTTACCAAGGGGTATCATATTACCCAGTAGCTGGGTTGTGGAGGTCAGATAGGCAGTCGCTCCATGTAAAGTACTGGTATTCAGCTGCATCCGGTTAGACTGGAAGCCGACCCCAACATAGTTGGGAAAAGGCTAGGCAGATGATGATGATTTTGTCGCTGAGATGAGATTGCTTCCAGATTTTGAACGTTTTGAATTACGGGAATTGGCCTTCTGGGCAAGATTACAGACCCAAAGAATTAACTTTTTTTTTTAAGTTTTTATAAAATACACAGTTTCTAGGCTTTTTCGATAACATGGGAAACCCTTTCTGCCTTAACATAAGCCCGGAATGAAGGTATTCCTTAAACCTCAAAAAATACACGTTTAATCTCAAAATTGTTACTGGTGTAACTTTGCCTAGGTTTTATTAATAAGGGGTACTTATAAAAAAACATCACACCTGTTTTTCCAGAAGGGTAAGATAGAGGTGTAGGTGTGTCACGAGCATACGTATGTATACACTTGGCTTTATTCAAAGACGATTTTCTCCTTCAGTTTTGAATGAAATTTTATGTTACTACGAACAAAGTATTTTCACACCCATAGGTTTGCGTAGTGTCGTATTTCAACGTTGCATTCGTTATTTCACGAAAAAATCGCAATTGAAAGTTGCCAAGTGTTTTGTTACCTTTGATAAAGGTATAAATTTACAAGTCTCCCAACAATAGTGACACATTACTCGTTCCTCCACCTTCCGCTTTCAGTGCTTAGGCTGAATCTTCCAAGTCATAATGTCATCTCACTAAGCCTCCTACACTACGCTTTCCTATTTGAGGGTACTCACAATAAGAAACCAGTAGGTACGAGTAGTTTTCGACATTTGGGTGACCATAGACTCACGTATGCTCAGAAATAACTTTAGAAAAGTACTGCAAACTTAGAGTAAGAAAGCTATAGAGCATCGGGTAGCGTGGCCACACATGAGACAAAAAACTAACTTAACTAACATTGGCTACATGAGTAGCTGCCTTGAAAAAAGTGGCACGCACTGAGAGACGGAAATAGTATTGCTTTATCCTTTTCTGTTACTTATAATAACTCAATACTTTATCCCTTTCTTGTGGAAATGAAAGGGAGATACCCGCCGTCTATACTTTTCTTTGTCTAAGTTAGTAAAGTACTTTTGACGTTTGAATGACATTGACAGGAGGGCGCTGTTACTATCCATTTGTTAAATATATAAAACAAGATGGCGACGTTAGTTCTGAATTTGGCGGCCGACGCCCCAAAATCTACTAGTACATTTTTAAAGACCTCTCCACTATGATAGGTAGATTTGTTTGCTATGATAAAATTATAATTAGCAAGTTAAACTATGTATTAAATAGGCATTTACAAACCAAGTGTCAGTTACGCCGTATTTTAATGTGTTTTATTTCAAATTATTGGCATATTAGCGTATTTAGCATGACATTTGAGAGTTTGACATTTAATAATATCGCCATCTTAACAGGAGTCAAGTATCAATGTCAAAGTTCAATGTAATCAAGAATATTGTTAGCAATTTATGAGATATTATACGCCATGTGTTAATTTATGAATCTGATTTCAAAGATTGAGAGGTAATGATAAACTCAAACTCAATTAAAATATTTAATAAATAACAATTATTAAAATTGTTATTTATAAAATATTTAATAAATAACAATTTTAATCGTCACTTACACGCTGATTATTATGAAATTCTTTAATACTTAAGTAATTTTCTTTTTTTATGTTTTAAGTAGTGTGTCATATTTTCGCCTCCTCATTCCCCACATGGTCATGAGACAATTTTTGTTTCCAAGGCATTCCTTATTGATTTCTTATAGCCGCTCGGTAAATCCGCCATTTTGATTTTATATAAAAACAAAACATAGCTTTTTTATAACTATCCGACGAGTCGATAGACAGCTCATAATTATATTAAAATCCATCTGATCTGCCGTTAGTATGCTTCGAGGGTATAAAGTATTCCACATACAAAAATAGACAGATACGCATGAAAAACATAACCCTATCTTTACCGTCGCGCAGTCAGGTAACAAAAAAAAACCTTCAACTACTTACTCTTTAGGTTATGGTTCAACTGTACAAATTATTCCAATGAAGATGTTTCAAACGAGGATTACTCAACTCTTAAACGTCTATTACGAAACAGAATAATAATAGAACAGAAAACGTCTTATCTGAGAATCGAACCCGGGCCTTTGTGTAGATAGAAGAATACTTTCGGTTGTGCAATTGTTCCGAGTGCATAGATCGAAACTAATTGTCTATGGTAACTGCTTGGCGCTCTATAGGTTCCGTGCAGTTTTTTTTTTGGCATATTTTGATAATCTTTACTTTGGTGGTACGAAATGATACGGTACGTGGCCATTACGTAGTTAAAATATGAAATGTTAGTAATATACTGACTACAATTTAATTTTAAAATTAGACTTCTATTTTAACACCCGATTAAATAATATTTAGGGATGTTTTCGTAAAGGTTACCGAGCGCTGACCCTTCAGTCGCGCTCGCGACCATCTTGAACTGAATCATGTGGTTAATTTCAATTTTCCTCATTAATATTTTAATCATGTAGGAGTACTGTTGATGGTGATGGATGATGCCGGCATGGAGTACTTGGATGGGTGACCATCTATTACATTATCGAGAGCACATCGTGCCTTGGAAAGCACGTACCGTAGGCCCCGGCTGTCATTTGGAGATCTTTGACAGTTGTTAGTTAGATATGCAGTAGCTCCAGCTGTATCCGGTTAGACTGAAAGCCGAACCCAGCATAGTTGGGACAAGGCTAGACAGAGTGTTAAAGAATACTGCTGATGAAACTCAAAAATTTCACCAGAACAAATCACGAACAGACGTTATTACCTTTCATTCTACAAGGACTTTTTATTTCAAATTCTGTACCAATACGTCGTCGCCAATGCTTCCCAAAAGATAAAAACTGCAGTAACAATCGTAACGCTTAGCAAAAGGCAGCGGGACAAAGCGTCGAAGGACGCCATCGTAAGGTGCGCTGAGTCAGCTGTGAGTGCTAGCACCCGCCATGTTGGATTTTTATTTTTTTAAACTGCGCGCATAGACAAACGATTCGATTGAGTTCGGTTCGGATACAATTTGTTTTTATTGCATTAGCTATTGGGATATTTGGAAGTTGTTTCGAATTTTCTTCGGGTTAATAGCTTGTTTGTTGCTTATTTAGATTTGTTTAACGCGTTTGGGTGTTTGTGTATATTGTAGGTACGATGATTATTGTCGGGTATTCCCGAAGAAGTGGTAGTCATATTATTATTACGGTAGGTACCTAGGTACTGAAGAGATTACTGATTAATGTTTGTTTTGAATAAAAACTTGTCTGCGAATTTGTCAAACTATCCGCCAAGTGGTGGTATATTAAAAGGAATACCTAAGTAGTTACCTCAGCTAAATTATATTAAAAAAAATAAGACGGGGCGATCCGCAGTTTCATAAATGATAAGGAACCAACACTATTTACCTATGAACAAAGTCACTATCTGTTCATTTATACTGGAAATAATAACAACCCAATGTTTCGAGCAAACTTATAGCAGAAATCTATGCACTATTTAAAGCTTCACAATAGTAACGTACCTATTTTTAATATTGAACGTCGGTAGGTGCCTAAAAATTAGGTCGCGCTTTACGTCAAAACTACCATTTTATACTGAAGCCACTCAAGCAGCCTAGTTTGACTCGACTAACAATGCTACATTTGTTATTCATAACATGAATTCACGTTAACAATACAATTCCGAAACCCTTTTCTTTTGCAGTAGTAGTAGTTAATTTATATTTAATTAAAATACTAATTACATTTGAAACACAGGTCCTCGTACAAAAACATGCTTAGTGCCATAAATCAACGTCACACCGGGTTCTCGATAAGCTTTAAAACAAAATAAAAATTCGCCAAAAATCCGCAGCACAGAGTAAAAATAACCGCGAGAATTACGCCACGAACTTTTTTAATAACGCTCCGGATTCAATCTCAATCGAAAAATACGTAACAAAAAAAATCCTCTACACAACAGTAAGAAAAATGTATAAACATGTCAGGGGACCGGTTCAGGTACGCCATTTTTTATTGAATTGAACACCTATGCCCGAAAGGGACGCTCGTTTCCCTACCTTTTCATGCGCAGCAAAAACCACAAGACGCAAGCGGGACACACACATCTTCCCATCTCTCTCCCGCGGCCGCTGCATTCATGAGGACAAAGAATAAGTAGTAATAAAGACGTGACATTCGTGCAGATGGTTGATAAAACTTAATACTTGGCAGTTTGTTCGCTCTTGGGCTATTAAAAGGCAACGGACAGATACGTTGTTACACGCTCTTTAGTTCTCGAGACTCATGAAAACATTAAAGGAAACGGTTCTCTCCGGCGAGGTCGTATATCGCTTCCATGTTGGTGGTATCGGCGAGCCTTTTTACTTTAGCTGTTGGCGCGAAATTGGAGGGAAAAGAAAATGGCAAACATTCAATGTCTCAATTTAACTCCGAAGCAGTGAAGGCGAACTTGATTGCGTTCAAAGTATCTCAAATGTTCGGAGTTACGAGCCAAATAAAAGAGTTCAATTATTTTAGGCGCGCCTAATTTTTATCGCTGGCCCGAGCGTTTGGATTCCACTCGAACGTTTTTAAATGACAAATGCTTCGTGATCCATCTGTTTCGGCTTTCTCGGGCTCGAGTTATTCTGTCCTACCGAACCAATTAATGAAAGAGAGAACCGATATCCCCTTTCCGATCTGAAGGGACAAGTTCGGCCTTCAATTTTTACCTGATGTTACTAGCGTTGACAGTGGCATTACAAGGGTCGCCAATGTGTGCGACACTTTTGAAATATCCTTAATGTTATTATGCTCTGATGACTCTTTAAAGGATTTTATGAATGACATCCACTCAAAAAACGTTCTCACGGGCGATAATTCTATAAAATAAAAGGTAGCGTCAATGTTTTGACTGTATATGTGATCGGATTACATCTCGAAGTAGCAATTTCAGCTTTGATGAATAATTAATATTATATACCCTGTAACTGGAGTTTTTATAGCTTTAATACGACTAAGCAAAGGAATAAGTCTTATGTATGACGCACGGATTTCCACTTTTGATGACGCCAAACTTCTCGAATGGGTTCTGGAAAACTGCCTCGGATCCGAACGGGACTCATGCGAAACTCGTAAAATCCCTGCGAGAGACTTGACTCACCGTCATTCAGTAATCTAACATAAATGAACGACCCTGTCGCTGTTATCGTTACATTTCTCCTCCAACACGCAAATCCCGCGGAATTTATAAAGAAAAAACTCAGTACGTTGCAGGTTTCTGGGTGTGCGGAATCGACGGCTTGTGACTATACAATGTTGGTGGGGAGGAACTCGTAGCGTGGCGTAACATAAATCGATCGTTTGTTCAGCTGATTGCTAGATTGAAAACCTCGCTTTTTGCTCTGTAATCTCATCAGCTTACACACAACCGAATTCTAGCAATTTCCGCAAAGTTTTTATGACTTCGTTCTATCATGCAATGCTGTTAGGTTATTTGATTGACAATAGACTAGAACGACGTCTATAATTCTGAAACAATTTCGGTTCACAATAAACTTTCAACTTGAGAATCTAACGGCAACCGAAATTATTTCCAAGGCGAGCCTTGGAGACAGTAAAATAGCTTTCTTATAACCATGCCGCCTTGGGGCTATTCTGTAATGTGCGTAACTTCCTTAGCGCGTAAGGAAGTCCGCCAGAACCAGAGAGCAATAAAACAATAAAATGTTGCAAAACTCCTTGGATTACTGTTCTTAACATCGCAGGGTGTAGAAAAAAAAGAAACGTCATCTGCTTGGAATGTTTTAACTTAAGTTCAAGTCTAGGTAATGCAGTTAAGTATAGTTGACGAGGCTTAAAGCAAGTTTGCGCGCCGCTCCGAGGGACACACAAGTGATTTAATGAGCCTACTATTATAATATTGATTGTTACAGTAATCAAGGGTAATATCCGAAACGATTTACTAATGCTAGGCCAGAAAATGTGCAGACTGCGCTTGCAAATGAGGTTCAGATTATTAAATTCTAGCTGCGCCCTGCGGTTTCACCTGCATAAGTATAAAAATATCCCTAAGTCCTAAGGCTCATCTTGACAAGTGCCAAATTTTATCCAAATCCGTTCAGGCGTTTTAGCGTAAAAGCGTAACAAACACAAAAAAAAAAAATCTTTTCTCTACCTACATTTTGAAATAGTCTCTCTGGCAGCCATTTCAACCTGAATCGCCATTGAACTCCATTAGTGTTTAAATACTATTATTAACCGACTTTAAAGAGGACATTTTAACGGCTTAGTTAAAATAGAGTCTCTTTAATTTCTTAAAGCCACATGAAAAAGGAATTTATGCACTAAATTAAGTTTAACGCTGTGGTTTTTAAACTCGCTTCTGAAGAGAACATCTTGAAAATTGTTGAAATAAAAGGTGACTGAAGTGAATGAACATCAAAAAGTAGATTGTAGTAAAAACTAAAAGCTTTCAGTGGATGTAGTTTACTTAATTACAAACGCTCGATTTCTTTATGGATGTTTGGAACACACACATAGACACGTATAAAATACAAGTCAATCGGCTTAGTAGGCGTTTCGGCCGCTGAGTTTCGTCCGATCCGGTCGAAACAGGAATTTCATTATTATTAATATTTTTGAGTCCGTTTTTAGAGGCAAAGTAACGTCAGAAACATAATTAAATAATACCTATTTTACTATGTGGCCGTGGAAACCAAAATCATTTATTCTTGATTATGAAATGGCAGCAATTCAAGCTATTGAATCTGTTTTTCCTGAAGTACCTTTTAGTGGTTGTTACTTCCATTTTTCAAGATGCTTGTGGCGAAAAACCGATGAGTTATGTATAACAACACCCAAGCTTACTCGAAAGCATATAAAACGATGTGTAGCTTTATCCCACTTACCTGGAGAAGTTATTGATGATGCTTGTTTGTACGTAATGTCGAAGTGTCCTAATGATGGTAATGTGACGATATTCAACGATTATTTTGTAAATTACGTGGCTTGTAGAAGCATCATTTTTTTGCAATAGATGGTCTTGTTATGATCATCAGAATCCACCCACAAACATGGTTGAATCTTGGCATGGAACTGTCAATAAAAAACCGCGAAATGTGGCACAATTTTTAACTTTATTACAAGAAGAAGATAATTATTTTGAAATCTTAACTATGCAAGTGCAAAGAGAGGAGAGAGAGAGAGAGAGAGAGCATTATCGTATACATACAAAAACTCTTGAAATATTTGAAATTGATGACCACATTTCTAGCACCATTTCGGATTTGGAAAATCACAAAAACTAATTTTCAGATCATAGAAAAACACATAAGACTTAAAGATTTCTAGTTGGTATAGGTATATGATTGTTTTTTTTAATGAAAATAGTTGATTATTGTTTTGATCGTATTGAACAGACTGATTGTTTTAAATACTATACAAACTGTCACTGATTTTTGAAGCTATTGTTAATTATATTCGGTATTTTAGTAAAGTGATTGTTAATAGTTAATTGATATACAAGACTGATTATAGTAATTTACATTTGATATTCTTGTTGTACACGTTTCCATTGATATACAACATGTCCCAAAATTCAACGATAAGCCAGCACCGGAGGATAGACCTGCCCATGACTACTCGGGGAAAAAAAGAAAAAAAATATATATCTCTTTTTTTTTGAAGTTATAAAAAAAAAGAAGAAATTCTTAAAAAAGTGAGACCTTTTATGATATTTTTCACTACCATGACCACACTTTTTTAAATATTTCTGTTATTTTTTTTTATAGGCAACCTGAATAGCACTGCTATCTACCACAATTCTTAAAAAATCCAGAATACCTCTAGTTTTTTCACGTAAATTAATGAAACTTAATTTATTCCCTAAATTTTTTGAAGATTTTTACTTTTAATCAACTTTAACTCATCGTGGTGTAAAAAAAAAGTATGAACACTACTATGGCAAGTTTTTTTATAAATTGACGCAACTAATCAAGATTCCAAAATGGTATAATACTCTAGGAAAATCAACCACAAAAAAATTATATCCATACTAGTTCAAAACAAGAACCAAATTCCTTAAATTATAGTTGACAGTAATCACTTTCACTGCGTGCCCAAAATGGGTTCTTGTTACAATTTCTAGGAATTTGAGTGGGGCATACATACCTTAGAAGTTAGAGAGAGATAGATAGATAGAGATATTTACGTTAAAAAGAGACAACAACAGGGCAGGTAGTGGGTTCTTGTTACAATTTCTAGGAATTTGAATGGGGCATACATACCTTAGAAGTTAGAGAGAGATAGATAGACAGAGATATTTACGTTAAAAAGAGACAACAACAGGGCAGGTAGAGAAGCTGTTATTATTCTCAGAGCAAGTCAGTTCAGTACGCTCTGCTCCTTTGTTTACTGCGCACCGTTCCGTATTCAACTGACGTGGCTCTCGTACGTACTAACGACTTTTGGCTTGGCTTTTTGGACTGGAATCGATCTGCAAACTGAACTGACCTGGCATTATCTTGGACTACGATTGTGTGTTTTGTGACTACGATTGTGAGTTTTGTGATTTGGAGTTCTGGCGCATTTTGGACTGTTTAACGATCAACATGCCGCAACCATACACACCACAGGAATACGCAAATATGCACCTCATCTATGGAGAAACCCGATGCAATGCTAACGCTGCTAGCAGACTGTATCGAGAAAGGTACCCAAATGCTCAAAGATATCCTGATTATCGAGTGTTTATTAATGTGCATCAAGCGTTTTCGGAGGGTCGTATGCCATCCAGTAGGAGAAACGCTGGAAGACCTAGTTCGGATCGTGATGAAGAAGTTCTCAATGAGATAGAAAATGATTCGACTACTTCGGTACGCGCCATAGAAGAAGCTACAGGAATCCCGAAAAGTTCTGCACATCGAATTTTACAACGTCACAAGCTTCACCCATATCATTACAGGCGTGTGCAGACGTTGTTACCGCGGGACTATCCATTAAGAGTCACATTTTGCCGTGTGATGCTGCAAAGGCACAGGGAAGATCCCCAATTCCTGGACAAAATTCTATGGTCGGATGAAACAACATGCAAGAAAGATGGATATTTAAATCTACACAACCTACATAGTTGGAGCAATGAAAATCCGCACTTGATGAGACAAGACAGATCCCAATATCAATTCAAGGTTAACTTATGGACCGGCATATTAAATGGAAAAGTAATTGGGCCCTTTGAGTTACAAGGAAACTTAGATGGCAATAGTTATTTAAACTTTTTACAAAATGACTTGCAAGAATTGCTAGACGACGTGCCCTTAAATGATCTCCAAAACATGTGGCTCCAAAATGATGGTTGCCCAGCACACTATGCCCGCCCTGTGCGAGAATATTTAAATCAAGAGTATCCAGGGCGTTGGATCGGGCGACTTGGTCCTATCTTATGGCCACCTCGTTCACCCGATTTGAACCCCCTGGACTTCTTCTATTGGGGTTGTCTTAAAGACAGGGTCTACTCAAAACCCATTGCGTCATTGGACGAGCTTCGTCGAAATATCAGTCAGGCTGCGGATCATATTAATCGCAGAAGATATGCAAGACAAATAAAACGGTCATTTTTAAGGCGATGTCGTGCATGTATTATTGCTGGTGGCAAACAATTTGAACATTGGTTATAATGTTAATAAATTACATGAGAAATTGTTTGACCATTTATTTAAATATTAAACATTTTCCAAGAACTAATACTTTTTATTACCAGACCGTCATTTGGCCCCTGTTTAGAAATAATAGGAACATTTTTTTTTTTAACTTGTTTGCCTAGAGTATTATACCATTTTGGAATCTTGATTAGTTGCGTCAATTTATAAAAAAACTTGCCATAGTAGTGTTCATACTTTTTTTTTACACCACGATGAGTTAAAGTTGATTAAAAGTAAAAATCTTCAAAAAATTTAGGGAATAAATTAAGTTTCATTAATTTACGTGAAAAAACTAGAGGTATTCTGGATTTTTTAAGAATTGTGGTAGATAGCAGTGCTATTCAGGTTGCCTATAAAAAAAAATAACAGAAATATTTAAAAAAGTGTGGTCATGGTAGTGAAAAATATCATAAAAGGTCTCACTTTTTTAAGAATTTCTTCTTTTTTTTTATAACTTCAAAAAAAAAGAGATATATATTTTTTTTCTTTTTTTCCCCGAGTAGTCATGGGCAGGTCTATCCTCCGGTGCTGGCTTATCGTTGAATTTTGGGACATGTTGTATAAGACTGATTATTGTTGATTTTTGAAAGTAATTGTACCTATATTAAACTTTATCTTTTTCCAATAATTCCCTGACTTTTACTTAAATAATATAACCCCAACCTAAGGTTTTTCATTCTCACTTACAAAATTTGCTTAAAAAATTGTATCTAGTCCGAAAGCACACAAAAATATAAATAATAATGAAATTCCTATTTTGACCGGATCGGACGAAACTCAGCGGCCGAAACGCCTACTAAGCCAGTCAATCTTGTCAGACGATCAAACAAAATCATTTTGATTAGGTATTTCAAGATTGTGTCATAAAATTTAAAAGTTAATATAGGTAGTTAATCTTTAAGAACTTCTTAACAGTAATAATATTATGAGAAACATAAAATTCTCACGAAGCATTTAAATGAGATAAGTTTTAATTCTGTTTTACAAGTGATAGAAAATCATAGTAAATCAACTCAGTCATTCGCAGTTCGCTGCTGAAAATAGACGTCTCGTAGGAAAATCTTAGTATAATCTAAGTACGTGTAATCAAGACCTATTAATATTATCTAAGTAAGTACCTCAATCCTCAAAAACGTTAAGTATTAAGCCAGGTGCATATTGTAAAACTAAAAACCGAAGCGAAAATCCACAAAATTATCCGAATTCTCAAGAATTCTTTATGACTTAATACAGACCAAAAGCCACTTTACTTCGTTTGAATGACGTACAAGCCAGGATTTTAAAGAAAGCTACATTTCCAGGCAAAACACTTAGAAAATATTACGTAAAAGGCTGTACATAAGGCTGAAAATCGTATGAAATTCCGTTTAAAGGCACTTCAATGTATCGCCGTTACTCCTAACAGAATGGATTCTCAGTAAAGACTGTTCAATATTGTACAGTCAAACGCACATCATCGTAACTCAACTTGCACTACGAAAATCACCCTAAAGGCTTCGACATAAAGTTGCTGTCAATGTCAAATTGTAACCACTTACGTGAGTTGACTATACCTCTGTTTTAAGAAAATGTTTTTACTTCGATAAAAGAAGTCGATTAGTACAACTATAACAATTCAACACTTAACGATACTTTTGACCTACCCATTACGACCGTTTCAACTGTAGCCTCTCTTTTAGGTTTAAAAGCTTTCATATTTTAAAACGTGTACATTAAAAACAGGATAAACTAATAGCAGGAAACATAGATAGCGGTCTATGTTGTTATTAACTAATAAAATCATTGACAGATGTGTCGTAACTGACATGACGCGTTAATCTGGATGACTTAATCTACATCAATCAACAGTGGATGTAATCATCTAATTTCACGTGTTATTATTAGGTAGGCTAATAAATGGGCGTAACATTAGATCGAATTTGTATGACTATTAAACTGTTTAGCTGTTAAACTGTACGGTTTGTTTACAAAATATGACATGGAAAAAAAACACAGTATACTATAAAGTCTCTGTGTGGTGACACCACCCCATACTTCCCGTGGGTGTCGTAAAAGGCGACTAAGGGGCGTACCGGAGAATGGGCAGTAGCGTTCTCTATGCATTCCACCACCATACCATACTGCGATCGCCAACCCGCCTGCCAAGCGTGGTGATTATGGCAAACCCCCCCTTTTTGGGGGAGGCCTATGTCTAGCAGTGGACGTCTTTCGGCTGAAATGATGATACTATAAAGACTGTCAATTTATAGCAATAGAGTTCATTCTTCAACAATAAGGCTACATACGGGACATTCATTGATTCCAATTCAAACTTTAGCCATAAACATCAACAAACCCATAAACAATGTGCTCTTAAAACTATCAATCCATTCCGATCATGCGAAATTGACAGCCGACTTGACTCCAAACACGTCTGATTGATCTATGGTCATAAAACATTGGCGTATGCGCTAAACGACCGACGCGAGATTACGACTCATTGGCCCCACACTAACAGACTAACAGTAATTTTCGTCATGATGCCATGTCACAATGACCTGTCAAATTTAATTAATCCGTTGAGATCAAACATGGCGACGGACCTCTTATTATCTATGGTCGCACTTACTGACCGTATAACGGTAAGCGTTGGTCCAGAATTTTTATACTGTTAAAAATGTCGATGATAAGTTGATGGTTTATTTAGATTTCGTTTGTAAGTGCCCACGCGCATTATGGTGGGTTGTTTTTGTAAGGGACAGTGGTTATTGGTAGCAATTATGATGGATGTCACTGGTTTTTTACTGTTATAACAATGACGTAATTTTAAGCAAAAGGCATTCTTGATAAAAACAAATCATGCTTTTAGCCGACTTAAAAATAAGGAGTTGATGCATTCGACGACTTTTTTTTTAAACTCGCACAAGAAATTTAGTCGATTTTTGTAAGAAGAAAAATTTACACAAGATAAGACACGCGACATTTAGATACCGGCAAAACATAGGAAATGTCGTAAAAAATATTTGGACCAGTATCATTAACCAGGGAGAAAAGGATTATTCAGGGATCAGTTACAAAAATACGCATAGATGCATGATTTCCTCGTTGAAATTGAATACTATTCGTTGGTTGGTATTATAAATAACAATTAAATGGGAAAGATAGTTCGTTTTCTCTTCTACAATAATCGTAAAGCATTAAAAAAATATATATTTTATCTATTTAATTTACTTAGCAATAATCGTTATCCTGATGCATGTTTATGCAAAAACTCAAGGAGAGTTGATTTGAGAGCTCTAATTTGCAGATTCTGTTAAATATAAGCCATCAAAACAATTTTTATCATATCACAAATATAATAAGTATAAGTACTTTTATAATAATAGAATACATTTTTGTTAAATGCCTTATAAATAAAGAAAAAACGACTGGACCTAAGTACCTAATTCAATTTTCTGCTGGAAACAAGTTTAGTCTGAATATATCCGAACTTCTACATCATTTTCACGTAGTATTTAATAGCAAAATAGTCTCCAATAATTGCTTAAACAATATGAATTTAAAAATAAAAAATAATGACACTTTGATTTTTTTTATAAATAAAATAACTAGGTACTATTATTTCACTGCGCCGGCGATGCGCGCTCGCCCGGCTGAAGGCCTTAATTTATTGAGGCATCCACAGCCAATCCTGGTTAAGCAGACGACAGCCTCAAAACATCGCAGGTTGAACTGCGAGATGCCACTTTTATACAAAAAAAAAAAAAATGCGCACTAAGTACCAAAATGTAAAAGGGCTCTTAATATGGAATGAACACCAACAACATCGTAACCGGGTTTCCTCCAACTAAACAATATATATGTATTAACTAAAATACTGGCCACAAGGAAAAAACGCTCAAAAAAAAACACGTTTGTTGTATGGGAGCCCCCCTTAAATATTTATTTTATTTTGTTTTTAGTATAATGTTGTTACAGCGGCAACAGAAATACATAATTTGTGAAAATTTCAACTGTCTAGATATCGTGGTACTTGAGATACAGCCTGGTGACAGACAGACGGACGGATAGACGGACGGACGGACGGACAGACGGACGGACAGACAGCGAAGTCTCAGTAATAGGGTCCCGTTTTTACCCTTTGGGTACGGAACCCTAAAAACAATTTATCTACTTACTATAACTAAGTAATAAAATAACCATAATGAAATAGTATCGATAAAAGAACTCCAACGACCATTATCAATCAACATTGAACTTCACTGACAGCAGTAAACCAATATTCGATAAAATTCGTCAATTGACTTACTTTGTACATACAACACACAACCAATAATTACGACATTGATGTAGGTTCGTTCGTTATCAAACAATAAACGGGCAATGTCAATGATAATGTCAATCGGTTTACAATTACAAGAAAAGTGGGTAGGTAGGTAATTTATTACCTAAGCAAGTTCGAAAAAAGTGCTTAATATTTTTTTTTTAAATCTGCAAAACGGGAGTTGAAAACAATATTCATCTGTATTTAGAAGGTTTTAACTTTCAATCTCACCACTTTTTCTAAATAAAAACGAAAATTGAGGTTATAAAATTAAGCTCAATAATTGTCAAATGAAAAACTTCTGTGATTTTCAGAATTTTGGGTATTTAAATAATAAGCACGCGGCACAACAAATTGGCATTCACGGGGTATGCCAATTTGTTGTTGAAGTAATTGTTTACATTTTCATCAAATAGTTTTGGAACTGACTGAATAGAAACGTGCATTACTGTACAGTGGAGATGAGTTGTAAAAATACGTTAACTTTTTTTTTTAAATAAAGATGTCTTGCCGCTTAGCGATACCGTAGAAAACATACCAATCACTTAAAAAAGTTTTCTAAAGCAATATAAGTACTAACATAATCACTCAAAAATAAAATCGAGAATCGAAACACAACCATCTGCAGATTACATTATTTTATAAAGCATCCCCATTGAGACTTATTTTCCTTTCTCGTTGGCACAGAATCAAAAAGGCAGCAATACAATTACAGAAAATGAGTAAGTAATTTAAAATGAATAACATTTAAATAGATAACTTTATTTTATTTGTTAGCAATAATAATCCCAGTAAGTACATGATGCTTCTGAGTCATGTACCTACTTAAATAATGACAACTGAAGCATACTAACTTCACTAGTACAAAAAAAAAAATATTTTGTCCTCATTCGGCCGCTAGACGCCAAAGTAATTTTTAGATACAGCCAATTTCAAAAAAGAATATTCTTATAAATCAAAAACGCACCCAATTGAACAGCCGTGAACTTTAACACAATCGCGTTATTAGATTGAAAAGTAAAAGATTTAGTTCTGAATAATATAGAAAAATATTTTCAGTGAACCTTCAAAGAAAATGAAAGCGTGCGAATTTTCTTGGTAAATTGATGTTTTCAAATAAAATGGGAGTAATGAAAAGAAAATTCACTTTCGGTAATTAGTATTTTGTCCCACATAATAACTGTAACGCTTTGATCTTTGACCTCATAAAAATAATTAATAACACAAAACTACCAGACATTTTTGCATTGTATTTTGTCGCTGCCCATTCTGCACATTTATGTCCGTCCAAAAATAGTACCATTGCCGAATATAGAAACATTCCAGTACGATTTACATCCAAAAATAAAAGCCGATAAATCAAAAAGGACATGGAAAAAAAACGCCATAACGCATCAATCGTATTCCCGCGCAAACGTAGGATGGAACCACAGAGTATGGAACGCAGCTCACGTTTTTTCCCTAGTCAATTAGCTCACGGCAGCGCACCATACAGCCAGGCGACACATGTCAACATCTGTTCTACAACTACCGATGCGACACGCACGTTTCCGGACTAAGATTTTTTTATGCGGTAAATTAACGCTCGAAGGCATAAACTCGAAAAAACCACGCGACACGTGCGTTCTAACACCCTAAGTGAACAGTAATAAATCCATCTGCATTGTTTTTGATTACGAGTGCATTGTGTGACAATGAAACAATGTTGAGTCGGGTTTCATAACATGACAATAGAAACATAGGAATGGGAAACTCCTTATTGACTTTTTCAAAGCTTTCTTTTTAGGGTTCCGTACCCAAAGGGTAAAAACGGGACCCTATTACTAAGACTCCACTGTCTGTCTGTCCGTCTGTATCTCATCAACCGTGATAGCTAGACAATTGAAATTTTCACAGATTGCCGCTATAACAATAAATAAGTTCTAAAAACAGAATAAAATAAATAATTAAGGGGATACAACAATCGTGTTTTTTTCGGCGTTTTTGCCTTGTGGTATAAACAAAACCCTTCGTGTCGAGTCCGACTCGCACTTGGTCAGTTTTTATTTGGTTTTATCTAATCACAGGGGGCGGTTCTCGTAAATTTAAGAAACGTTCACAGTCTGATCTGTCTCAATGTCAAAAATACCTCTATTTCCCAAATTTTTTGACATTGATTGTCGCTGAGATGTTATTGTGATTGAGACTAGATTTTGGACGTTTTTAATTACGAGAATCGGCCTTCAGATAGTTCAGTTACCTTCTTAACTTGCAATTTTTCGAGAAATTTGCCAAAACCGATCGCCTCATCGTTGTAAAATTTTATTCAAACTTCCGTTCACAATTGCAATAACATTTCACACATTCCAATTTCCATACTTTTATTGTTTTCCGGAGCTTCATTTATTATTATTCAAAATCCACAACTTTATCTTGCATACGACCGCCATCAATACTGCCTTTACGACTCTTTTTACGACTAAATCAACGGTTTCATCTTGTAAATTGTAACCCTTAAAATTGTCTATAAAATTATGTTATCCGATGTAAGTATTCAAAGTTGGATAATAAAACTGAATCTGAGACCACTCTTGCTTGTAACTTAGGAAGCGATGAAGTTTTTGAGATCCCCACTACCTGCTCGATTTAGTAAGTTCATACGCACGTCTCACTGAATTATCGCTACATCTCTATAAAATGACAAATGGCATAAAATTCCCGCCGATTTAAATGTCAAAATCCATTTTTCTCTCCAATCTGTGTAATGCGGAATTGCGGAGCCCGGAGCGATTAAAATAATCGAAATGATTAAAATCGGTGCTTAATCAATAACTTATTTTGCATAATTTGTTTAAACAATCATTTATTATCCACGGAAAGTTTAATGGCTTGTTTGTGATGTAAATTACGTGCTGTTTTAATGTCGAAACGTGAAATTAGTGTACAAAATGTTTGTGATTGCTGTTTCAGCGCAATCGGGTTAACAAAGTTATCTATTATGTAGTTTCGTCTAGTTAGCAGTTAAGATTCGCCCAAAAAACGTTATGGCGTGCCTAAAATGGTAAAAGCTCAAATGTTTTATTTGTTTTGCTACAAGTGACGCCATCTATCGGGCGGGTGAATGGAAACTAGCTTACAACATTCAAAATTCTGCGAATTCGAAAAAGCGGAGTGTTCTGTTTTTTACCCGTCTGCGCCAGAAGGAGGGTTATGTTTTTTCAAGTGTATGTATGTATTTATTGTTGTGTTTTTGTGTCTCACCTTCTTTAAAGAAAATCTGTTACAAGTTACTAGAAAACGTTGTAAAAAGCTTTCTGTGGCCGTAGCTGTAATGTATTTTGTTACTATTTTTTTTTATTGTATTTTGATACTGAACTACCTACTTATCTATAATACCGCCTGCTTACCTAAGAATGTAAATCACAAGACTTTAATACCATTAATGTGATCATTTCGACATTATGCTTTCATGTTCCCTCGACTAATAAAAAGCTCGGTCACCGTAACTAATCTTATCTATCAGTAATCTGTCGATGTCGGTGTGACTATTCATAATGTTCATTCGACCATACAAAATTCGTTATTAGCACAATTATAATCGAATCGACGAAAATCCAACAACAAAAGTTATCAAATGATCGTTAAGTGGTGCCGGGTGGTGGCACCATCAAGTTGTACCGTTACACCAAGTCGCCTAATTAATACTCGCCCACTCGAGCCTCGGCCGGACTCGAACCCGTTCGCAGGCCCGCAATGTTTACTGCACATTGCACGCCGGGCGCATCTACAATGCAAATCCACAAACACCATCCACAATCTGCGATTCAATATCGACGCATTACAAACTGAGTTTCCTCACTCGCATACGAAACCGAATCAAGACTATCGATTTAACTCTACACGAGGGTCGTAGAAAGAATTCCTTACAACAATGAGCCGGTGTAACAATAAATACCTTAATGATATCCCGAGATCGGAGAGAAAAGGCGTCCGGCGGCGGCAGGCGGAACCCGTTCCACAGTTTTCAAGAGAAATCCTCCACTATAACACTCCAACAGGCAACATCACAACATGAAATGGCACAATCTCACACGAGCACTATTATAATAGGAATCCACAGCACTGGTTTGGTTTTGGTACAAAAGATGTTTTTTCGTAACACAGCGCGGCGAATACACTCTCCGCGAGATAACCGACGCGCACGGCAGCCGGGCACGAACTGAACTGGTTTTACTGGGGACGCGGGGTCGCGGGGAGAGGTGGACGGGTGCGTTTGGTTCGGTTTTATGAAAATATTTCGTGAGTAATGCACGTGTTATGTCGGCGAGTGCGTCGGCCTAGAGCGGCCTCGGATCTTTGATTGAAGTGCAGTGTACGCTGCGATAGATAAAGATAGTAAAAATCCCAACGTGTCGCAGTGGACAAGCTTCCCAGCGACACGAGATGTGAGGTCTTTGTCTCCTACGCTTTCCATTCGATAAAGGCTGAACTGAACTCACCCGGGCTTACAGCACGCTGCATTTCTATCTACAATCAAATTTACAACGGATTGCTACTCGTTCGATATTACATTTCGTATCGTACCTTCATTATTGTATCTTTGAAAGCATATTGCATCTATAATTCAGTTGATCAGAGCATTGCCCTAGCTAGCCAGGTCGCGGGTTAGGTTTTGTTTGTGACGACTATTTACTATTCTGTTTTATTGGAATAACGTCGACGGCCTTTCAGAATTGTCTGTTAGTCTTCGTAATTGTTCTATAATAGGCAGTGGATTCTACCGGACCTATGAATACATTTTTGTTTACGTTCCGTTCGTTTGTAACAGGATTTAGAATGCCAATCGTGTTAGGTACAACTGTAAGCACTATGACAAGCTCTCTTAGATTGGAAATTAGAATTGAAGGAAAATAAACCGTTACAACTTTGCAAAGTGCAACATAATTCTTCTGTTTCATCAGTAGATTTGTTCGTTGTGCAATCAAGTTGGATTACAATCTCTAATCAAGACCCACTATCCTCGTTCACGACGATTTCTGCTGACGCCGCATGCAAGCCAGAAGTAAACCCTATACGCGATGAACGTTAATTTAAAAGCAAAATGCCCGCTTAAGGCCAGCTAGGAGCTTTACGATATTAATAAACCCCTATTAGTAGACAAGATGGCGCTCCGCGGTAATTCTGAATTATGGTCCAGCGTTTACTCGACATTTTAAATTGCTACCAATAGCTTGGCGTCGAAAATAGAAAAAAAAAATAGGGTCGAGCAACCGGACCAAATCCTTCAAATGAATGCAACAGCAGATCGGTTAGCATACAATAAAAACATAAGTTTATACATGTCCAAGTCTAATGGAATTGGAAATAAAGCTGCCATTATTGACACTGGTGAAAAATAAGTAATTTATGGATAAAATATTAACAATAGCACAGCGTTGGAGCATGATTGAAACGTGAAACGTTTACCGACGTTATATTCGATGTATTCAGGATATAAGCCTTATTTCATGTTCCACCTTTGTGGTGTTCGCTGTATCGACGTAAAGTATTTAAATACTGTACATGTACGCTATTTATTACAAGCCTCACCGACAGGTGCTCTGTACACGATGTTAAATTAAAATATTGGTTTTGAATTCTGATTATCTACTGCGAAATGCGAATGCTTTTCATTTTGGCGTGTCTTTGCTCCTCACAATATCTTGTTTTATATGAGTTGTTTGTTGGAAATTGTAGTTTCATTATAACTTCACAAAGGGTTCTCAACTTCTTACGAGTCGGTTAACACTTCTCGAAATTGTCTCCGTTTGATGGAGTTATCCATTTCAAGTCGTTTGGCAATTTGCAAACGAAAGAAATCGCCAACAATAAAATGATTGGAGACACACCTGCTTACGAAATCTTGTAAGCGCTTTACGATAATGACTTTCTTTCAAGCGTCTTTAGGACTTTTATCCCATGAAATGACCTACCTCCTGAAACAGGATCGGCTGATCCGCTGAAATTCAGTTCCCCACGATCCGCTGACAAAATCTTTGTAGTCAAAGCCGGTATTTCTATAAAAACGCATTTTCTGAATCGCCGTGTGGCCCTTTGAAGTTAATCCCTGGATTTGGGTTCACCGTTACAGGAGATACCTCCTCGCGTTCACTGAGTGTGTTTGTATGTAAATGTTTACCGTGAACAATTTGAGCGTACTTTCTCGGCTGGATTACTTGGAGCTCCGTGCGTCGGTGGCGATGCGAGTGTGTGGGTAAGGGTCGGAGGGGTCAGGTAGCGTTGGTTGCGTGATGGTGTTGCTGTGTTGTCGCGCAACTAGCGCCGCCTCTCGGGCTGGCGTGTAATTACAACTGGCGTGGTGAAGTGACGTCGACGCGTCGAGACGACGTCGAGTGGGTCGTCAAAAACTCGAAAATCGAATTGGTTCGTTCGTTATTAGTTTTGTTCGCTATTGCATACGCAGGTTCTACGTTTTATGTTAGCTATATTCACGCTCTCTGGTCTGTTACAATGTGCTACTTAGTTGTTTTTAAATCATGGTCGATGCTGGAACTAATTTTAGAGGTGGAGCATAACTTAACATTTAAAATGCTGATTTAATCTCCAGTATTGAATCCTCTTATTGCGTTACTGCAGTTTATGTTTTTGCTTCACCATAATTTCTGTCTTCAGCATTAACTGGTAAAGCAACAGTGTTAGTCTCATCAAGATTTTACTTAATTAAGGTTTTCATAATAGCGAATTTAGATTTAATATTAAATAAACCCTAATCAACTCAGCCTATTGCAGTCCACTGCTGGACATAGGCCCCTCACAGGCTGCGCCATAACACCCTGTCTTCCGCCTTCCACATCCAGCCCGACACAGCCACCTTGGGTCGTCCGTCGATCTAGCTGGGGGGCGTCCCACACTACGCTTGCCGATACGCGGTCTCCACTCCAGGACTCGTCTGCTCCACCGGCTATCGGTCCTTCGACAAACATGGCCAGCCCAGTGCGATTTCAGTTTACTTACTCTGCAAACCATAATACCCGATTACATCCAGTTCATTTCAACTTTTTTTTAAATTAAATCATTACTTAAGTTTTATCTTAGTATTCGTCCCCAAATTAGGGACACGAACAAAGCTCATCCAGTAATCATAAAATAGGGACTTAATATAATTTCACTTGGCAAAGTCAATTTCATTTTAGTGTTCAAAGTCTTTATTCAGAATTAAAAGTTCGGGCGTTTGCTGTGTGAGCTGTGTCATTCATAAAGTTTCAGTTACAACCGAAAAATGTCGTAAAAAATACCATACAATGTTCTGTAACAACAAAGGGAACACGCTATGTCGATATCTTGGCATACTTTTCCGGATAAAAAGGATGAACGGGTTCCTAGAGAGAAGGATGTAAATATTATCTTGATATATTTTACGTCTTAGGAATTCTATCGTTTGATGGCTTCTGTGAAGAATAGCTCTCGTTGACTTCAACGTCTATAAGTTTACAGGTACTTATTTTTATTTACTTCTCCATAAATCCAGGTGAAGACAGATTTGCAACGTTTGTTTGTAATGTATCGAGTTTTTGTTTCGCGTTACAGTAGTCAACCGAGCCGAGCCGCTCGATGCGAGCATTGCGAGCGCTTATTAACAATCAAGTCAGTGCAGGTCATCCAATATCGTTTTGTTTTTTCTTCTCCTTGCAATACAACTAAATAATAATATTAATGAATAATCCCACACAACCTCTATGTCCGCCATTCTGGATAAAAGTGTAGCACGCTTGAGTCAAGTGCTCGGAGCGAGCGTTCGCCGCGTCTTGTGTATCGCCGTTTTGTAACGAAGCTCGCCTTGAATGATACAATACAAACAAACGTTGCAGGTCATTCTCCGCCTTTACGATTTAGGTAGGTACTAAATCAGCACCCTTCTCAGATCTGCCACTGTTCTTGCCTTGGCATTTAAATTATAACACTATGTTAGTCTTAGATTTTGTGGGGGTCAGTCAATTTAGTCTGCAGCAGTCTACTGTGGTACCTAAGCTCTCTCTCTAAACCTCTAATACCAGTATATGCTACTCTAGTATTCTGGTCTATAAGTCTATATAAATTGTCGCTCATAAAGTGTTTATTGCTAAGCCTAGAATTACTTCACATTGCTCGACATATGTAGCCATATAGACCACGTCTCGGATTATAATCAAAACTATAAATAACTGAGTACTTATTATATGAAAAGTACAGCTATTTTATAAGTTTCATGCCCTGACTAGAAACCTTAATTTATTTTTTCTTTCTCTGCTGGCGTCTGTGTTCCCTTCCACCTCAAACCCGCCTGCATCTAAAGCAAGAGTGAACAGGCATCTTCTAGGCACGCTCGTTCCATCAGAGACCTCGTCCATCGCTTTCCATCAGGCGTGATCGAAGTCAAGAGTAGGCCCATTCGGTAATAAATAAGGCATACACAGCTAAGCAACCGATAACCTCCTAAGTTGAACTACGAGATGCCACACACAAGAATAAAGAAATATTAGAAACTTCTTCGATATTCAGTAATCCAAGAAAACAAAATAAGCGGAGGTATTTTAAGAAAAGGAGGAACAACAAACCTCACGGAAAATTTTACCAAAAAACGTTTTCCGGACCGCCACAATGAAATTCAATATCAGCCAATAAGTAAGTAAATCGTACAGCGTCGATATTACTTAAATATCGTGAATTTGGACCTAGACCCGTTGACACGGAAAACTGATAAACTTATGAGCTATGGGTTTACACCTACTTCACTTAGATTTATACAACTTCCTGGTTTAGGCTTGGATAAACATTTATTATTCCATTTGAGGAAGGAAGTTATCTAAATTCTGGAGTTCCTTTTAAGCGTTGCAAAGGTGTAATATTTTCTTAACTTGTTTTTTTCTTTTAAAAGCACTTTTTTATGGAAATCTTTAATACTTAATTGTTTTTTTTTTGGGGAAGACCTACCGTTATTTCAGAATTCTATAAACTAGACCCACATGGTAGCTAGCTATACAGAACATGCGGAAGGATTTCTGGATCTTCCGAAGATCCAGTAAAACTTGAAATGCGCTTTTCCCAGAAAAACTAATTTGGTTTTTGGTTTGATTTTTAACCCCACTAACCACCATTAACCAGTTAGCAGGACTAGCTAATCATGGTGGTTATCTTCTAGATTGTGCCAGCACAACAGAAGGAATCAACTAGGTTGGTCTTAAGTCGGTTATTAGGTTACTTATTAGACTAATGCAACTGCCCGGAACGACTACCATACGTATGCATATTACAAATCTACATATTGATATTATAAACTACAAGACTGGGGCATTGATAACATGAATAACTAGAAGTATCGCAAGGGTGCACGTGTATCGTGCGTTGGTTACGCAGTAGATTATATTGATTATGAATAAACATGAGTGTACGTCATGCTCACTCAAATGTCTCGCTGATGGTGGCGCATGTGTTATTAAGGTTCCTACAAACAGGCTCGGCACGCGATATAATCGCGCGCGATACAAAGGCACCGCTCGTTGCGCGACTTGCGGTGCCTTTGTGTCGCGCGCGATTTTATCGCGTGTCGCGCCTGTTTGAAGGAGCCTTAGTTAGATCATTCGGTTCCCTTCAAAATGCTTAAGGGGATGACAGGACCTAAACGCAACAAAACCCAAGTTTTATAATGCCTAAAAGTATATGATCGACTACAGTAAACAAAATCAGAAAAATATTTGATATGCTTCAGGATATTATAATATGCTAGTTAGATAGGGTGTTAAAAACATAATACAACTAATTTGATACGATAGAAAAAATCATGAAGATACTTCTAAAAACTTTCTTTTTACATTAAAAACCATACTAATTATAGGTACATATACATATGGAAATTCTGATTTTTTGTCAGATTATTAACAATTATCATTATAATTTTTTAGTCCAAACAATAGATTTTTTCAGAGTTGTTTTCCATAAGAACCTCCTACATTATTTGGAATGGGCAATTCTGACTTCATTTTTCTGTTTGACCGAATCCTTGACAATTTAAAAGTGCCTGTAATTGGTTTTATTGAAATGAATGCTTTAAGTTTGAGTTTGACATGCGAACAAAATTTAGGCCTTTCATAATTTGCTAAAAGTAGCATGACCTACGTCTTTCGAATATCCTAGGAAGGCAACAGGTGAAGTGAAACTTCGGGAGGGTTTAGACCTCAAGCAAATCATGGAAATTAAAATCACACTAATATTATAAAGGCGAAAGTTTGTGAGTGTGTGTATGTGTGTCTGTGTGTGTGTATGTTTATATGTTTGTCACTTCTTCACGTTCAAACGGCTGAACCAATTTTGATAAAAATTTGTATGGAGGCAGCTGACACCCTGGATTAACATGCTACTTTTATCCCGATAATCTCACGGGATCGAAACTTAAGCTGGTGAAACCGCGGGGCACTGCTTGTATGGATTAAAAGTTAGAAGTAAATTAAGATGCGTACGGTCAGCGACAAAAGTCGATTCATACCTACTGCTTATTTTAGGCTTCACCTAAATTTGACTTGAATCAATTGAAATTAGATACATTGTAGGTTTTAGCATAATATTAATAGCAAGAGTTAATATTCTTAGATTTATACTTCGGTTCCGATTTTAGATAGCATTTAACTTAGCACAATATACAAGATTTAAAAAACTGAAGAGTTAGTGACTTTTCTCGCGGACTGTACAAGCAGGGGATCATTACTTATCTGTTTATTTACTGAAACAAAAAAGGTTAATGCGCAAAGGGACTGAAAGAAGACAAAAATACTAAATAAAATCCAGCTGTGAACTTCATAGAGGCTGAATTACTTAAATAAATGTTGTTTTCGACCCTAATCAAAATAAAAACTTGGCACAACGAAAAAACTAAAAGATTTCAACGAAAATCTTCACAAAGCTACTTTTGTAAGTAAATAAAATTATATTGTTGGAGTCGTCCCCTGTATTACTATTTAATTTAACGGCTAAGTAATTTTCAGCTAAATAATTTTCAGCTATTATACTGAACCCTTCTGGGGGATTTACACTAAGGTGGGTGGACCATGGAAGGCCACGCTCCTTTGAAGGCCAACTATTATATGACGAACTATATACTATGACGAAAAGTCGTAGTTATTGACATGTAAAGACATATTCCTTCTGCTATACACTAAGATCCATCAAACTCAAGACCACAGATGCGGCGGCGAGTCGCTCGCGCCGCTATTGTGGCAGTGCGATCTCATGATTCGTAGACTTTGGTCGTCGACGTTAAGCGCAATACACACTGAGCCCGCCGGGCCGCCGACCTATGTCGGCAACTTTTTGTCGTCGGGGTAGTCGGCGGCTTCACTTATTGCAAGTCGGAAAATTTTGTCGGCGGCATGTCGGCGGATCGAGATGAGAAATTTATTTGGCAGTTAGTGATTGCCACGGGTCGAAAAAGGTTGTGTCGCCGGGCAACTGAGCGCAGGCGTACGCAAGCCGCCAACATGTCGGCGGGCAACACGCGCGGGCGCATGTTGCCGACATGATTCTTTTCATATAGGCCGCCGGGTTGTGTCGGCGGGCTGTGTCGGCGGCCCGGCGGGCTCAGTGTGTATTGCGCTTTACAATTGTTATTCGCGCGCACAGCAAAACATAAGTTTTTAGTTAAATAACCCATTAGTATCTCATATTTTTTTACTGTGAAGTTTCGTATAGGGATATGTTTATGATACTAAAGAAAAAAAATAGTTTTGCCTCGATTTAAGGTAAAATATTGGTAGTGTTCATAGGAAAGCCGGTGGTTCCTTATAAGGCCCATTAAAAGATTTGACATTTGGCCTTGCTAGGGTACATGGGCCTTACAAACCATGAACATATGAACAGTTACTTTTTTGTTATAAATACGTACCGTTACAGTTAAAACAATGTTTTATATTTATAATATTTTTATTTAAAAGGGTTATTAAACTTTTTAACTCATATAGAATTAAAAAGGAACATTTTGGCCTTACAAAGAACGGACCCATAAGAAGGCCATTTTAGTTTAAAAAAAAAGTTTTTAATTTCATTATAAAACGCGTTGGCAAGTTATTTGATGTCAATATAATACTTATTACTACTGTTTTTTTCGACCTGCGGCTGGTCGGTTACCAAATCGCCTCACAAGCCGAATCGCCACCCCATTAGCTTTAACTAGCTTCAACTTTCTCACTAACTGACAGACTATTTAATTTTGACAATTCAAATGTGCCTGTACAAGGTTTAAATGAAATAAATGCTTTGAGTTTGAGTTCATTTACATAGGTTGATAAAAATGGCGGGGGACTAGTCCATATTGCATCGAATGCCGACCATCATGCGGCGGGCGGTCGCCACCGACTGAGCATTTTAGTCACCCGTCGTTCGCGACTTGTCGCCGCACGAGAAAAGTCAAAACGTACTCTACGGCCCGCTGGAGGCGCGGCGGAGAGCAATTGAAGACAACAATATAATATAAACCTTAACTACCTTGATATACAGTCAATATTAGAAAAAATTCGCACTTGGTGCTCAGAGCGCCCTCAAGCTACTACAAGAGCATGCGCGCGACTGCTCCAGTCGCCGCCGTGCTGCTCTGGCTGCGCCCGGCTGGCTGGCAGTCAGATGCCTGGAGAGTTTTAGCAAGTTGTCTGTACAAAGTATCGATCAGCACTAAATGATATGGGCGCGCTCGGAGTAGCTACGCGCCACCGCGCGTCTCCCGTTCGAGGGCTCTCAAGGGCTCTTGGGGCCGCTCGGGGCCCGTGAAATCCGCCTGCGCGTTTCAAGGAAATGCGCTCCGCCGCGCCTCCAGCGGTGAGCGCTGGGTCTGCTTTGGAACTTGCGATTTTAGTCACATGCGGCCTTGCCAAATTGCCATGATTTCGCTTTACGGTGAAAATCGTGCGGCTATAATCACCTGTGTAAAGCCTGCAATAAGTAGTACCAATGCATAAGTATAATCACCCTATAATATTCCTATTGTTTGGATACAGTCGTCCTTTCGGTGAGACGGAGTAGGCCGTAATCCACCACGCTCGCCCAGTGCCGATTGGTAGTGTCACATGTCTCCGAATTTTTGGTTCTAGAACATACCGCAGTTTCCTCACGATCTTATAGTGTTACCAGTTTCCGCCCGCGGCTTCGCCCGCAAAGTATGTCGCTAAAAACTATCCTACGTCCTTCTCCGGGACACAATCTATCTCTCTGCCAAATTATATCGGAATTCGTTCAGTGGTTTAGGCGTGAAAAGGTAACAGACAGACAGACAGAGTTACTTTTGAATTTATAATATTAGTACGGATGTAAGTATAGCGCGGTCGTGATACAATTTATCATTATCATCACCAGCATACTTTAGTTCACTGCTGGACATAGTCCTCTTCAATTGCACGCTATTCAGCTCGATTCTCGGCAACTCTTAACCAGCCGCTACCAGCCACCCTGCGAAGATCGTTTCTCCACCTAGCTTGCGGCGTCCTACCTTACATTCACAGTTTCCACACAAGATCACGTCTACCCCAACGAACATCAGGGGGCCTAAAAAGGCCACTTTGGCAGAATCATAAAAGGATAACATTAAGAATATGCCGAAGACAGTCCGTGTTTTTATTTTTTTCCCTCCACTACGTAAGTACCTATAATCAAAAAGATTGGGATTGGATTTGGATTGGATTGATTGGTATTTTAGCACAGACAAAAAAAAAATTTCTACTGAAAAATCCTTCACCAATGGGATTTGATACGATTAACTTAACAGTTAACTGCCAATTATGATTCATAATGTTATACTTTTATGATTCTGCCAAAGTGGCCTTTTTAGGCCCCCTGTTCGGCTAATCCATATGGCTGGCCCATCGCAACTTCAGCTTGGATATTCTGGGAGCTATACAAACGAACGATACAATTTATGTGTGTCATTTGCTAGAATAGGTAAAGATCTAAAGGTCCTGGTCGAATTATATTTTCTACCCTGTCCTAGTACATACCTACCTAGTTTATTTCCATGACCAAGAGACACAAGCGTTCGAATTATTCATACAATAACAATCTATGTATTTAGCTATAAACATTTATAATAATATATAATATTAATTTAGGAGGTTTCCTTATTCGTCGATAGATTCTATCAATCAGGTGCCTATTCAGTAGATTGCAATATAATCTTATTACGGTTACTATGCGATCTTAGCATAGTTGGTTGATAAATAATTAATATTGCTGTTGTCGTGTAATTGACAAGGTTAATTTAATAGATCATGTATTAATATATATATATACATGTACTTGGGTACAAACCAGGGACTTGAAAACGAAATGAATTTCGTTCCGTTACCACTAATGTTATCGTATAACGTTCCAAAATTTGTAACGATACGAAAACCTAAAAACATCAATAACGTTACAAAAAAAAAGTTATAGAATATCATTTTCGTAGAACAATATTATAAGTAACGTTATTGGTATCAGTAACATTAAGCTTATTCGCTTGTAATAACGTTACAGGTGAAACGTTATTCTTCATACTTTTTCGTTTTTTTCGTCATCTTTTAAAGTTGAATATCGAAATGAATAACGTTATTAAATAGTTATACTAATAACGATATATTGATCATATTGTTATTGTATAGTTTAAGATTTCGTTCCGTTTGTCAGTATCGTTATAGCCAAGGAATTAATTTTGTTACGATCCTGGTGGAACGGTACAAATTATCGGTACAGAAACTACGCGTAACTTTATTTTGAGTAACGTTTCAAGTCCCTGGTATAAACTGTAATGATAGCGACTTCCTCGTTGGTCGTGTGGCAGTTGGCTGAGCATGAGGTTCCCTTCCCTGGTCGGGCGAAGTATTGTTAGTTTATTCCATCCGGAATTTCTCAATCGCAGTTCGGATTCTAAATTTGTGCCTGGTTGGTGGCAATAGCCTCGCCTCCTATTACATGGGACTTAAACATAACTGGCAAAGTCAAAGTCAAATCATTTATTTCAAATAGGCACATTAAAGGCAAAAACTCAAACTCAAACTCAAAGCATTTATTTCAATTAAGCCTTGTACAGGCACTTTTGAACTGTCAAAATTAAATAGTCTGTCAGTTAGTCAGAAAGTTGAAGCTAGTTGCCCATTCCAAAACGTAGATCTCTATGGAGAAGAACGGGCAAGAAACTCCATGGACACTCTTTTAAATCAAGTTATTACAAAATCCTGATACATTATTCTTGTTGCTTCTATATGTGAGAACAATGTAAAAAAAAAAGACAAATGAAGAAACAATTCAAAATATAAGATTAAAAATAAGCCTTGGCAGTTAAGAGATGACCAGTCTCAACCGACGGCGCCCGTTCACGAACATGACGCGTGGCACTTTTGAACGTCAAAAAAATGCGCCAAGGGAAATGTGGATGTACTATAAATACACCTCTGCCTCACCCTTCGGGACTACGGGCGTGATGTATACGTAACAACAGCTTTCAATTGATAAAATAGTCTTAAAGAATTTTTTTAGTTCATAGGTGTATTGGATAAGCTGCGAATCCAGTACAATAACAGCTTCAGAATGCTTTTGGGCGTTCCGCGTTTCTGTAGTGCCTCGTTCATGTTCGCACAGGCTCACACCCATGACTTTTATGCCATGATGAGGCTAAAGACAGCATCACTTTTGCATAGGGCACGGTCGGGCTCAAATAGCATTCTGAGGATGTTAACAAATAAACTTGACTCACCTTTTTTGCAACACTATATGCGAATACTGGTGAGGCAAGAATAATGTTAAGTTTTTATTTTTCTATTCTTTGTGTGTTTTACTAACATAGTTTATAAGTGTTTTGTAACTAACCCATGGACCTCTGATGTCTAATAAGTGAATTATATTATTATTATTATTATAGGGGATTTATAAAATCGAAACCAGCAATAGATACAAAATATTTTCAATGGACTACATCGTCGTTCCAATTCCAAGGGGATTCGTGTTACCCAGTTCCTAACAGGGTTGTGGAGGACTCTGCGTGTAAAATACTAGTACCTAACTACTTATTCAGCTGCATCCAGTAAGACTGGATGAACATCTCAAGTTTTTGGGAACGGATGAGACAAAACGTCGTTCGACAAGCAATCCAGGCTTCCAGTGTAACCGGATACAGCTGAATACCACTATTTTACACGAAGTGACCGCCTATCTGACCTCCAATACCCAGTTACTGGGTAGCAGGATACCCCTTGGTAAGACTGGTTGTCAGACTTTCAGTCAGGTTTCACCCGCGTAAGTGTCGATCCTGTGGGAATATCGGGATAAAAAGTAGCCTATATGTTAATCCAGGGTGTCAGCTACCTCCTTACAAAATGTTATCAAAATTGGTCCAGCCGTTTGAGAGTAAAGAGGTAACAAACATACTCACAATTTGATGTGAATGTTAGATGTGTTTAATTGGGTACCGACTGTGCTAGCGTAGCAATTATTATCCTTCTATCGACCCGTGCTGTTATTATTTAGCCACAAGCCCGTTACGTTCGACAAACCTGATAAAAAGTTTTCATGAAAACTTGCAAAAGCAACATTGATCAGAACTAATCAAGCTAAGTTATATTTCTGTAACTGTTCAAATAACCATTATTCTCCAGAATTCCGATTATAAATCTTGACATCTAACTTTCGAAGTTAATTAATATTGAATACACGTTTATCAAAGTCCGACACTTTTGAAGGTAGAGAATTATTTGTTAATACAATTTTGATATGATATCTATTCATGTTTTGGTTTCATTCAAGTTGTACTGTCACGCTTATCATAACTTGAGTTAGATTAGAAATGTATACTTAATTATTTTGGAATAACTTAGTCCATCATTCGACAGCCGGACATAAGCTGTTGTCCTCATTCTAATTCTTTTAGTAAGAACAAGCTGCGCACGTGTTCCACGCGCGCCTCAAAGAGATGTCAGCATCGAGGAGGGGCCCCTTAGGGCCGAAGCCTGCCGGGTCAGCGGGATTGTCCGAAAGGGTAACCGCTGGCCCGGAACATAAAGGGCTAAGGAAGGAACACGGGTGGGTTTTAGTCAGTAAGAGCCTGACACTCCCTTCCGCTCCACCCAGAGCGGGAGGAGTCATTTGATGATTTCCATCCGCAAAAAAAAAAAAAAAAAGCTGCGCCCCGCGGTTTTCCCCGCGTAAATGTCGATCCCGTGGGAATATCGGGATAAAAAGTAGCCTATATGTTAATCTAGAGTGTCGGCTACCTCCATACAAAATTTTATCAAAATTGGTCCAGCCGTTTGAGCGTGAAGAAGTAACAAACATGTAAACACACACACACACACACACACTCACAAACTTTCGATTTTATAATATTAGTGTGATTAAAAGACAAGATTAGGTATACAAGATACTAGAATAGAATACCTACTCTTTATCACATTTAGAATAATAGAGACCTAATTCGAAATTTGAAGATTCAATTTTCAACTTTGACTCATAAACATACAACTTTGACATAATTATTGTCTCTTAATAAAAGAGACAATATGTCAAAGAAAGAAAAACTGTTTTTATTCTGCACAAACGAAACGCACATTGCAAATAAAAAAAAGACATAACATATACACACACAACGTAGTCAAAAGCCTCGTACTCAAGCTTAAAAATTGTTGACAATTTTGTCCATTGCTTGATGTCAGGGCCAGGCACTAAAGGCAACACACATTATTTATTAATTGACAATTTGAGATTGACATTTGACAATACAAATCAATCCGTGGTGCGCCCGCGTCACTGGCTTTTAAATGACAACAAAACAAAGTCAGTCAGTCTTGTAAAATATGTCAGAGTTGTCTAACTATGTTTTATTAAGATTCGATGAAGATGATCGTGCAAAGTAATTTTATAAGTCAAAGTTGAAATCTTCAAATTTCGAATTAGGCCTCTATAATTCTAAAGGTGCAGATCGTATTACCCAATATCTGGGTTCTGGAATTCTGTTAGGCAGTCTAATACTTGTACTGACTGAGCGGTTAGACTGGAAGCCGACCCCGACCCGATCGTGTTGAGACATCGGTACCCATCACATCTGGAGAGTTACTCTAGCAAATTTAATGTGACCCTGTGTAAAGCTAGTGTCCTTTAGACAACCTCAGTGTAACTAACTTATAATATATTATGTATAGTAAACCGCGCGGCAATGCCTGTGATATTTGTCAGCGACACATTATAGGTCACCTAGGTCGTCTAGATATGGTTAGTACCTAGTATCTTGTATATTGTATAGAAGATAGCTGGACCCATTTTCGTACAATCGTGTGAATTGTGAAAATGTGTTTGTACAATGAGAGTATGGACGGTCGGTACGTGGATGGTCACCGTTCCACGTACCGACCGGGGCAAGCGTAGCTTAACCTTCAATCGACCCGTGCATGCGCATGTAATAATATTATTATTATGTACACTTAAGGAGCTTACAGGACCTAAACGCAAAAAACGAAAGTTTTAGAAACAATAAAAGTATCTACCTATATTATGATCGAATACAGTGAACATAATCAGAAAATACATGATATCTTCAGGATATATGCTTGGTAGACAGTGTCCAATGTTGAAAACATAATACAACATATTTGATACGATAGAAAAAATATGAAGATAACTCTAAAAACTTTATTTTTATAATAAAATCCATACTAATATACATACAATCATTCTGATTTTTTTTCAGATTATTCTAGAAACAACATACCGGCAGTGACCGCGCTTTAGGTCATGTAAGCCTCTTAAACCAATAAGGTTGTCAAAGCTAGTCCTTTGGACAACCTATGACAGGATTATTTAGCCAATATTAGTTTAACTGTGTAAGTAAATAAGTAATCCATATGTTACCGCTAATGTGCGTAAATCAGTTAGAGTGAAGATTAACTTGTTAATCTCATCTCAAATCTGTTTTCTTCAGATAGATAGAAACTGGGTATGTCAAATAAATAAAGTGTTAAGCAAATTGATACCCTACGTCAATTTGTCATGTTATAAATGATAAATTATTTCATTTTTGTAAGTATGTTTGTACAAACACTTTTACACGTCAATCATGTTTTTACCCGACTGCGTCAGAAGGAGAGTTATGTTTTTCGAGTGTATGTATGTATGTATATTTCTTTGGCACGCTCTGTAGCCTAAACGGCTTGATCGATTTCAGCTTGAGAGGTGCCGTTACATTCGTCTTAATTGTGACAGTGACACTGGGTATATCAAAATTGAAAAAAAATGAAAATGGCCGATTTTTGGCGCAATATGTCTTCAAAAAAAAAAATATTTTTCTCGAAACCTATCGAGTGTGGTATCAAAATAAAGGGTTTTAAAAGGTGATTACAAATATATATATAACTTATATGGTTAAAAGTAATGCGAAGTGATAAATCGTAAAAAACACGAACCAAGAACTAAATCGTTTGCGAAATCTTTCACATTTTTTTGTAAACTAAAAAGCTGGAAATAAAAAAAGTAATTTAAAAAATAAAAAAAAAACAACCGACTTCCAAAAACACTATAAATAAAGAGAAAAATAACTTTAATTTCGGAAGACGGTGTCTTTGGATTTGTATTTTAGTTTTTGCCACCGACTTCCGAAATTAAAGTTATTTTTCTCTTTATTTATAGTGTTTTTGGATGTCGGTTGTTTTTTTTTGTAAAAAAGTTTTTATTTTTCACTTTTTAGCGGGTCAGTTTGTAATTTATCTAAGTTATAATAGCCTAATGTCAACTGCTTATCACCTTTTACAAAATATTGCTTTTCCCGATGCAGGGACGTTAATTGTTGAGGAGTTCTCCTGGTGGAGCTGATTGAGAAGTCACCATCAGCTCCACTTCACCATACGCATTGTAATGAGCATAAATTGCTTAGCAGCCTTATTAAAGTAATCGAATCGCAACCCGTGAAATATTTTTCATTGAGTAGTGCCATTTGTGGTCTTCATCATCAGCTCCACTTTACCAAATCATAATATCCGAGAGCAAATGCTCAAGTTACTTTAATAATAGACTTAGGCAAGAAAAATTTTGCTAAGGGCCAAGTTTATGTTACGCTTAGTCGTGTAAAGACGCTGTATGACATTGTGTTATGCGACTTGGAACCTACTAAATTGCTAAATAGACCACATGACGAAAAGGCATTGCGTGAAATGCAACGATTGAGGCTTTTATAAATCATCATCAGCCAATTGCAGTTCACTGCTGGACGTAGACCTCCCGAAGTTTGCGCCAACGTTCGCGATCCTCCGCTTCTCTCATCTAGCCACTACCGGCAGCCTTTGTTAGGATAATTATACAGAAGAAAAACTCGCAAAAGTATTTCACTTTAAGAAGTATTTATTAGTTTTTAGATTAGATGCTGATAATCCTGGCTGCAGCATCAGGCCAGACTTATGTCAACAATGCATTGAACTTAAAATATAGTCCTGTTTAATATGAGCCCAAACACGACTACGGTGCTGTAATTTCAAGGTTTGTACTTTTTCTGATGCTCGACTGGCTTCAGCATCAGGTCTCTATGTACTTCGGTGTTCCTCATTAACAGTACGTTTATCCACACATCGAGCCCTTTTCAATGAGCCTAAACACGATATATCTGCTGTTAGTTGTCGAGGAGTTAGGTACTCTGCAGACTATCCTGACTGCAGCATCAGGTCATAACTTGATGATCATGAGACCAAATGTGGCAAATGCTCTATCAAACATCAAAACAATTTACTAAAAGAGTCCTTGCCTGTTCGAGTAACTTCTTACTGTTAAGGAGTTGAACCTTCCATCATCAGCCCAGCTACCTGAGATGGTGACAACCGTACGCAAATACACAAGATACTTCATAAAATATGCGAAAAAAAACAATAAGTGAGCCTATAAAATTTGAGGGTTGCTCTCGATTTCTCTAAGATCCCATCATTAGATCCTAACTTGGTGACAATGGGACCACCTCAGAACTATCTACTTTCAAACAAAAAAAGAATTTTGAAAATCCGTCGAAAATTGGCGGAGTAATCGATGAACAAACATACAAAAAAAAAAACATACAAACATCCGAACATAGTACCTCCTCCTTTTTGTGAAGTCGGTAAAAAAACCCGACTGCGAAACTCAAAAGCTACAAACAAGCCCATTTTAAATTAAATAAAAGTTGGAAGCAGGCGGGACCCATACCATTTTTATTATATTTTCAAATTCAAATGGGTCCCGCCTGCTTCCAACTTTTATTTAATTTAAAATGGGCTTGTTTGTAGCTGTTGAGTTTCGCAGTCGGGTTTTTTTATTTTTTAAATTACTTTTTTTAAAACTAGATGAGGTCGGCGTTTCCTATCTGACTACTCTGAGAAGAAAGGCCGAAACAAACTCAGAGGTCACAGTCTCTTTTAAAGTCCAGACATAATCTGGTCAGGTTATATGAAGACCATGTAGATCGATGTCTGAGATGGTCTTTTGAGGAAAGAACCACACAGATTGAGAGGACCTGTCCAGTCAGTGCACGCATTTGTCAGAAATCGTGCAGTACAACTCAAGACTTAAGGAGCTCAACGAATCGAAGAACAATACCAAAGAAAGGACATTTGGGTAGGCCACCTAAATTACTCAAACTGCCAGACCATGAGAGAAAAAAAAAACAACTAATAGAACAGAGAGAATAATAAAAAATATACAATTAATAAAATGACCCACATCGTCTTCACATTCACAAATCACAATAAATAAAATAATATAATACTTTACAAAGTCAGCTAATGTCATTGTTATAACCATTACATACATCTGTCAAAGAATGACAGTTGTGATTTGAATAATTATACTGGCAATTTGAGTTGGTAGTCAATTTTCCTTCTCGGGGATACGCTAAGGTAGCCCACGAAAATCATTTATCAGGCGTGATCGGGGTCAAGATGAAGCTCATTTTGCAATAAAAAAAAACTATTTATTTGCTTTGATTTTATAAAAAAAAAGGGTTCCATACCATCTTATGTTTTTAAATTTTCATCGGCGAGACCTATATTTCGTCAGACAATTTTAAAACTGCGGTGTAGAATATTGGAGTTTTATGTCAGCGCCATCTCTTGACCGATAGTGGAACTAATGTAACTTTGTTGATGATTTCTGAAAAAGTGTGATATTTAGAGACTTCGTTTTATTTTTCCTGTAATCTTTACATAAACTTCTATCACATATAATAATTTTAGATTTTTCTCTTTGCAAACTTCGGACATAAGGGGGGGGTGGGAACGGTACTTTTTTTACATTTTTGATCAAAAGTCGAAAACTATGCGGCCTAAAAAAAAAGAAAAAATGTTTGAGAATGTGCAAACTGCGCTCTTTCATATGATACTTACCCCCATTCAGTCCCTGTTGCAAAAAATATACATGTATATTTTTTATGTAAATGTAAAAATATATGTATATATTTTTATTTCCTTCTTATTTGCAAAATAGTTGGGCAAACGCCTTCTAAAACTATTCCAAATTTCAAGTTGATAGCATTAGTCCTTCTCTCTACTTTTTGACAATTCAAAAGAAACATTTCTTTCAATTAAACCATTTACAGGCAGTAAATGGTTTAATTGAAACAAATGTTTTGAGTTTGAGTAGTTCTTGAGATATCCAGCTGTGACAGACAGACAGACAGACTGAATCTCACCATAAGGGTTCCGTTTTACCATTTTGGTACCCTAAAAACAGTGGCACTCCGGGAGTGCCGACTGAAGTGAAAACAAAACACAAACAGAATCTGAATACTTTGTCATCACTCACTGACATATCGGATTTAAAACCGAGTACATCCCGAGGACAGCCGAACACATCCGAATGTAGCGCGGTGTCGGTAACAGGGTGTCGCGAGTTCAATGGTTTTTTCCCATCTCAAAAAATGGCCAACGCGCCTAAAGATTTTTCACTTTGAAAATTAATATCTAAAAAAAAACATAATTTACTAACTAAATACGTTTTTTGTAATTTGTAGGTCAGTATCAGGTTGCAGGCCCGCCGCTAGTGTTTAGTAGCCCGCGTGCAATACCGATTATGCCGCCCTACGACAGTATTACGCTGAGTTTTGTCAAAAAAAGGCTATTTAATGTTTTCTCATTATGGTGGGAAAAAAGAAAAGAATCATAACGAAGATAAAACATTTATTTTGATTAGGTACTTAGTTATTTTCGTTACAAAAATTTACCTCTTCTTGCCTTTATATTTGCGAAATCTTGAATCAACTTTCTTGTATCCAAGCTGTCTTAAGATTTCATGTTCAATTGAAACTATAGCTAAATAACTTATTAGTCTTTGCTGGAGCATTGTTGATCTTAAATAGTTTTTAATAATTTTCAATTTTGAAAAGGATCTTTCACAGATGCAACTGAAACCGGCAGTGTACGTAATATTCTTAACGCTACTGCTGTGTTCGGAAATGTTGAAATTAAGTCATTAGTAAAAAGATATTGTAATAGGGTTTGTGGATTATTAGACTGGTTTTTTTGCAAAATGCAATTTTAATGCAATGATTTCATTAAACAAATCAATACCGTCAATATCTGATTCACTACTTGAATCATCTTTATACTTCAGATTTAAATCTTTACAATGTTTAATTGACTCATCATTGGAGTAATTAAATAAGTTATTGCTAAAGAAGCCAAATACATCGGTAAATGTTTTTAACTTCTCGAATCTATCCTATAAAGATGTTATTGTCTGATCTAGGACTCTAAAATAAAACTCTTCTCTATATTTGATTTGGGGTCTACTAAAACCTCATCACTGTGTTCATATTGAAATTGTGTTGGTTTTCTTCTGGACGAATTGTATTTATTGGTGGGAAATCTGTTTCTACATTGAGCTCGTGAGCCACTTTGGAAGCTTCTGCTAACACCATTTCAAAGTGTTCATCCGTGCGATATTCTGTGAACTTACCCATCAACTTATTTACCAAATTTATGCAGATTTAATTATTCATTGTGGGGCTCTGCATCATTTTGCTCAGTGCATTAATTTCGTTTAAATTATTATCGAACCAAATTACTACCGAGCAAACAAATCTATAATTTTGAATGTTCAGAGCAAGTGTGTGAGCTTTGTGAGATGTAGTACAATCCCATTTCAACGAATCACCAGATATTTCCAGCAAAGCATCAAATATTTTTTCGAGGTGATACAGTAACGGTTTAACTGCATCAATTCTGCTAGACCATCGCGTGGCGCTTAAAGCTTTTCATTTTAAATTTGGTAAATGTTTGCAAATTATCGACCGTCTTAAGTATTCTCATTTTTGAATTAAGTATATTAAAGAAATTCACAGTTTCGTGCGTAATATTTGCTGCATCATTCACTACGAAATTAAGACTATGAGCCGAGCATGGGACGTAAAATGCACGGTTATTGATTTCCAAAATTTTTTTTGGTATTCAATTGTATCCTGCCCGCCATGACATACGGTGCTGAAACGTGGACACTGACGGTCGGGCTGGTACACAAATTCAAGGTCGCTCAGCGCGCTATGGAGCGAGCTATGCTCGGAGTCTCTTTAAAGGATAAAATCAGGAATGAAATTATCCGGAAAAGAAACGGAGTTACCGACATAGCTTGCAGAGTAAGCAAACTGAAGTGGCAGTGGGCTGGCCATGTCTGTCGAAGGACCGATGGCCGGTGGAGCAGACGAGTCCTGGAGTGGAGACCGCGTATCGGCAAGCGTTGTGTGGGACGCCCCCCAGCTAGATGGACGGACGACGTAAGGAAGGTGGCTGGGGTAGACTGGATGCGGAAGGCGGAGGACAGGGTGCTATGGCGCAGTCTGGGAGAGGCCTATGTCCAGCAGTGGACTGCGATAGGCTGAGTTGATTGTATTTTCCACGCATATTAGAACCATTATCATAACCTTGACCACGTAAGTTTTTAATTTTGAGGTTTAATTGTGAAAATAAATTTAAAACAAAATTTAATAGACTTTCATCTGTGGAGCTGGTGCGCGCCGCCAGTCGGGTTTTTTTTTCCATGCGATGACATTTCTTATTCTTTAGGTGGGGTGGGTATTATGACAATGATTTTGAATATTACGTGATGACTCGCTCGATTTGCCGCCCCCCTAGACGTGCCGCCCGCGTGCGGTGCACGCCTTGCACGCCCGCTTACGGCGGGCCTGTCAGGTTGTATGTGGATCAAAATATGATCCGCAACCGCAACAAATATGTATTTACAGAAATATAATCATTTTAATCAAAATAACCTGTAATTGGCAGCGGTTATTCCAATCCTTCTATTATAACTATTGGTTTTCCTATAGGTAAGTAAGTATTTGTACAATCAAAATATATAAAATAACTAACTGCGCCCCGCGGATGCACTCGCATAAGTCTTGATCGCGTAGGAATATCGAGATAAAAAGTATCCTATGTCCTAATCCAGATCATGGTCTACTCATGTGCCAATTTTCATCCAAATCCGTTCAGCCGTTATACCATTAACCCTTAGTCTGCCGGAACGTAGATCTACGCGAGACACAATGGCTTTTTAATTGTGTCTGTAATTAGTAATTCAAAATCAAAATGTTTTATTTCACATAAACCTACATGGGCACTTATGAAACGTCAGAAGCTAGGTGCACGGTTCCAATTGGTCGTTTCCTATGGAGAAGAACCGGCAAGAAACTCCATGGTTACTCTTTTTTAAAAATAATTGGCTTTTACAATGTTTCCAGATTAAAGTAGGTATGGTAGGACAGCGCAGGCCTGTCAACAACTACCAAGTACTTGATAAAATAGAAAATGGTCTACAGATCTAAAGTCTATAAGGCCTACAAGTCCTCACATTTACAAAATAAGAATCTATCAAAAGAATAAATAAAAAATAAAATTTAAAAACCTACTAAAACCAAGTGTTATGATTCCCATTAAAACCACTAATAAAGAGGTGAAAAATTTCAATTGTCTGTATATAATGTCAAATAATAAAGAAATTATGTCAATAAGTATATAACGTCAAATAATAAAGAAATTATGTCAAAAAGTATGTAAAAAAAAAAAAAAAAATTAAATAAAAATTAAACATCGTAATTTGAGAGCAGTTAATAGACGTTTAGGTAAAAATTTAGTATCCGGGGGCACGATAACGAGGTGGTGGGGGGGTGGAGGGGGGAGGGGGCGGTCCCCCCTTCCCCCTGGTACCACTCCCATGAAACGAGGACGCACTATTCTTGAGAAAAACAAATTATTGTAACCTAACCTCAAAACACCAGTTTTTAATACAAAGTTGCTTCGCACGTCTCCGGCGCTGCGGGAAGTGCAGCCCCTTCGCCCTTACGTAACAAAGGATAGGCACACGTGCGAGCCGTAGCGGCTGAGGCTGGTCGCCGGAGGCGACCAGTAAGCCGAAGCTGCGGAGGTGAGCACTCCCTCCGCGCCTCCGGATTTTTAAATACACCCTCGGGGTAGTAGCCAAAAGACTACGTGGAGTCGGGGTGCCCCGATTCGGTTTTGGGACAGATTCGACCTATTGTACGTAGAGTCGGGATGCCCCGATTCGGTTTTGGGACAGATTCGACCTATTTCAACCATAAAGTGGGGTTCGCTAACTTCCTTCTGAACAGAATTTCTACATAACAAGACAAATAAAACAACAAAACATTCACACACAACAAAACATTCACTCGGGAAGAAACGGAATGAACCACAGAGTACTTGATAACACTGACAGTACAGTTCTTTTTTACGTTCCGTTTCACCGATTTTACACGACATTTTACACCACAGACAATATACTGGTACAGATTTGGTTGTCAATCGCCTATTTTAACGTTTCGTTACACTTTTTATCTGATTTGAGGTTAGAAACAATTTTTATAAATTTCTCGAAAAATATGCATTTTCGTTTAATAATAATAAACAATAATAAACCATTTATTTTCAGGTAACAAAGACCCATAGATACATACCTTAACCTAAGTATACATAATAATATAGTAACAATTGTGTTAGTAAATAAAACTTAATAACTATGTTAGTATCGCTTAGTTGCACTAAGTCTTTGTACGATCCGGTGGCACTTGTCCGCGAAAGCGGCGAAATACCACACCCTGCGGCCAAAAGCTTTCTTCCATCACCAGGTGCAGGTAGCATGTTGGTATGCGCACCACAAACGCCTTAAAGTTGACGTTGCGTTGCGACTCCAGCAGCTGCACCCTCGGCGCGTACTTCAACCTTTGGCGCACGTACGTCACGATGTTTTCCGCGTCAGTGGTGTAGTGGAGGCGGGTAATATACACCGGAGTATTCGGCTTCGCAGCACGCAGTTTATCGTTGGGCTCCGTAGGAGCCTTGCCGCAGCGGTTCTTACAGCTACTCTGTCGGCGCTTCCTCCTTAGCACCGTCATAAAGCCGTCATCATCAGCCCGGCCCGTTTCCTTTATAGGCACGGGTACTGCGGGGGGAGCAGTGTGGGTGCTCACAGTGACCAACGGGTCAGATGGTCGCATCGGTTGGGCAGCGCTACGGGGAGGAGCTGCGAGGACGGGAGCGGGGCTACGAGGCGCGCTTGCAGCGCGCAACGCAAACTCAGCAATCGGCGCCGGCGACAAAACTGCTGACGCGAAACTCATGACCGATGTGTCTGGGCAGCCGACACCTCGGCGCGTATTTACATTGCTTACACGCGCCGATGACCCAATTAACGTCACAGAGTTGCGCAACTCATCGAGTTCTGTGCGCAGGTCTGCGACGGTGTTCTGGGATGTCTCCAACTTCCTCTGCACATCAGCTAGACTAGCCTTCAAAAGCACAATGTCCTTCAACAGGCTCGTAACGTCGACGTGGTCGAATGTGACTGGAGGCACCACCATCCACCACCACCACCACCTGCAACCACTGTCACCTCTCACTTCGTGCCCCCGGATACTAAAGTCAAGCCCCTGCTAGTTTTAGTTAATCTAAATTTAGGTAACACAATTTCATTTTTACTACGTTTATTTATATTATGGAAATCGCTTCATATTTTGAAGAGTCCTAAGTTTTTGCGAACATACAAAATACTTTCTAAAATATAAAGAGAAGGCAGAGTCAGTATATCAATTTCTTTGAATTTGTTTCTAAGAGACTTGCGAGGACCCATTTTATAGATTGCGCGGATTGCCCTCTTCTGTAAAATGAAAATTGAATAAACACCATAAGTCATAATACTGTGGAAATAAGCAAAGTATACTAACCTAGCTGTGGCTATATCTGTCAACTGCCTTATTTTTCTTACTGCTTAAAGCGTAACAAAAAACAAATATACAAAAATATATTATTAATTTAGAAAGTTTAGATGGAATCTGACGTACGTAGGTATTATGTTGATTCCGGAAATAACGAATGGAATACTAAAACAAATATGTTGATATTCGCAGAGTATATTTGAATTCAGTTATTTCGGTTTGAACGCTATTCAGAATTTCTATGAAATCATTCAAGTTATTGCGTTACATACACACATCAAAAGTGTCTAGGGATCAAGCATTTTTATGCGGATTTCTTGAGATTGAGATGTGGCTTTGTAATAAATTTATGATTTTATAAATTTATATGGATCCTTTTTGGTGCATTTCATAATTTGAATCAGGAACTGTGAATCAAATTCGAGTAAAAGATGAAAATCAGCTGTCAATATTTTCCCTATAAAAACATACAACGCATTGAAGACATTATTAGTGCTACTGTTTCCCTACTACTGATTAAAACCAACGTTATTATGGAGCGGCGACGTCATTTAAGCAGGGAAGAAATGCTCAGAGCCGTGGGAATGATAGAAGCTGGTTCCCGGCAACGTACTGTGGCTTTAGCTCTGAATACAAGTCAGAGTGTTATCAGTCGACTTTGGACACGTTACCGAAGCACTGGTACCGTGGCTGAGCGCCATGGAGGACGGTATCGCTGCACCACACGGAGACAAGACCGATACATTCAAATCTTAACTCGAAGAGCTCCAACAATAACCGCCATGATGTTAGCCGTGAGGCTTCATCACTCTTCAGGGAACTTAATTAGCGACCAAACAGTCAGAAACCGCTTGCATGAAGTGAACCTTCATTCCCGAAGACCGCTACGGGTACCACCTATAGCAATGCACAATCGTAGGATTCGATATCAATGGGCTCTTGAACACAGAAATTGGGCAGAAGAACAATGGCGTTTCGTGTGCTTTTCTGATGAGTCTCGTTTTGGTATGAGACCGGATACAAGACGTATACGACACTGGAGAACCCCTGGACGCCAACAGCGATTAAAATCCTGCCAGGAAGTCCATCCTTATAGTGGTGGAACCATCATGGTATGGGCGGGTATTTGGATCGGCGGAAGAACTGAGTTGATTTGGATCAGAGGCAACCTCAACGCTCAAATTTATGCTGAGACGATTGTATCAAACGTCATCGTTCCTCTACAAGTGCAAATCGGTCCCTTATTTCAGTTAATGCATGATAATGCACGACCGCACACCGCAAGAGTTGTAAGACAGACTCTCGCCGCAGCTAACATCAATGTCCTGCCCTGGCCTGCTCAGTCGCCAGACTTGAACCCGATTGAGCATGCATGGGATATGCTACAGAGAAGAGCTCTGCCGAATATGGAGGGTATCCAGTCACAAGAAGACCTTTTTTTGTTGTTGCAACGAACATGGGCGGCCATTCCACAGAGCGTGATTTGGATGAACTCATTTTGAGTATGCCAAACCGATGTTCTTGTGTTGTTAGTGTTCGCGGTAGAAACACGGATTATTAATTGTTTAAGTTACCCAATAAAATTTTAAAGAAAACTGTTATTTCAGTCTTTTTTTCGAACTTTTGTGTTAGTGGTTCAAATGTCAAAAATCCCTTTATTAGGAAAATGGCAAATTTCTTTATTAATGCAAAGGTGACTTGGTTTATCGTTACTGTGACAAACGAAAACACTTTATTTGATGAATCCTTAAAGAAAATTTTAATTAATATCAATCAGGAGAAAAGTTATTGCAAAAATATATGTTGATCCCTAGACACTTTTGATGTGTGTATATATATATATTTGCGTTTGTTAAGCATAGTTCGGCTGAAACATGAAAATAGATTCAAAATCAATGAAAATCAAAATATTTTATTTCACATAAACCTACATGCAGTCGTCTGTGTGGTGCCGGACTTAAAGAATAGCACCACCCCATACTTCCCGTGGGTGTCGTAAAAGGCGACTAAGGGGCGTACCGGAGAATGGGCAGCAGCGTTCTCTATGCATTCCACCACCATACCATACTGCGATCGCCAACCCGCCTGCCAAGCGTGGCGATTATGGCAAACCCCCCCTTTTGGGGGAGGCCTATGTCCAGCAGTGGACGTCTTTCGGCTGAAATGATGATGATGATGAAACCTACATGGGCACTTAATTATGAAACGTCAGAAGCTAGGTGCACGGTGCCTATTGGTCGTTTCCTATGGAGAAGAGCCAGCAAGAAACTCCACGGTTACTCTTTTAAAAGATTACAAAGTGAAGGTAGCTAGTTACTAATATAGATAGCTACTAATATAGGAATGTATACAGGATACATTTTTCTAGGTGATGTCACTGCGGGGTGCGGGACGCGTGTGTGGATATTAAAACAATCTGCAGTTTCGTTGAAAGTGCAACACCTACCTACGCGGACAAAAATGTATGGCTGATCTAATTTTTTTTTTTTAAACCGACGAAAAATTTTAACGCTGGTTCAAAATCATGTACTGAATTAACGGTTATAGTTTGCGCACTGGTTAAAAATGTATCCTGTATTGACGTAGCAAAGATACTAATTCCATCTACGGCTGATAGTTACATATTATAATTATGGCTTAATTCCACTTGGCATTCATATTAACTTTATAATATAATGAATAAATAAATGTCAGACAAGCCCTTGAAAGTCGACAGGTGCACATGAACGACTATAATTAAACAGTCCTTAAGAAATATTATAATAATCTCATCACACTTGGCAAACTTTTTGGTAACGCATTAGACGGAAGCTGTATTTCCAAGTCCTGTCCAGTCCTCTTTTACAATGACCATGTAACTAAGTTATGATTCTTTTGATTCCTTAAGGTGCCAATCACCTTAAGGAATCAATTATATTTTTTCCATATAAATTTCGGGAGAGTATTAGGTACTCCATTGTTTGATATTGTGCACCCAAAGTTAAACAAACATGATAGTAAAATAATTAAACCATCAAAAAGTTATGAGCCAACAGAGATTTGTTTTTCTTGCTATTTTTAACGTAACTTTGGGTGTAAATAAGTAATAAAAGAACTGTAAAATCTTTAAATCCAAGTCCGTACCGACAAAGCTCAGTTATCGAAGAGTTCAATAATGCAATTTACAATTGATTTATGCAGTGGTTTTTTCATAAAACTCGATTTTCCAAAGCACTTTTCGAATTTTTTACACGCCTATCAGTTCGTGTTCGTCTGTGCGTGAGAACTAGACGTTGTGCGGGTAGACTAGCGTCTAACTGTTCATCACTGGTACTAGCTCTGTCAGACACGAAGTCAGGTGAGACAGCGTGCTTTATGGTCCTGCATGACCACCAGTGAGTTCGAGCTCGCTACTCTTAAGGCCAGAATTCTCCAAAACCTTGTAATCTCACAGAATTCTGTTACAATCTCACCGTGCAATCTCAGGTGAAGTGACCTAAGTTTTTAGTTATTGCTAAATGGGCCTGCTCTTGACCTCGACCACGCCTGATGAAAAGCGATGGATGAGGTCTATGATGGAACGAGCATGCCCAGAAAATACCTGTTCACTCTTACTTTGAAGGCAGACGGGTTAACATTAGAGGGGAACACATGCCGGCAGACAGTTCCGCACTTTGGCTGTGTGCATAATAAACGTACGACTCGTCGGGATATCAACCAAGTATGGATGATACGCTGCAGTACGTGTGGTTGACCGGTGGTATAAGGGCGATGGTGAAATCAGATCAGCTAAGTAACTGACACTATTGACAGCTCACTTTACCTATGTTATCACGATGAGATTTTAACACAATATATCGGCAAGATCCTTAGTTCGTTTTCTTCTTGCGAAAATCTAATCATCACTCAAACGAAAATTCTACTTTCGAATTACGATGATTTTTGTAAGTCATTGTCATTATCATCATCAACTTGGTCGTAAGCCTTTCACTGCGCGACATATACTTCCTCCAAGCATACCATTGTCACAACAATCGGTCCCACGCCTTTAGCATCTAGCGGATTCTTGTCACCTTCATCAGATCGTCAGTCTACCAAGTCTTCCATCAGCCTATAGTGTTCCTACTGCTGGGACACAGGCCTCCTCTCTGTGAGACGGAGTGGTCTGAATCCACCACGCGTGCCCATCGCCCATCATAAATATACAAAGTAAATTTCCTGCCTGGGTTCGAACTCGCATCTCACTCGTAAGTCAGGGCCGATACCGCTGCGCCACCACAGCTGTCTTCGATAGTAGGCAATAATACCTACCTAGTTCTCACATATGAAAAAAATAACTTGACAATACAATCTATCTAAATATATAAAACTCAAAGGTGACTGACTGACATAGTGATCTATCAACGCACAGCCCAAACCACTGGAGCAATCGGGCTGAAATTTGGCATGCAGGTAGATGTTATGACGTAGGCATCCGCTAAGAAAGGATTTTGATAAATTCTACCCCCAAGGGGATAAAATAGGGGATGAAAGTTTGTATGAAACTTTGTCAATTTTAAACCGATTGGGCTGAGACTTTGCATGCATATAGCTACTATGACGTAGGCATCCCCTAAGAAAGGATTTTGATAAATTCTACCCCCAAGGGGATAAAATAGGGGATGAAAGTTTGTATGAAACTTTGTCAATTTTAAACCAATCGGGCTGAAACTTTGCATGCATATAGCTACTATGACGTAGGCATCCCCTAAGAAAGGATTTTGATAAATTCAACCCCCATGGGGATAAAATAAGGGATGATGGCGGATGTAAATGTGTTAGTTTTTTTAAATAATACTTAACGCGAGCGAAGCCGCGGGCAAAAGCTAGTCCTTACATAAAATACAAGTGACTCGTCTATGGGATTTGGCATCAAACCCAGTATTTTTGTCATTCAACGACCTTGGATACTTATATCCGATATAACTTGGCATACGGAAAACTTTCGAACTAACATTCGAATGAAACCGCATTTGACATTATTATTGACGTTTGCCATACTATGTGGCGCCACCGTGAAGTGTCAAGGTATGTTGGACGCTATGTATCTCCTAAAATTATCGAGAAGAATAGTTTTGACATTGTTTTGGCACGTTTCAGCATTATAAATATGGATTAAACACACACTTTTACTGCTTGGTACATTAAGTAGTTGGTATATATCATTTTATTAGTGGTTGTAATTCTATTGATTATGGAGAGGACTCTAGTTAATTTGGGAAAGTAACAGATTTGGTCAATTCATCAGAATTAGCCCCTAACACAGTCGACTGCTAACAACTTGTTGTTGAAGAAGTTGCTTCTTCTGCTTTGGAGAATATAAAGTTACAATTAGATCCTTCGATCAATAGGATTTACAAATATTCTGCCAATACAACATCAAACAACGTATGTCTCATTGTGTCACCCTTTGTACAGTTTCTATATGTATTTTTTTTTTTTTTTTTTTTTTTTTTTTTTTTTTTTTTTTTTTTTTTTTTTTTTTACACAACGCCGTCTAGTCCCAAGCTAAGCAGAGCTTGTGTTATGGGTACTAGACAACTGATAAACATACTTATATATTTCTAAATACATACATATTATAGATAAATTACACCCAGACACAGAACAAATGATCATGCTCATCACACAAACATTTGTCCTGGGTGGGAATCGAACCCACGACCTCCGGCATAGCAGTCAGGGCCACTAACCACTAGACCAACGGGCCAGTCAATATGTCTGTCAGTATGTCTGTAATTTAAATTGTGTACCTACATAAAAACAGTATTCTATTCTATTCTTTGAGTAGTCTGAGTCATTTCGATAATTTTAATCATCTATTCAAAAAATCGTTCTCAACAGCACCCTAACTGCGTAATACATTACCATTTTGAAAGTTATTGCTAATACATTGCTTCGTTTTTTCGAAAAATTTGTCTGTCCAACAATGTAAATAATGCAATGAATGTTGTGGAACTGTCAAAATTAAAGCCAATTCTATTCCTACTGTCAATTCTCAAACAAAGACTCGTAAATGGATGCCCTAGGTCGCTAATAGGTACCTAGTTGGTAGCGTTCGGATAGTCCAGCTAAACGGACTAAGAAAGTCTTAATATCAGCTGTCTTCTCTAATCCTGTTAAGGGTTTTAGACAGGCCACCCTCGTTGGCCACAGCATAAAGAAAGGGGAACAGAAGGAGCACTTTGTCATCGTTTAGTTTTGAAACTTGTGCTGACGAAGAGTTCTTAAATTATTATTACTTTTATTAAAATACTAGCTGCGCCCCGCGGTTTCATCCGCATAAGTTTCGATCCCGTGGGAATATCGGGATAAAAAGTAGCCTATATGTTAATCAAGGGTGTCAGCTACCTCCATACCAATTTAGCAAAATTGGTCCAGCCGTTTGAGCGTGAAGAAGTAACAAACATATATATAAACACATACACACACACACTCACAAATTTTCGCATTTATAATATTAGTGTGATTAATACATCCTAAACATTAAAAGTGAATGCCAATATTGATGATGCAACTCAACACTGCACAACACTCTTTTGGTCTAGTGGTCGCAAGCGCTACTGCAGAGTATGAGGTCCTAAGTTCGATTTTCAGGTCGGGCAAAGTGTTTTTTCTATCTGGAAATTCTCAGTAGCAATCCGGAGTCTGAATTTGTGCTTGGTTGATGGCAATCGCCTCCTATTATATGGGACTTAAACATAAGTGGCGAAATGTGGGTATAGGTACAGACCAGCACATCAAGCTACCCGAAACTGTCAAATTTTCCCAATCAACTTTGAACCTTATGCTTTAGCGATAAAGTTGAAAATCTATGAAAGAAATTTGACAGATTGTAGTAGCTTGATGTGCTGGCGTCTGTACCTACTACAGGCAGTTAGGTACACCACTGGCCAACCCGTCGAGGAAACAAGGTGTGATGTTATGTTCATCTCAGTTTGAATGGTGTCCTGTAGGAAAACTAAGTCATTTCGAAAATAATCTAGTTTGGACTGATTTTCTGCGACTTTTACCGCATCTTTTGATCCATAATTTCGTCTCCAAACCCACTGCCAATCCATTCAAAATTCAGCAGCTGAATACCAGTATTTCACAATGAGCGACTGCCTATCTGACCTCCACAACCCAGTTACTGGGTAATACGATACCCCTTGGTAAGACTGGTTGTAAGATTTCGGGCTTCTGGCTACCCGTAACTACTGTCACAGATCCACGAATGACAGACGGGACCAACAGCTTAACGTGCTTTCTGAGGCACGGAGGGGTCACGGTATGTAAAGATGGTCACCCGTCCACAGACCAACCGCGCAGATCGATCGACCTGTGCGGCTGTTATTATTTAGCCTCGGGCCCCATTATATCAAATTAGGCTGAGAATCAAGATGGGATGAAGAAATGGCGCAAGAAACTTCCAGGCAGATCAGCTGTCTGTTCAGTTAAGAACTTGATACTTCTTTGTTCTTATAGTTTCCTTATAGTAGATTATGCAGGGTTATTGTTAAAACATTAACAACCTCTTAAGAGGTCATTGTACTCATCAATAAGAACAACTTTTACTATAGGAATAAACCCGAAATCGCAAAAAAAAATCAGCTGTTCCCTACATTTTGACGAGTTATACGAACATAAATGTAGGGAACAGCAGATTTTTTTTCGCGATTTCAGTTTTGGTCCCATAGTAAAAGTTGTTCATAATGATGAGTACAATGACCTCTTAGGAGGTTGTTAATGTTTTACCAATAACCCAGTATAGTAGATTGATCTTCTGTGGGTTATCTTTTGTTGTGTCACCCTAGTCTAGACATACTACCTACCGTCTGTATTTATTCATTTTCATACATCAAGTTCACCTTATTATTATCTGTCTACAGTGCCTACGCTTTTTTATTTTCACAAAATTTTTCATCAAAAATATAGAGCTCACTTTTAATATGAAGTGATTTAATTTTTAAATATTTTTTGCGAAAGAATTCGCTTTATTTTTGAAACGAGTATCATTTATTTTATTATAAAATTCAAAGTCCTGACTGACTGATATATCAACGCACAGCCTAAACCGCTGGTCCTAGAGAAATGAAATTTGGAAGGTGTGTTCTTTGTGAAGAGGAGGTATCCACTAAGAAAGGGTTTTTCGAAATTCCACCCCTAAGGATAGGTAAGAGTGATAATGGGGGGAGGGTGAAATTTCACGCGGACGAAGTCGCGGGCAGGAGCTAGTCAACCTATAATCCTAGACGAGACAGGTATATAGGTGTAAATGAAATTGAGCCGTTTCTATAAAGCCTCGTTTTTGCGTTTTTAAAGGTATGAAAAGGGTCCTAGTAGAGCGGTGGCCAGTCTTATCGGTCATAGTGACGGCTGTCTTGAAAATGATGACAGCGACAAAGATTTAAATCGTTAGATTCGCTCTATCGCGCCAAAAGATAGTCGCGTTTCTGTTTAGGTTTGGTACCTCTGACACACGCTGACACAGGACTTAACTTGATTGTCATGGAAACGTTATTTTATAATGTATGAGCTCACTCTTCTGTGTATGGACATTTTTCCTTGTGACTAATAACGGTGAAAGCAAATCTAGCGATTTTAATCTTTTGGCACCGAGGTTTGACCTAATATAGATAGATAAAGCCATTTCGTACAAAACTGTCAAAGAAATAGCACTTGTGATACGAATATTCGGACAATTTAAGTTGGTAGTCAAATTGCTTATCAATTAATTTATCTGACTTTACATAGCTTTGAGAAGACTCTAGCATTACAATTATCTTGTGGATCTATCCTAGATAAATCCTCTTTATTACACAGCTCTATTTTTACTCTTTACACACTATGTATTGGTGACATTTGGGGTCTGCCCTTTGTAACTTTTGACAGTCAAGAACGGGAGATTCTCATTCTCAGTCTAATTCAATCTCAATCTAAATCATAATTTTCAATCCTTTACTGTTGATCTGTGAGTTTCCATTAAGGGGGTGCCAGGTTAGCCCACAAAATTCAAATTTTCTTATGTTTTTTGCAATTTGCAGGTCATTGTCGAATTGCATGTTGAACACAATAATGATTCGCGACCGTAACACGTTTGTATTTACAGAATTGTAATCATTAAAATCATGAATAGAACCCTCTTGTACATACGTACCTGTAATAATACTATTGAATGCCTATTTCATGATACATATCAATAGGATTATGAACTTACATACAACACGTACTTACGTACAGACGCCAGCACACCAAGTTACTACAATCTGTCAAATTTCTTTAATAGATTTTCAACTTTGTCACTAAAGCGTAAGGTTCAAAGTTGATTGGGAAAACTTGACAGTTTCGAGTAGCTTGAAGTGCTGGCGTCTGTACAACATTGTTTCATGCATTGCTGCCATTAAAAGCTCTACGTCACTACCCTACGGGATTACGAACACCATAGTCGTCGCAACGGTCGCATTAATTGATTTAATTAATCAGATAACGTTTGGTGTTGCAGTCAATCCAAGTTCCGTCGATATGCAGTAAGCCCGTCTGATTGGTTTAAACAATCGGCAACGGCCACGCGATTGGTGGACTGACTTATGCCATTTTATGTTACACTAAGCTGTTTATGTCGCACCGTTGAATATTGGTGACTATATAACAGTGAACGATCGTGTGGGGGGATAAAAATAATTACCAGCAAGTCTGATAAATTGGTGTGTACTGGACTTGTGTAAACTTATTTATTTTAGGTATAAACGTGCCTTCCACTTTTGCTTGCATACTAAAGGTATTACTATTATCTATACTAATATTATAAAGCTCAAGAGTTTGTTTGTTTGATCGCGGTAAGCTCAAGAACTACTGGTTAGAATTGAAAAAAATAGTTTTGTGTGAATAGTCCATTTATCGAGGAAGCCTATAGGCTATATAACATCACGCTATGACCCTTAGGCACTGAGCAGCGGGTGACACCGCGGGGAACAGTTAGTTACTCATATTTTGATAGAAACATGGCTTAGAACGTTCCAAAACGGATTTAATAGACGTAGGCAAGAAGGCTGCCAGGCTCAAGTGGGATTGGGCGGGTCACATCAGCCGCATGCAGGATGACCGCTGGGCAAAAGTTTCCACACAATGGGTGCCTGAAGATGGACGGCGCCGCCGAGGTCGACACAGAAAGCGGTGGCGAGGTGACCTGGACGCGTACCGCGCAGGCTGGTTTCAGGTGGCCCTTTGCCCAGCATGAGACAGTATAAGCTAAACAAAAAAAAAAAACTTAGTATATAAGAAGAAGTGGTACCGGCTACTGAAAAGTTGTGTGGAAAGCGGTCGTCATGGTATGGGCATGTGATATGAGGAATGAGGAAAATGTCGTGAAGAAAGTTTTGATTATGAGTGTCGATGGCTATAAGAATAGGGGAAGACCAAAGAAATGATGGATGGTCTGTGTGAACGATGATGTGGCTAGAAAGGGAGTGACTACCGACATGACGACTAATAGAGAAATATGGAAGAACAGTCATGTTGGCAAATAAGTTCGGATAAGGGCCAGAGAATGATGATGAAATACCCTTTACGTTTGTTCACATACTAAGCTCATTTTCAGTCATCACACTAATATTATAAAGGCGAAAGTTTGTGAGTGTGTGTGTTTATATGTTTGTTACTTCTTCACGCTCAAAAGGCTGGACCAATTTGGATAAACTTTTGTATGAAGGTAGCTGACACCCTGGATTAACATATAGGCTACTTTTTATCCCGATATTCCCACGGGATCGAAACTTATTCGGGTGAAACCGCGGGGCGTAGCTAGTTTCACCATAAGCAGAATGGATTAGCTACCACAAAAATATAGTTCTAAGCCAATTCTTCACTGCGAGCACAAAGGACACCATTATCCTCCAAGATAGTCTAGTTTAAGAACCAACTGATAACAATTTATCAATGTCTTGAGTCATGCTAAGTGGAAATTTACTATTTCTGATAGACCTTCTATTGACTGTGACAAACGAGCTATTATCGCGAAATATGGAACAAGGAGAGGACACATTGGTGTCAGGAATAGGTATTCATTAAGGTTGAATACACAGCACACTGGAGTTCGGAGCGGAACCGCAAACCATGCAAGACTGTTTGCCGAGCAGTCAACTTTGAGCGATATCTCTGAAGACACGACGTGTCTTGGGATATACATATGTGCCCTAGTGAATACATGGCTTAAATCTGAGGTGTGTGGGTTCATGCGAATAGTTTTGCTAATTATTATTATAATAATAGCAAAAGGGGACATAGGTACTTGTCCTTTGAATTTTTACTTGTCGTCTAAGTACAAGTCGTGATTTTCTGTCGGCAAAATGTCGAACTACCACACAAACAAACGATTATTCTCTACTAGCTTCCGCCTGCGGCTTCGCCTGCGAGGTATGTCGATAAAAACTATCCTATATCCTTCTTCGGGATACAATCTATCTTTCTGCCAAATTTTATCGAAATCCAATCAGTGGTTTAGGCGTGAAAAGGTTGACACACAGACAGACAGAGTTACTTTCGAATTTATAATATTAGTATGGATTAAACCCCCTTTAGGGAATTAATTTTCAAAAATCCTTCCTTAATCACTTTCAGGGATTCTTGTGTATATTTTATGCTTTTGATCCAGTGGCATAGAGGTATAGGCTGTGCGTTTTCTGTGAGGGAATGAATAAATTTAAGATTTTATGAAGTCGATAGATAAACTGTTTGCACGATATCCAAACTATCACCAACCACCGCACGCACCTAGTGCCAAAATAACGCCACAATCTGTTACTTCTACGTTGTTGCTTTGTTGCACCATGCAAAGCAGACACAGAGGAACGTCGCGGCAACAATGCTACGCATGACGAATGATAAATGCCAGTTTCCAGTTGTACAGCTATGCAAACACGAAATTGCGCTGTTATTCCTGCGTTGCGGGCCGTTGCGGGCCGGTGCGGGCCTGCACCGAACGATTGTGTTTTTGCTCCAAGCTTGCATGGCCGTAGCCATCTGGAAAGCATCCAGAAACTCATTCAGTTAGTTGCACTTGAATTAATCAATTGTTTTAATCCACTCGTGAAGACAGCTGTTGACCGCGCGCTAACTTGTGTGATGAGGGTATGGTGATAAGCGGAGCGTATAGCGGGTAAATAGTGTTTTATAATCAACTTAAGGGTACTACATGACCTAAAGCGCGGTCACTGTCGGACTGTATACAAAAGAAAGGGAAGCGCGATTACACAACGCTGGTAATTTATTGCAAAATATGAAGCAATTATCTATTACAAAAAATCTATTGTTTGGACCAAAAAAATTAAAACACTAGTGCTATATATGTTGCTTGTAGAATAATCTGACAAAAAAATCAGAATGATTGTATGTATTTAGTATGGTTTTTATTGTAAAGAGAAAGTTTTAAGGGGTATCTTCATGATTTATTTCTATCGTATCAAATTAGTTGTATTATGTTTTCAACACACTATCTACCTAGCATATATCCTGAAGAATATCATATATTTTTCTGATTTTGTTTACTGTAGTCGATCATATACTTTTAGGCATTATAAAACTTGAGTTTTTTTAAGTTTACGTCCCTAATCATATTATTATCATTAGGCGTATAACCACATCCACATTTCGCCAGTTATATTTCAAGTCCTTTGTAAGTAATAGTAAGTGAGCTTTTTGCCATGAACCGGGCACAGACCCAGATTCTGGGCCGCCTCTGAGAAAACTCAACAACAATCTTCCGAAAGGAAATCGTACACAGGCGATCTGTCAATGATATTATAGGTGAAAAAGATGCGGTCTGTTGTCGTCCTGGTAACGAAACCAACGTAACAGTCCAACAGTCGTTCAATCGGTTTTGATCATTTCCAAGTTTTTACATTCTTTACATCTATGCCATAAGGGGCCCGTGGCTAAATAATAACAGCCGCACAGGTCGATCGATCAGGTTAAGCTACCCTTGCCGCGGTTGGTCTGTGGATGGGTGACCATCTTTACATACCGAAACCCCTCCGTGCCTCGGAAAGCGCGTTAAGCCGTTGGTACCGGCTGTCATTCGTGGATCTTTGACAGTCGTTACGGGTAGTCAGATGCCCGAAATTCTGACCACCAGTCTTACCAAGGGGTATCGTATTTTCCAGTAACTGGATTGTGGAGGTCAGATAGGCAGTCGCTCCATGTAAAATACTGGTATTCAGCTGCATCTGGTTAGACTGGAATCAGACCCCAACATAGTTGGGAAAAGGCTAGGCAGATCATGACATCTATGCCATAATCAAGCCACTTGTATCTTATCCACTTTGTACAGACGCCAGCACATCAAGCTACTACAATCTGTCAAATTTCTTTAATAGATTTTCAACTTTATCGCAAAAGCATAAGGTTCAATGTTGATTGGGAAAATTTGACAGTTTCGGGTAGCTTCATGTGCTGGCGTCTGTAAGTACCTACCACACATCCTTACTAATATTATAAATTCGAAAGTAACTCTGTCTGTCTGTCTGTCTGTCTGTCTGTATGTTACCTTTTCACGCCGAAACCACTGAATGGATTTCGATAAAATTTGGCAGAGAGATAGATTGCATCCCGGGGAAGGACGTAGGATAGTTTTTATCCCGATATTCCCATGGGATCGACACTTATGCGGGTAAAACCGCGGGGCACTGCTAGTAATGACAGAAACGTGCCGAGGTCATCATAACAAGGCCATGTTTTTCTAGTTTCGTCTATAGACTTGTCTAGACATAGCGCGTTGTTGTGACAAAATATGACTGTGACCTTAATTCTTTTGATCAGGTATATAAGGAGCTCCATGGAAATTTACCTGCTTTGATTTTTGTTGGCAATTTATGTTCACTAGCAGCGCCCCACGGTTTCACCCGCATAAGTGTCGAAGTCTGTGTAGTGCCTGACTTAAAGAATAGCACCACCCCGTACATCCCGTGGGTGTCGTAAAAGGCGACTAAGGGTCGTACCGGAGAGTGGGCAGCAGCGTTCTCTATGCATTCCACCACCATACTATACTGCGATCGCCAACCCGCCTGCCAAGCGTGGCGATTATGGCAAACCCCCCCTTTTGGGGGAGGCCTACGTCCAGCAGAGGACGTCTTTCGGCTGAAATGATGATGATGAAGTGTCGATCCTAGTAGTAAGTGTGGATAAAAACTATCCTAGGTCCTTCCCCGGTGTGCTGATGGTGATCACCGGGGTGGTTTTAGTGAGGTAAAAATCCCACGCTTCCCGACCTCCTTACCCGGAGGTCGGGTGCCTTTTGAAGGTTTCCACCGACAACAAAAAAAAAGCCCTTCCCCGGGATGCAATCTATCTCTCTTGCAAAGTTTATCGAAATCCGTTCAGTGTGAAAAAGTGACATACAGACAGACCGACAGACAGAGTTACTTTCGAATTTATAATATTAGTAGGTATGAATTATTTTGTTGGGAATAGGAATTAAATAATACCAATAGTAAAATAACAATATACCATCATGTAAATAATAAATAAGTTTATAAGATTCTAGCTTTTGCCCGTAGATTTACGCACATGGATTATTTACTACCGGGATAAAAAGTAGGTACCCTATGTGTTAATCTAGGTTATAAACTATCTGCCAAATTTCATTTAAATCCGTAAAGCCGTGTTTGCGCTAATCCGGAACATAATAATTTACAGACAAACAGACAAAAATTTTTTGTTACTTACTATTTTATTATATGTAGGTATACGTATAGATAGGTACCTACCTATCTCTGAGATGGCGACGCACCATGTGATGGCCGCTGTGATGACTTACCATCTGATTGTTTGCCTCCCAGTAGTATACAGTGTTATTGGAAAAACACCAACAACCTCTTAAGAGGTCATTGTACTCATCATTATGAACAACTTTTACTATGGGAGTAAATCTGAAATCGCGAAAAAAATCAGCTGTTCCCTACATTTATGTTCGTATAACTCGTCAAAATGTAGGGAACAGCTGATTTTTATTTCACGATTTCAGGTTTGGTCCCTTAATAAAAGTTGTTCATAATGATCAGTACAATGACCTCTTAAGAGGTTCTTGGTGTTTTTTTCCAATAACCCTGTATACAGAGAGAGATTATGTCATCACATTAAATAGGTACTATTTAACAGACTGTTAACAACTTGTAATAACCATTGTACAATGGTTATTACAAGTTGTTAACAGTCTGTTCAAGTATTAATTAAATAACTAGCACCGCCCCGCAGTTTCACCCGTGGGAATATTGGAATAAAAACTATCCTGTCCTTTCCCGGGACTCAAACTATCTCTCCGAAAAAAAATCAGCTGGTTCTTAAGAGGTTATTAAGTTTTACCAATAACCCTGTATAAAATAAACTTATTGTAGTAACAAAATTCGCTCTCGCATCTCCCACCACTGCACTATAACCACACCCAAACCGTCGACAAAGATCTATTTATTGTCCAACCACGTGTTAGTTTATTTGACATAAATTGCATTCTAAATGCCTCGTTAGTTTGTTACAAAGCAACAACATTTTATTTAACTGTGCTTTGATCTCACACATTCCTCCGAAAGGAATTGGAAGGGGTTTGCCATTGTTACTCTAAACTCTTAAATGTTACTTGAATAAACCACTTTTAAGTAAGGCTTATTAGTCGATTCGCACGTATTTACTCGCCCGGAACGTGCGAATCGTCAGTTTATAATAAATTATTTTTTCTATAGTCGACTCGCAGGAATTGGTATATTTTGAATTTTATGAAAGCACGTAAAGCCGTTGGTCCCGGCTGTCATTCGTGGATCAGAAGCCCGAAAGTCTGACAACCAGTCTTATCAAGGGGTATCGTATTACTCTAGTATCTGGGTTGTGAAGGTCAGATAGGCAATCGCTCCATGTAAAATACTGGTATTCAGCTGCATCCGGTTAGACTGGAAGCCGACCGCAACATAGTTGGGAAAAGGCTAGGCAGATGAAAGTGTAGAAAAAAGGACATTAGCGCATAAAAGTCATCATTATCATCATCAGCCTACAGCAGTCCACTGCTGGACATATGCTCCCGTTGCACGCCATTCAACTCCATTTTCGGCAACTCCCATAGAGCTGCTACCAGCCATCCTGCGTAGATCAACGCTCCACCTAGACTGAGGGCGTCCTACCTTACGTGTAGAAGTGTAAAGAGCTAAATATTATAAAACGTACTTTTTCTTAACTTCATTGCATATAATTCAAAATGTGTCAATTCGTGCGAGTCGGGGTATCGCCGGCATCGCCGCCTTAGAGTGAAAACCTCGGGAATGTAAGTAGCATTTTATGCATTTCGGACAATCTTATAGTATCGAACAGTTCTGGATATAAAATGGGGTTAAATTTCAATATTAATTATTATGAATACAGAACCTCCTTTTTTTAAATCGGTAAAAAAAAAACATAAAAGACGCCGTACAAAAATTTTACAGCACGCAGTTCTTTCTCCCTCCTGAAAAGTTACTTCTTTTACACAAGTTACGAGGTTTTCACTCTAAGGTGTCGGCTATAGAAAAAATAATATTATTTAAAAGTGACGATTCGTCCATTACGGGCGAGTAAATTCGTGCGAATCGACTAATAAGCCTTAAGTAGTACCTAAGTACGTAAGGTCTATTCAAGTTAACGTTTCCAATTGATGTTAATTCCACTTAAACAACTATCAACTTTATTGTAGTACTAAATAAGTTGATTTCAGAATGACTAGTACTATTGAAAAAGTCATAATTTGTTTTGAAGTTGTAGTGTAAACTGAACTTTAGATATTGTGTCGGTATTTAGGATATTTTTACAAAAAATCCTATTTGTCTACAAATTTGGAAACAAAATCGCGGACGCTGATTAGGTATTTAGTTCATTTGGTACAGTTTTACTGAAGTTTAAAATAGCGGTAATACATATCGCACCTACGGTGCAAAAACGTCACTTATGCAAATGATGTAATTGTTCAGGGAAAGCGTTTGAAAATTCGACATCCTAATAAAATGTATAGTTCTTCTTGACTAAACACTGCCCTCTCGCGGAAAGTATACGCACTACACAAATGACAATTACTCACCAGGTAAAGGGGTACATAAGCTACTTTTTCTCATACTCAGATCAATTTTGAGAAAAATTGCATAAGTGACGTTTTTGCACCGTAGGTGCGATATATGTTTTATTTGAACTGTTTTCGCGTTAGTAAAGAAAGAAAGAAAATACGTTCATTTGCGGTAAACATGACGCAATAAAGAACATAAACAAAAAAAAAATAAGAAAGGGTTGGGGGAAACATGCGTCACATCCACGCAAAACGGCGATCGCTCAGCATTATGCTGCGACCCTATGCAAGACAGAGCCCCAGCGCTGCGCTTAGTCTTATTTATTTATGGATTGCTGTGCTTTAAGTAAGACATAAGAGTTAATTAATTGAATGAAATTAGTCGTTTGTATTCGTGTGGTTCTTAGCCGGGAATTTATGAGAAAACGAAGGAATTAGGTCAACAGTCGTGTTGGGTTCCGCTTCGAATCAGGTTAGAGACTACAACCAGGGTTTCGTACCGGTACTAAAAGTACAGGTTTTCTACCCGTACTTCGCGCTTTTTGGCATTTCGGTTCCTGATGGGTACCGGTACCTATCTCATCTAATAAGTACCGATACCAAATTCACGTACCCGCAACCTTAAAGTAAGTTTTTCTAATACCTATTAACTATAATTATCCTTTTTAGGGTTCCGTACCCAAAGGGTAAAAACGGGACCCTATTACTAAGATTTCACTGTCCGTCTGTCTGTCTATCTGTCATTAGGATGTATCTCATGAACCGTGATAGCTAGACAGTTGAAATTTTCACAGATGATGTATTTCTGTTGCCGCTATAACAACAAAAACTAAAAACAGAATAAAATAAATATACAAGGGGGGCTCCCATACAACAAACGTGTTTTTTTCGGCGTTTTTGCCTTGTGGTACGGAACCCTTCTTGTGCGAGTCCGACTCGCACCTAGTGAGTTTTTTTTAGGTAAATCGTATACTTTTGAAATGTTTCTAAATATATCAAGTATCTAACAAATAATGAATTTATCTGTCATTGCTTTATTTTGAATTCATTTACCTATTGTGGTAAGTATAGTAATTTTATTCTAGGTGCATCGTCTTCACATATAATTTGTGAATTCAAAATATTGTAAAACATTTAAAAGAGTAACGGTGGAGATTTTTACCCATTCTTCTCCATAGGAACATACCTTTTGGATATTTATTCGGGCGACTCTAGAATCAATTCTATTTTACTGTAAATTTTGACGTTCAAAAGTGCCTGTTATTTTATTGTTGGGTGGTTTACAGCTATCAAATACAGAAGTAGTAGTGAGTTTTATGTCCCTATTTAAAATAAATGCTATGACTTTGTCAAATTAATTGAAAACCTCGACAGAAAATCTGGAGTGAATGGTTTAAAATGGCACGCAATGGGCCGCGTAGTGATTAATGCTCGATCCTTATTTGGAGCGCATGACCCACTCTCTCGTCTGGATCTTTAAGGTTATGAAAGCTAACTAATGGATCTTAATTCTTAACGAATTCCATTGATAAAACGATGATGAAAACCATGGTCAGCAGGGGGGAAGGACGTTTATGGGATGATTAGGGTCAAAGCACATCAGAAAAAGAAGGCTAAAAGTCACCCAAAGGGCAATGGAGAGGGCTATGCTTGGAGTTTCCCTGCGTGATCGAATCAGGAATGAGGAGATCCGCAGGAGAACCAAGGTAACCGACATAGCCCGAAGAATTGCCAAACTTAAGTGGCAGTGGGCAGGGCACATTGCTCGCAGAACAGATGGCCGATGGGGCCGAAAGGTTCTGGAGTGGCGACCGCGTACCGGAAGACGTAGCGTTGGAAGGCCTCCCACAAGGTGGACCGATGACCTTGTGAAGGCCGCAGGAACCCGTTGGATGCGGGAAGCACAGGACCGGTCGAAGTGGAGGTGCTTGGGGGACGCCTATGTCCAGCAGTGGACGTCTTTCGGCTGAATTGATGATGATGACATCAGAAAAGGAGCTAGGTATGGATAAGGAGATATACAATACGATGACGTAAAGACGAGTAGCTTCAGCACATAAGTACAGTCAACAAAAGAGATCAGTATGCAGGATCGTCGGATATAGTTGAACTTTATTAAGAAACCGATGGATGTTGTCGACTGAAATTAAATTTGATAAATGAGCTGTTTGTTTTCTATTAATAAATTTATATTTGATTGGAGAACATCCATCGGTTTCTTACTAAACTTCAACGATATTCAACGATCCTGCATACTTATCTGTTTCGTTGACTGTACATAACACACACACCTATTTTCAACTTTGCCATTGTCTCAGATGGTACCGAGAGCTCCTGCGCTTACACACACATTCACAGCGTTTTTATACACTTGGTAACCACAAGTAAAGCGCGCGCCGTCGCTTCGTGAGATAAAAATACTATACCTATATGTATCTATCATATTAAAAAATCACTTAATTGATTTACCTGTCAGTGCTTTTTCAAATTCTTTTTACTTTTTGTGGTAGAGTAATTTTATTCTAGGTACATCGACTTCACATAATTATAATTATTTATTGAATGTATACAAAATATTATTAAACATTATAAAAGAGTAACACTGAAGTTTCTTGCCCATTCTTCTCCAAACGAAACTACATTTTGGAAGGGCGACTAGAATCAAATCTATTTTTTAACCGACTTCTAAAAAAGGTGGAGGTAATATATAATAATACATAACTCCGTCGCTTGCCAACCGATTTGAAAAATTATTTTTTTGTTAGTAAGGGAATGCTTCCCAAATGGTCCCATGAAAATTTTATCGAAATCGGACAAGCGGTTTTTGAAAAATCAACAAAAACCTAAAAATTTATCTACATTAACGATCTTTTCATATTTCATAACTCCGTCATTTACGAACCGATTTGGAAAATACTTTTTTGAGCATTTGCTCTCGGAAATCATCATTTGGTAAAGTGGAGCTGATGATAACGACCACAGATGGCTGTCGGTACCTACTACTCAATGACAAATATTTCACGGGTTGCGTCTGTAAATATGCATCGGGTAAAGCAATATTTTGTAAAAGGTGATGAGCAGTTGACATTAGGCTATTGTAACTTAGATAAATTACAAACTGATCCACTAAAAAGTGAAAAATAAAAACTTTTTTACAAAAAAAACAACCGACTTCCGAAAAACACTATAAAGTGAAAAATAACTTTATTTTCGGGAGTCGGTGGCAAAAAACTAAAAAACAAATCCAAAGACACCGACTTCCGAAATTAAAGTTATTTTTCACTTTATAGTGTTTTTCGGAAGTCGGTTGTTTTTTTTTGTAAAAAAGTTTTTATTCTAAATTACTTTCAAAAGTGCCTTTTATGTGCCTATTTAAAATAAATAATTTGACTTTGACTGACATAAATTGTCCACAAATCCTATATTTCTTAGTATCAAAATAGATCTTCAATTATATAAGTCTCCATTTAAAATGATGGACATAAAATCGCACAGATATCTTCATACGTGACTCAAGATCTTGAAAGCAACTCAGTTTTATCCATAGCGCCCACACAAGTCAAAGTTTTGATGTTAGAAATAAAACTATCTTAAGACTTTATCTTAAGAATGACATCACCCATATCTATATACATTATTTGAACATGTTACTGAAGTTTATATCTTGAGACGTATCTCGGGATAGATCTTAGGATTCGAGTAACACGTCTCATAATAATTTCTGCTCAATTAAAAGCGTTTGATAACACACCTCCATTTTGCAATGTGTTGTGTGGATGCGGAATACCAATGGAGATGCATATGCGAGGGACTATGTTGGGAACGAGAATTTTACGATAATAAAACTTTATGAATTATTTTGTTTGAATGCGTGAGTCATAGTGACATAGATTAGTGTCAGAAATGGTCATTATTTTATTTTATTTATTTATAGTTAATTAAAACAGTAACCAATTACAAAAACCAATTACATTAATTAACGCAGAGACAATAATTACGTTCACAATAATATAATTTAAAACTAACATGGAACCGTGGACTATCGCATACTTTCTCTCACAGAACTCCAGACATATACGCATAATTTTAATACATTCATCCGCAAACACATCACATTCAGGGTTGGCAACCAGAAGGGCAGTCAGCACCTTTAAAGTACGACAGATTGGGGAAAAGAACCACACAGATACAGGTAAGTTAGTAAGGTAGAAGCGGGGTTAATTACCCAGTAATTGAACGTACCTATATAGGTATAAGTATCACCGTTTGCGAAGGCTGTATTTAAAGACTCTCCCCCACAGACGCGTTACTATCGGTCGATAATATCGGATGTGTTATTGCGATATCTGTTTTCACTACATTTTATATTAAGACGGCCACGAAATTACACACTGCTGCGATAATAACGACGCAATAGAAGCTTGCGTTCCTTCGTCCTGTGATATTCCGATAGGTTCTTAGGACGCTTGGGTTCCTTTTTCCTGCGATATTCCGATATGAGTTCTTAGAACATTTTGTATTAGGACTCATACGATCTTACACACACCTGCGTTAATAACGTAGTAACGTGTAGTGCGAACGGGGGGCCTGAAGGGTTGCGTTTTTATCGGACGATAAAAACGCAACTGGGAATCGGGACGCATTATCGCAATAACGCATCCGATATTATCGACCGATAATAACGCGCCTGTGGAGGAGAGCCTTAATACACGCCACCATGATTTATAACTTAACTATAAGTCAGAGTTAATAACTACTTGCCTTACAAAAGCCACATAAAATTGTCACCAGTTCAATTTCAAGTGACTTTGTGAGTGATCCATTGTTGGTTGGTTGTGCTGCTCACCCTCTGTAACGAAGATAATAGCATGGTGATATCAGAACATAGTTTAGACGTAGTTCGTAACTCGGGGTAAAATTGCAGTTTTATTCACTGTATGCTTTGCAATGTTTAGATTGGTTTGATAAGATAGAGTATCTTATCGATAACCAAACAAGTCTGGTAGGTATCATAGGATTGCGACCACGAGGATTAAATATGAACTGCTACATGAACTTTTACATTATCTACCTTCTATATTTGACCATAACCTGATTAAGATGATGTCTGGAGTTTAAAATAGAGTTTGTCCCTTGAGTTTGTATCGCCATTTCTTCTCAGAGATAACTACCCCTAAAATAAGCTAGACGGAGACGACATTTTCTACCTAACTAGGTAGGAAACGTAGCCCCCCACTAGAATTTCTCCTGTGTTGTGGGTGCGTTTACAAACATTTAAACTCACATACACAAACAGCCAGACCCGGAACAACTACTTGTAGGTCATACGAATATTTGTTCCTGCACGGAATCGAACCAGCGTCACGCAGCGCAGCAGTCAATTGCTTAACCACTGCGCCAACCGTGCTGCCAAATGTGGACTCCCTCTAGCTTATTTTTTATAATATGACGCGTAAAAGTGAACTTACATTTTTTAATTTTTTTTTTCATTATTAAACAGGCCCGCTCTTGACTCCGATCACGCCTGATGGTAAGCGATAGATGAGGTCTATGATGGAACGAGCGTGCCCAGAAGATGCCTGTTCACTCTTGCTTTGAAGGCTGGCATATCTTATTTAAAAAAAAACATAATTTCAGCCGAAAGACGTCCACTGCTGGACATAGGCCTCCCCCAAAAGGGGGGGGTTTGCCATAATCGCCACGCTTGGCAGGAGGGTTGGCGATCGCAGTATGGTATGGTGGTGGAATGCATAGAGAACGCTGCTGCCCATTTTCCGGTACGCCCCTTAGTCGCCTTTTATGACACCCACGGGAAGTATGGGGTGGTGCTATTCTTTAAGTCCGGCACCACACAGACAAAAAAAAACAATTTCATTTAATTTAAGATTAACTCATGCCGTGGTAAAAACACTAGCTAGTCACCAAAATGGTGGAGGAACTGACTGCCTAGGAATCACAAACAAACTGACTGTCGTGAAGGCAATTTATGGTTTTGTCACTCATGAGTGACGTGTAAGAGTTGAGTCAACAAAAGAGATAAGTATGCAGGATCGTCGGATATAGTTGAACTTTAGTAAGAAACCAATGGACGTTGTCGACTCAAATTTTATTTGATAAATGAGCTGTTTGTTTTCTATAAAATTTTATTCGAGAACATCCATCGGTTTCTTACTTTACTTCAACTATATACAAACTGTACAAAATAAAACAATTTTTCACTTATCAAGCAGTTGTAGACTTAGAAGATGTAGGTCCTAGGTTTAAACCCAGGCAGGCGCTTTACTTTCAGTAATTTTTGGGACTATTTTATCACCACTGCTCTCAAAACGGTGAAGGAAAACATTGAGAGGAAACTGGCATGTTCTAGAACCAAAAATTCGAAGACATGTAACATCTACCAACTCGCACTGCGCCCGCGTGGTGGATTATAGCCCACTCGCTCTCCAAGAGAGGACGCCTGTGTCCCAGCAGTGGGAACGATATAGGCTGATTCTGTTATCATTAATCGTCGTCGTCGTTTCAGCCGATAGACGTCCACTGCTGGACATAGGCCTCCCCCAATTTTGGGAGGGTTTGCCATAATCGCCACGCTTGGCAGGCGGGTTGGCGATCGCAGTATGGTATGATGGTGGAATACATAGAGAACGCTGCTGCCCCTTCTCCGGTACGATCCATAGTCGCCTTTTACGACACCCACGTAATATTATCATTAATATCACTTTTAAATGCATCTGATAACGTTTGCAGGGCCATCATGGCCAGAGACCACACAAGACATTCCAGGTTTGGAAGGAAAAAGGGGAGGCCCAGAAGTGGGACTCAATTTAGGATAACATAAAAAAATATTCTTGCAGGGTGGGACTCGGTAAATTATATCGTAATTTTCTCGCTACCCCGAATAGTGCAGTCATGAACTATACTTTATAAATTATTTACTTTACTGCATTCAACTGCATATAACGAAGTACACATTAATTACTTTATAGGTACAACACCATTTAAAGTATGTAAATAATGTGAGCTACAGGCATTGTAATTAAATCTTAGGACGTACATAAATTAAGTCTACGGCTAGATAAAATAAGCCTGTTGTATATTTTCTTAGGCAAGAATATGATTTCCATAACGAATTCCATGAATTCATTTATCTTGCTATTTAATATCTTGAATTGAAATTAAACAATGGTTTGATTATTTTCTGTGATTACTGATAAGTGATAACTGACTCCAGGTTAAAACATTTTGGTATGTACAGTCAATAAAAGAGATAAGTATGCAGGATTGTCGAATATAGTTGAAGTTTAGTAAACAACCGATGGATGTTGTCGACTGAAACTTGACTAAATGAGTTGTTTGTTTTCTATTAATAAAATTACATTTTATTCGAGAACATCCATCGCATCGGTTTCTTACTAAACTTCAACTACATCCGATGATCCGCATACTTATCTCTTTTGTTGACTGTACCTCGATCACTACCGATGTTGAGTATCTACAGTAGGTAGCTTAATTGTTATTATCTCACTAAGTGACGCGCGCTTTACTTGTGGCTAACAAGTTTACAAACACGCTGTGAATGTGTGTGTTAGTGCAGGAGCTCTCATGTGCTGACGCTATTCATCTTTACGTACATGTTCACAGCGTATTTGTACACAGGGTTATCACAAGTAAAGCGCGCGTCGCTTAGTGAGATAAAAAGACTGTACTACTGTATTTAGAGTCGCTTACACCACAAATCACTGAACACGTTGAAAACTTAACGAATTTTAAGCATCGTTCTGTTTCAGTCAAGCGTTTGAAGGTGCCACAGACAGATTGATGTTTTAAATATTTGCAGCCACATAACGGTCGCAGTGACAGCTGTCATGAAAATGGCGGTGGCAAAGATTTAAATTATTAGATTCGCCCTACTGCGTTGATAGTGGAACAGTGGTGGCCCAGTGGTATCGGTCCCGACTTACGAGTTGTAGGTCTTTCGTTCGAATCCAGAAAGTTGCTTTTCTTTGTGTAAATAATTTCATCACCACTGCTCTCAGAACGGTGAAGAAAACATCGTGAGGAAACCGGCATGTCCTAGAACTAAAAAATTCGAAGACATGTGATATCCACCAACCCGCACTAGGCTCGCGTGGTAGATTACAGCCCACTCCCGATCGAAGAGTCCTCTCTTCGAGAGTACACTCCGTACTGGGAACATTATAGGCTGATTATGCGTTATTAGATAGTCGCGTTTCTGTTTTGTTTTGACACCTGTGATACAAAATAACGCAGTGAATCGACTTGATTATCATGGAAACGCTAATTAATAATGTGTAAGCTCATTCTTCTTAGTCCGGACACTTTTTCGCGTGACTAAGTAGGTACGCTGAGGGCATATCTAACGATTTAAATTTGGGCGCTTTGGGCAGCAGGGTTTAACTTTATGGTTTTAAAAATGCTTTTTAGAAAAACACAACAACTTACTTTCAGAAACAACGTTTCAGGAACGTCATTCGTCGGTAAATTGTAGACGTTATCTCTTAGGAAACGAGAGGAGCCCTGGAGGGGTCCGTGGCTAAATAATAACAGCCGCACAGGTCGACAGATCAGGTTAAGCTACACTTGCCGCGGTTGGTCTGTGGATGGGTGACCATCGTTACATACCGTGACCCCTCCGTGCCTCGGAAAGCACGTTAAGCCGTCGGTCCCGGCTGTCATCCGTGGATCTTTGACAGTCGTTACGGGTAGTCAGAAGCTCGAAAGTTTGACAACCAGTCTTACCAAGGGGTATCGTATTACCTAGGAACTGGGTTGTGGAGGTCAGATAGACAGTCGCTCCATGTAAAATACTGGTATTCAGCTGCATCCGGTTCGACTGGAAGTCGACCCCAACATAGTTGGGAAAAGGCTAGGCAGATGATGATCTCTTAGGAAACGACGTTGTCTTTTAGGAAACAGTAACTGTAGTGGTGCAACCGCCCTTATATTGCCACAATAAATCCTACGATGAATATAAGCCCCGCACGTTGATATTGCGATGGAACCTTGTCACAATAACAGCTGCGCGACGTCATTTTGACGTCATACACCGCACATACACGTAAGCGCTGAACGGTACTGACAGTTCGACTACGTCACTAAGATGGCCGCCAGTCGCAATATCAACGTGCGGGGCGTATACTGTATTACAATTGTTACAGAGAAAATAGATAACCAAATTGTACCGCCATTCAGTCATCAAATCATCATTCTAACAGATAATAAGTATTAAAATCAATCATCCTCGAACTCTTCTGTCATCACAATGAACAAGTCAATTGGAAGATAAACACAATATTTAAAGCCGCCAACATAACAAACATGGCCCGGGTCTTATCGTTTGTTGACAATCCCATCACATTTGGACGAGCCGTGGGAATCGCTGATAAGTGACCGTACATTGTTATTGAAAATATTATCCGTTGTTGTTGTTAGGGAAAATTGATAGTTTTATTATTATTTTTGGGTCAAGCTTTTTGAATTTAGTTTAAAAATGTGGAAGTTACTGGTAAGTACTTGAATTCTTGTTGTATTTTTTGTCCAGTTTCATTGTTTGTATTCTTTCATTGATTGCTGATGAGCTAAAAAAACTCTCAAGCAATGAATCAATTATCGACAACACTGCCCAAAAAACTGGCCATTCCTAAAATCTGTCTAAACTAGACTAAACATAAATAAACCAAAATCATCATCTGCCTAGCCTTTTCCCAACTATGTTGGGGTCGGCTTCCAGTCTAACCGGATCCAGCTGAATACCAGTATTTTACATGGAGCGACTGCCTATCTGACCTCGACAACCCAGTTGCTGGGTAATACGATACGATACCCCGTGGTAAGACTGGTTGTCTGACTATCGGTAATGACTGTCAAAGATCCACGAATAACGGCCGCGACTAAACGCTTAACGTTCTTTCCGAGGCACGGAGGGGTCTCGGTATATAAAGATGGTCACCCATCCACAGACCAACCGCAGCAAGCGTAGCTTCACCTGATCGATCGACCTGTGGGGCTTTTATTATCTAGCACCAGTAGGTATGTCTACATCAAAACGAAACCGGTTTCTCTATTTAAAATTATGACTAAATGTGTGAATGATATTAAGTCATAAATATCACACTAATATTATAAAGGCGAAAGTTTGTGAGTGTGTGTGTGTGTGTATTTCACATAAACCTACATGGGCACTTATGAAACGTTAGAAGCTAGGTGCTGGGTTCCAATTGGTCGTTTGACGTTTACTATGGAGAAGAGGAGGCAAGAAACTCCAAACCTACCAATGGTCATTTAATTTAATCAGCCCGCCCCGGGAATCGAACCCAGGACCCAGTCGCGCTTGCGACCACGAGACCGACGGGGCAGATAATCACACTAATATTATAGGTGTGTTTATATGTTCGTTACTTCTTCACGCTTAAACGGCTGCACCAATTTTGTTAAAATTTTGTATGGTGGTAGCTGACACCCTGGATTAACATATAGGCTACTTTTTATCCCGATATTCCCACGAGATCGACATTTACGCGGGTGAACCCGCGGGGCGCAGTTTGTTATAACATATTTTAAACAAAGGCTTAGTTTTTACTGCAGTAAATCATTTTAGTTTGCTGACAATATAATGGGATTATATTATAAGCGGATTAGACTGCTTAGTTCTTGTTTAGATTTTTTTTAAAAGTATTGTTAGTAATAGCAAGCAATGTGGGCAGCACATGTATTATACATAGAATACTAGGTGCGCCTCGCGGTTTTACCCGCGTAAATGTCGACCAGCAAATTGCAAAAAACGTAAGAAAATTTGAATTTCGCGGGCTACCTTAGCGCTTCCCCATTAAATAGATAATTTACTGGGATGATTAACAGTTCTATGCATTTTCAAAAAACTTTTGAATGATAGAAGACGAGACGCGATGCTGTCTGACAATGGTATCTAGCTTATTCGTACTAATTCGAAAACCTGAAGATTGCCGAAGCGCATACATTATGTGGTACTATTGTATCTGTTACAATTTTATCAAGAAAATGTTTAACTTTAATGACAATTTAATATTTTATTGCACTATTTACTGACTACAAACTCATACAAAGTCCCACTATCTTACCGACCCATTCCCTGGTTGACACTTATAAATTAACGAGAAAAGATAACCATTTGATACAGATACTCAATATGTCCTCTACGGTCTCTACAGCGATAAATAAATTAAAATTAATTCATACATGTCTTTAAAAGATATCAAGCATAATTATAACGTTTTAATAAATGGGGTATTTAGCAGTCCGATATGTTAATAGATGCCAATTAGAACAACATATAAGTTATAAACTAAGATTAGCTCTTTGCTAGCGACGACGTCCGCGTAGATTATGTACAGAGTTCAGCACATCAAGCTACTACAATCTGTCAAATTTCTTTAATAGATTTTCAACTTTATCGCTAAAGTATAAGGTTCAAAATTGATTGGGAAAATTTGACAGTTTCGGGTAGCTTGATGTGCTGGCGTCTGTACTTTAATTCCCATACAAAGTTTCTTAATCTATTTTTCTTCTATTGGGGTAGATTTTGCGAAAATCCAAAAATACTTGTTTCATATTTTTTTAACCGAAATCCCAAATTACAATGTTCACTGATAAACTTTCATCCCCTATTCAACTGGCAAGAATTTCTGAAAACCTTTAGTCACAAGGGGCATCTACCGTCCATGTTTTCAGTTTCAGTGGCTTTGCGTTGATGGATCAGTCAAAGGACATCTCTCTTTATAACATATTATTATGGATTGATATTCTATAGATAAGTATACGAATGATTAATCCGTTCGTAGGTAAGTATAACTATACGTTTATAAGAAACTGTATAGTCATCTTTTGTAGCACATTACCTCTACTTAATATAGACTTTTTTTATGTAAGTATTGTCAAAGATTAAGCTTTATAATTCTGTAGAGGGTCTATTTGGTTTACAGTTTATGAGATGTAACTTTATGAATGTAATAATTATGTTAGTTATTTACAGGTGTCTTATTACGCAGTTAGTCGTACCTATATTTATACCTGGATCTGTGTGGAACAATCTTTATTTTCTTAGAAAAAAATAAGTACTTATATACTTACTTTTAAAAATTTATCTAATTACGGAAAAACTTTTCCCTTGTAGCAATAAATTCAATATTTCGATTTAAAAGAACTGTTTTGCTGTTTTATGTTTTTAAATCTAAGCATTATTTGTAAGTAATATAATTATGTCATATTATATATGTAACTGTCTGTGTGGTGCCGGACTTAAAGAATAGCACCACCCCATACTTCCCGTGGGTGTCGTAAAAGGCGACTAAGGGTACCGGAGAATGGGCAGCAGCGTTCTCTATGCATTCCACCACCATACCATACTGCGATCGCCAACCCGCCTGCCAAGCGTGGCGATTATGGCAAACCCCCCCCTTTTGGGGGAGGCCTATGTCCAGCAGAGGACGTCTTTCGGCTGAAATGATGATGATGATATCTGTAACTATTTTAATTTGTACATAAATAATAAAATAAATCGTTTTGACAAATTGAATTACTTAAACTTTTTTAAAAATATTTCTTCGTTAAAAAATCAAGAACATTGCTCGTAGGCATAATAAACATTACAAACCATTCTGAACCTTCATCTACTCTACACCAAATCGCTAAGTTTTTGTCGTATTAAAAATACTATTCAGCAATTTTTTGTCGACTTCATTAGTCATTGTGGCCCCTTTAATTATTGTATGTCTATGATTTATATCATTCTTATTTCTTACATTGTTACTACGATTCTCAACAGCATTTTAATATAAAGACACGATTTTATAATTTTTGTTGCTTTTTTTTTGGGGTTCCGTGGCAAAATAAGGACTTTTTCGTTTCGGCATGTCTGTTCGTATGTCACAGCCTTTTAGGACATTTTTGTATTACGCTGATTTGATTAAAGTATTTTGGGGAAAGAGAAATGAAAGGCTACTTATAGCCCTACACACATTAATAGATGTGAAGAAAATACTTTAATTAAGTTGTTTTTTATTCTCAATTCAACCTTTAATTCAATTAAATAAGTCATTTCAACCTTATCTACAGCTCCGTGTTCTCTCTCTCATTGCTGAGTATTTAATTATAGGTTCTCGTATGTGTCATGCTGTGGTTTGGTCTTTGCGAGTCTCATTCAGCAATTTTTAAAGAAAATCCTAATCCATTGCACCATATGTTTGAAAAATCGTCTGCCCAACAACGTGAATAACGCAATGAATGTTGTCGAATTGTCAAAATGAAAAGCATTGTTAATGTGACGTAATTACACTTACCAAAGTTTTAAGCCACGTTATTTGAGAGTGAAATTGTTCGCGACTTTACGAGATAATAATTATATCCTCAGCTACGGAACCACACACTAAGCATATCCAGTCAAGTTGTTGGCCGTTGTTTTTAGAATGCCGTACCCAAGGGTGCCAACGGCTATTACTAGGCTCTACTGTTTGACCGCCCGTCTCTCCCAGGGTTGTATCCTTGGAACCGTAATAGGTAGACCCAAGAAATTTTCAAAGAGACTGTAGTTCTCTGGCCCCTATAACAAAAAGTAATAAAAATAAATATTTAAGGTGGTCCCAATACAAGGAACGTGTTTGAAAAAAAAAGTGCGGAGTGGTGCCGGCAGAAGTGAAAACTTGAATATTAACGTTGTGCATTTTTGATATTTTGGAATCTTACGAATTTTCGATCAGGTCACGTGTCCTGACGCGAGTTTAACATTTTTTACCCATTACAAAAAAAAGTGTAAGAAAATAATTAGGTACTACAATATTTTGATCTTGATGCATTTTGGTGCGACTTTGGGTCAATCTCCATTAATTTTTTTATTTTATTTTAACGTGTTGAAAGATGACAGATGTCAACCGTGCCGTCTTTCACATCTGTCTGTCTGTCTGCCTGTCTGTGCCTGTCTGTCTGTAATTTGATCCTGTAGGTATACTTGTTTTCAATTTTTGATATTTTGGAATCTTACGAATTTTCGATCAGGGTCACGTGTCATCTTACGATCAGAGTCACGTGTCATCTTACGAATCTTACGGTCAGGGTCACGTGTCCTGACGCGAGTTTAACATTTTTTACCCATTACAAAAAAAGTGTACAACGCCGCTAAAGAAGTTTTCACTTCAAAAACTGTTAAACATTTCACGGTGGTAAGGAACCGTCGAGTGCGATTCCGACTCGCACTTGGCCACTTTGTTTTTGCACATCGTAGGTGTTGGTGTTATTATAACATCGTCCGAAGGTTACGTTAGTCTAGTTTTAAATTATTTGCCTAGGTTAGCCTTCCGGGACGTACAGATAATTGTTTAGCACTTTTTTTATGTAAATTATCTTATTTTTGTGGTTATATTGTGCATGTATAACGTACTATGTAGTGCATGTATGACGCCCGTAATCCCCAAAGGGTTAGGCAGAGGTGTACTATCGCCCATCGCCGCCTTTTCCGCCTGATCACTTTAAAATATTTTTTTTCGCCTAAATCCCGCTGCGGTGCCAAGCCACGCCATCTTAAAGTTTTCGCCTATTAGGAAAGTGATAACACAATTATTTACCTGCACTGGCGCAGCTTCGTGACGAATCACGTGTGCTCCTTTTGTGTCTTGGTGTGGGGCTAGAGAGAGCTTCTATTTTTTGAGCGCGAGCAAAAAAAAAAAACAACTAAATTCAGTGGTGGTCAGGCGGGAGTGTCCGCGATAGTACAGACGCCAGCACATCAAGCTACTACAATCTGTCAAATAGATTTTCAACTTTATCGCTACAGCATAGGGTTCAAGGTTGATTAGGAAAATTTGACAGTTTCGGGTAGCTTGATGTGCTGGCGTCTGTACCTATAGAACACCCACATTTTGCCAGTATATGTTTAACTATCTGCGCCCCGCGGTTTCACCCGCATAAGTTTCGATCCCGTGGGAATATCGGGATAAATAGTAGCCTATATGTTAATCCAGGATGTCAGCTACCTTCATACCAAATTTTATCAAAATCGGTCCAGCCGTTTGAGCGTGAAGAAGTAACAAACATATAAACACACACACACACACTCACAAACTTTCGCCTTTATAATATTAGTGCGATTTCCATGTTGGCATCAACCGGGCACCAACCCAGACTACATGCTGCTAGTGAGAAATTCTTAAGTGAGATTTTCTGGTCATCTATATACTTAAACAAAATAAAACAAAGTCTGGTTAGTTACACCATCTATACCTATGTATAAAAAGAAAGTCGTGTTAGTTACACTATTTATAACTCAAGAACGGCTGAACCGATTTGACTGAAAATTGGTGGGGAGGTAGCTTAGAACCAGGAGACGGACATAGAAGATGGTATCCTAGTTAGATGGTGTAATCATCTTTTTTTACGTAGGGTAGGAGTAGTGTAGGAGTAGGTTAGGACTAGGGTAGGAGAAGGGTAGGAGGAGGTTAGAAGTAGGGTAGGAGCAGGTTAGGAGTAGGGTAGAAGAAGGGTAGGAGTAGTGTGGGAGTAGTGTGGGAGTAGTGTGGGAGTAGGGTAGGAGTAGGGTAGGAGTAGGAAAGGAGTAGTGTAGGAGTAGGGTAGGAGTAGAGTAGGAGTAGGGTAGGGGTAGGATAGGGTAAGGGGTAGGACACCACGCGCGCCGGGCAGCTAGAAATAATTTATATGGCAAAACAGCGTTTGCTGGGTCAGCTAGTAACAAAATAAAACAAAGTCGGGTTAGTTACACCATCTATATGTATAAAAAGAAAGTCGTGTTAGTTACACTAATAACTCAAGAACGGCGGAACCGATTTGGCTGAAAATTGGTTGGGAGGTAGCTTAGAGCCAGGAGACGGACATAGGATACTTTTTATCTTTTTTTTTTTACTTATATGAGTAGGGTAGGAGTAGTGTAGGAGTAGGTTAGGAGTAGGGTAGGAGTAGGTTAGAAGTAAGGTAGGAGTAGGGTAGGAGTAGTGTAGGAGTAGTGTAGGAGTAGGGTAGGAGTAGTGTAGGAGTAGGGTAGGAGTAGGGTAGGGGAGGGTAGGAGTAGAGTAGGAGAAGTGTAGGAGTAGGGTAGTGGTAGGGTAGGGTAAGGGGTAGGACATCACATGAACGAAGTAGCGCCGGGTAGCTAAAAATAATTTATTTGGCAAAACAACGTTTGCCGGGTCAGCTATTTAATTTATAACTCAAGAAAGGCTGGACCGATTTTTATGATATTTGATTTATTGCATTTGTCTCCGTCCCGAATAGCAGAATAACTGTTAAAGCTGGTAAAAATTCACGAAAAAAGAAATCTGAGGAGATACGAAGTTCGGGTGGTCAGCTAGTCTTACTATAATCACACTAATCACTATTATAAAGGTGAAAGTTTATGAGTGTGTTTGTATGTTTGTTAGTTCTTCACGCACAAACGCCTAGACCAATTTTGTCAAAATTTGGTATGGAGGTAGCTGACACCCTGGATAAACACATAGGTTACTTTTTATCCCGATATTCCCACGAGATCGAGTCTTATGCGGGTGAAACCGCGGGGCGCTGCTAGTTTATAATAACATCCTGAAAGCTAATCAGTATTTTCCGTCTGACATAAAAATGTCTTATTATAAAGTACTGACTTCTAAGTATAGGTAGTTACAGTAAAAATCTATTAGAGTCTCGTCATTCATGTTTGTATGTACTACGACACTATAATTAAGTTCAAAGCAAAAATAAGCAAACCAAACAACAACCTACATACATAATGACATACACACTGACATACAACAAAGATATCTTTAGAAATCTAGGGCTCATTTATGTAGGTATGTTTGTATGTCCGCGATATTCTCAAAAACTAATGAACCAATTTTGATAATTCTTTCTTGAATGTGATCTACATACTTTCAGGAAGGTTTTAGTATATAATACATTAGGTAATTATTTGTGTTATCATGTTTAGATATTGATACCTGTGTCGCTAGCTAACTTGATTTGACTTTTTTTTTGCGAATGGGAAATCATCAAATGACCCCTCCTGCTCTGGGTGGAGCGGAAGGGACTGTCACACTCTTACTGACTAAAACCCACCCGTGTTCCTTCCTTAGCCCTTTATGTTCCGGGCCAGAGGTAACCCTTTCGGACAATCCGCTGACCCAGCTGGCTTCGGCCCGACGGGCCTCTTCAAATGAAGCTGACATCTCTTTGAGGCGCGCGTGGAACACGTACGCGCCGTCCGGCACGGGCTTGGTCCTGATCGGAATGTGAGCTACCCATTACTCTCTCTCTTGTAAAAAATAAGAAAGAAAGAGAAGAATTGGAAAGAGAGCATGCATTGAACAGATTCGATATAGATTTTGTCACGCCCTAAATCGATCGATCTAGCAAAACAATTTTGTAGCTTAGCATTAGTAAACCCCGAATTAAAAATTAATAATTATTAATTTATTATTATTATTCCTTGTAGATCAAAATCCCAAAAATAATAAAGAATAAAAAAAAAACGGGACTGGTCCTGATCAAACGGTGAGCTACTTAATTTGACCCTGTATTTACAGATTTCGCCAGTTATGTTCTAAGTCCTATGTAATAGGAAACGAATGTGACACAAATCCAGGCTTCGATCTGCTTTTAAGAGTCTCGAAGAAACTGCCTGAACCGGGGATAAAACCCAAGAGCCCTCACTTAGGGGCCGTCTCCACGAGCGAGAGAATCGCGGCGATAGTCTCGCCGTGCCATTAAATTTTCGCGGCGATGATATCCCGTGTGGAGACACGTTCTAAGAGAGTGATTCTCTCGCTCGTGGAGACGGCCCCTTAGGCAGATTGCTCACACGAGCTAGAGTCGAGGCGGCACGCGGCGGCGGCGTCAAGGCGCGGGCGCACAAGCGGCGCGCCGCATCTACGTATTCTTTAGGAATAAATGGCAATGCCCTCGTAGTTATACTAGAGTCGCGACACGGGTGAGGTGGTGGCGGCACGGGGTCGAGGTGGAGGCGCTGTGCCCGACCGAGACGCGACTCCACCGCCATCTTGTCATTTTGTTTCGGGCGTAGAAGTATTTACACAGTTAAAATAATGCATGACGATTTTGAAACCGACGTGAAATTCATCGAAATTGTACGATTATACTTGTATGAGTGCAAGTACGTCTTCATCTTCTGACGACGACATGTTAAATGAATTGGAATGTGTGAGGGAAGCACAGCCGCCCGCGGCTCGACTCTGCATGACCACGCCTCGACTGTGGCGCGACGACGCCGCGACCTCGCCTCGACTTCGCAGTGAGCGAAGTCATTTGTACGACCACTAGACCAACGAGACATCCAAAAGACTTCTTAGCATCACGCCTTTATCGCTTGAAAGGATAGTTAGAGGTTTACACCCACAATTCGCCAGTTATGTTTTATAGCTGGGGCGAGCCAAAACACTAATTCGCGTATTTTTATGTGCAGTAGTCCACACGACGCGCGTCGGTGGTAAGAGTCTTAGCTGACCTAGCGTTATATGTATAACGAGGTTTCAATAGAATAAGCGTTCGCGAATTTTTTGCCAAAAATGTAAACAAATATGAGTTTATGGAAAAACAACTTTAATTCCTACATAATAAAGTGCAGTTTACTCTACACTTCAAACATTTTTATAAATTTTTCATTAGTGCTTAGTCACTCTGAAATCAATTTAGTTACCATTAATATAAAGTTGATATTTGTTTAACTTGAAATAACATCAATTTGAAACGCCCATTCTTGGCCATGTTTTGCCCATCAATGTGGTAAATGCAAAAATGCGTTTAGTAACTAAAATATTGGTATTACTTATTTGTATTGAAACCCCCGGAATTAAAAGCCGATTTATCAAGAAACTCAATCGTTTATTGCCTTATTTAACACTTCCGGTCGTTGGTCAATCGTGTCACAGTAGAGACGGCAACTTTTACTGAAAAAAATGGAATAGATTTTAGGTATGCAGGTTTTGTTGCCACTAGAACAAAATGCTCACTAATCAGAAACTCAGTTTAAGCCGTGTATTAATACATTTCTTCGTAACCTGCAGAACTGATAAATACCTAACATTCAGTCAGAATGCGGCTAATTTGGGCAGGACATATTTTGTTATGTACCACTTTTGTAATAGTGATGTCACTCGGTTGTATCGTTGATGTAGATATACTGGAAAGGATTAAAAAAGAAACAATACATTCTCCTTGAGGGGCCGGCAGAGCATGCGTAGTTCATACAAACGTAATACCAAAATGATTTGTAAATGAAACATATTCAGAAGGTAGTGTGCGTTTATTCCGATTGGATTACAGAATATATAGGTTCCCAAATATATATTTTGAAAGGACACTGATACGAAGACGAGATATGCGGAATTTCAAATTTCTATAGAAAACTTATTTTTCTCATAACTCGTCTTTAAATCCATCGGACCATTATTTATGTTTGTTCTTCTGCAAAATTAAAATTTCAATTATTCTACGTTTCAGGTTTACGTCTGCAATAAGGTCACCAAGATCTACCCTTGTTTACCTACCAAACAAAATTGTTCGTCAGCGATAATCGACTGCGATATAGGAACAGCCGATGTATTCTGTAAGAATCTCGCAAAAACTTAGGTGAAGACTAAAGTGAGCTGTCATTAGTGTCAATCATCAGCAAGCATCAGGTGGAATAAGAATAATAAAACCTTTATTTTTAGGCTACTTTGACCTTTCAGACTAACGTACCTATATATTAGACAGCTCACTACACCTATGTTTTCACTGTGTGTTTTTCACGGAATAAAACGGCTGATATTGGAGTAATTTAAACAGTATTCCTCTTCTTAGCAGTTCTGGCAAGGTACACAAACTGAGTTAAAGAAAACTTGCTCCCGTAGCTCCATTCGCATGTTATTCAAGTTTTAATTTTGAAAAATCTCGAGACCTCAAACAAAGCAATAAGAATTTAATTTATAGATTTAATAGAATCCTCACAATCATATCAGATGCACAGTTACAAACAACGTCATAAGCCACATCAATTTAACCGATATCCACGTAAAGTTCCGGTCAGTTTCAAACTTCGAACAGCGATGATTTATCGGCGCACGCGACGATCAATGCGATGGACCGGTCACGACCGACGTGGGAGACCAACTCGTCTAGAAGAGATACGTAAGTTTCAGCTTTTAATTATTTGTTGAATGATCACGAAGTTATTGTTATAGAAGCTTGGTGGATAATTGTTTTTTAAGTGGTTGGATGCGTTTGCAAGTTTGAATTGATGGGAGTTTATTTATGGCCGATGCTGGGCAAAAAATAAGTTAAGTAAGTATTTGTACGGAGAGTGCTTGTCATTCTTGCCAAAATCAAACTTAAATGGCAGTGGGCAGGGCACATTGCTCGCAGAACAGATGGCCGATAGGGCCGCAAGGTTCTGGAGTGGCGACCGCGTACCGGAAGACGTAGTGCTGGCAGGTGGCACAAAGTGATCCGACGACCTTGTGAAGGCCGCAGGAACCCGTTGGATGCGAGAAGCACAGAACCGGTCGAAGTGGAGGTGCTTGGGGGAGGCCTTTGTCTAGCAGTGGACGTTTTCCGGCTGAAATGATGATGATGATGGACGGAGAGTGTACGGAGTAAGAAAGAATGAAAGCAAATGCGTTTACTTAGCACAGACTTAAATGCGCATAACACAAGAAGTCGAGGCGGGGTACCGTGTTACCTAGTAACTGGGGTGTGGAGGTCAAATAGGCAGTCGCTCTACGTAAAATACTGGTATTCAGACTTGAACCCGACCACAACATAGTTGGGAAAAAGCTAGGCAGGTTTTTGACTAGAAGTGGTGGCGGGAAACCAAACGTATTTCTGCCACTAAGTAGCGTTGCTGAGTTTCAGTTTGAAGGATATGATACTGGTGTGGTGACAGGGACACAAGTCGTTTCAGCTTTGAGAAGCCATAACTGAAAAATACGTTAAAAAGACGCTAGAAATCGAACTCAGAACATCAATCCACACTGCACTTGCAACTCAATACTCAATATATTTATCCATGTGAACTTAGGTGGTAGATTTTATAGAATATGATCATTGTGGACCCTGTCGGGCACGGCAAAAAGTGGGAAAGATAAAGAAAGACAGATCTCTTTTAATATAGTGTAAACAAACATTATCATCTGCCTTAAACCTTTTCCCAACTATGTTGGGGTCGGCTTCCAGTCTCACAGGATGCAGCTGAACACCAGTACTTTACATGGAGCGACTGCCTGTCTGACCTCCACAACCAAGTTACTGGGTAATACGACACCCCTTAGTAAGACTGGTTTTCAGACTTTCGGGCTTCTCACGACCCGTAACGACTGTCGAAAATCCACGAAAGACAGCCGGGACCAACAGCTTAACGTGCATTCCGAGACACACAGGGGTCTTGCTATATAAAGATGGTCACCGATCTATGGAACAATCGTGACAAGCGTAGTTTTACCTGATCGATCGAACCGTTCGGCTGTTTTTACTAGCCACAAGCCACAAACAATATTTCCTTAATTAATTTACGAATCTTATACCGCCACATAAAACATCCAATATCTATGTAACATTTCAATTAATTATTCCAACAAGCCTGCACAAAGATATATTTCAACCACGGGTACTGGAAGTGTCGATCCTAGCCGGGTTTGAGAGCGTGGGCGGGGCGGATTGACGTTTAGCCGCTAATGACTGCAAATATTGACATACACTTCATTTTATTTATATATCTGTGTCTGGCAGCAACAGCTTCGGTTACTGGGAAAATGAAATACGATAGTGTTTTGAGAGTAACGAGATGGTTTGAGGCTTTGAGGCTGTTGAATGCCTTAATTTCAAGTTTCTATCTTCAATTGTCCAGTTCAACAAGTCTTGCCAAGGGTTTTCGTATTACCCAGTAACTGGCTTGTGGAGGCAGTCGCTCAATTTTTAGACACATATAAAAAAAAAAATTGGTCTGCCATACCTACATTTCGACCGCGTAGTTATTGCACTAAGAGGGGCTTGTGGCAAAGTACGCTTGCCGCAGTTGGTCCGTGGATGGGTGACCATCTTTACATACCAAGACCCCTCCGTGCCTCGGACAGCACGTGAAGCCGTTGGTTTCGGCTGTCATTCGTGGATCTTTGACAGTCGTTACGGGTCGTTAGAAGCCCGAAAGTCTGACAACAAGTCTTACCAAGGAGTTTCATATTACCCATTAACTGGGTTGTGGAGGTCAGATAGGCATTCGCTCCATGTAAAATACTGGTACTCAGCTGATAGTTAGGTTATAGAATAGATATACATAGATGAATTAAATAGTCAACAGGATTCTTTGACGGTAAATGTCAGCGGCAAACACAATATTTTTGGCGGTAAAAGTGTACTAAAATGAACACCTTATGTCTTAATAATTCAGGAACATTATGTTTGTCAAGCGGCTATTGACCCCTGAGTGGTCATTACTGTATTACATAGTGAAGTTAAGCCATGAAACAAGCTAGTAGACACAGGAGATCATTTTGTGTTTAGAAAAACGTAAATTGATGGCAAACTTCGTAGGACAGATTTTGGTGGTGATTGGTGTGATTTTATTTTATTTGGGAAACAAACTGATGCAATAACAAATATATGTATACAAATAGTTCAACTTCAAATTACTATACAAGTAAATTATATGAACCCTTACTTCATAGTCACGCATTGTTTCACTTCTTAATTTTTTCTAGATAAGTTTCATTCTATAGTCGGACTTTTAATTAGCTGCAGTAAAATGACTTTTTATAAAAGAGGATGATATTTATAATGAAATTCAGAATAATATATAAGTTTATAACAAAAGAGTACCTAACTAGAGATTAATTAGTAATGTTTTTACATGGAGCAATGTCTAATTACTCTTTTGTCATCACATCAGTGATCGGATTGGATTTATAAAAAGCGTAATTTCTAATCACAAACATATCTTTTTAAATATTCTTATTTTTAAGGTTTTTGGTGTTTTGCAAATAATCCTGTGCTTAGATATAGTACACGATATTCCTAATGAAAAACTTTAATAAGTAGGAGTAAAGATTAAAAAATTGAAACAAAATTATCTTTAGTACACTATGTATTTACCTACGCTGATTTGAAACTATAACATATATTTTTATCCGATTAATAATATTTGATTGTTTACGGTTAAATCAAAATTGGTTAATTTCGAATATCGAAATTAAAATGATGTTTCATTGCGTTTTAATTACATCACTAGTAGAGATAGTGTGGCAACATTTTTAACGAGATGATAGTAAGAAGTGTCATTTTACTGCAGCTATAGACGATTTTTACTCGGCTTGGTAGTCGTATCAATACTTGCCATTAGAGAATTCGTTCTTACAGAATTTCTTAACTAATTAAATGGATAACCTTACGTATGCCTCTTTAATACCCCCCATATATATTTCCCACCTACACTATACCACTAAGGGCTGATTTTTCCAACGATAGATAATTTTATCCGAGGAATAATTATGAATTTTTGACAGTTCTGCCATAAAAAAACTGTCAGACGTCAATTTTATTCCACGAATAAAAATTATCTGTCGATTGAAAAATCAACTTTAAGATGACTAAGGTGACTACCGAGATGACGACTAATAGAGAAGTATGGAAGAAAAAAACATGTTGCCCCGACCATAAATAAATTGGGATAAGGGTAAGAGAATGATGATGACTATACCACTAAGGCCGAGGACATCGTGGAGTACGTGTGCCAAAGGACCAAGTGCAGTTGCTTGAATCGCTCCGCAACGTCAACTTCAAGGCGTACCTGGTGCAGGTAGCATGTAAGGTCATGCTACCTGCACCTCGTCATGGCAGAGGACTTTTGGCCGCAAGGTGTAATGTTCCGTCACTTCCGCGGACAAGTGCCACACGATCGCACAAAGACAGTGCCCGAGTGAAGTGAGTTTTACTAACATAGTTTTAAGTTTATACACTAACACACATTGTACTATTATAATGTATAATTATGTTAGTCTGTAAGGTATTTATCTATGGTCTAAAGTAGCCTGAAAATAAAAGTTTTATTATTATTATTATAAACCTAATCACCTTCCATATTTTTCATAACGACTTCCATACTTCACTTGGTTTTTTACCCCAGAATATTCTAACAAGCCATCCCCGCTGTTTTAACAGCCTCATAGTGTCAGCCGGTCTCAGTTTACACAGGGGGCTTGTATTGTTATTGTATTGAGTTACCTAGCCTATCGTTATCATTAACGTTATTGAGCTTATCGACATTGCTTCGGGCAGTCACGTCAGTAGGGGGAGGGAGATTTTGTGGAAATAGTGACGGAACAAAAAAGTTAACATCAAGTACCTAGCTACTACGTTTATTCTCGACATCTATACATATCTATGGGGTAACTGCGTAACACACATAAAATGACAAATAATCGCATATAGGTATGTTGGGGTAAGATCGTTGCTGGGGTAAGACCGTAGGAATCAAATTATTTGCTTGCAAAATTAAAATTTGCTCTGATCTTCGTCGTAGCAGAATAAAAATAATTATGGAGTACACCAATGTTTACTACTGCAATAAAAACATTGCCACATTAGGTGGGAATTTGAATTCATACGGTCTTATACCAGTGCCGATCTTACCCCAACATACTGTACATACATAATCAGCCTATAATGTTCATGTGGAACACAGGCCTCCTCTCAGTGAGAGGGAGCGGGCCGCAATCCACCACGCGGGCCCAGTGCGGGTTGGTAGATGTCACATGTCTTCGAATTTTTGGTTCTAGGACATGCCGGTTTCCTCACGATGTTTTCCTTCATCGTTTTTGAGAGCAATGGTGATGAAATAAATTAACACAAACTAAATCGCCTGTCTGGGTCCGAACCCACGACCTTCAACTCGTAAGTCGGGTCCGTTACCACTGGGCCAGTACAGCTCTCGCAATAATCGCAATTCCTTTCAATTTGACAGTTCAGCGTTCATTGCGTTATTTACGTTGTTGAGCAGACGCATTTTTCAAACTTATGAAGCAATGGATTAGGAATTTCCTTCAAAACCCTTCGGATTGTGATTGAAAGTACAAGAAGATAGTCCTCACTATGACATACTCATCCTCGACGAGTATATGACCGTCTTCTTGGTTTACATGTCATATTTTCCAGGTTTGTATGACACATATCTTGTGGGGACGACAATAAATGAAAACACTATTAGTATCGCCGATCATCATCATCATCTGCCTAGCCTTTTCCCCAACTGTTGGGGTCGGCTTCCAGCTGAATACCAGTATTTTACATGGAACGACTGCCTATCTGGACCTTCACAACCCAGTTACTGGGTAATACGATACCCCTTGGTAAGACTGGTTGTCAGACTTTCGTTCTTCTGACGACCCGTAACGACTTTCAAAGATCCACGAATGACTCCCGGGACGTGCGTTACTTTGTCTAAATTATATCATCACCGCTGCTCTCATAACGGTGAAGGAAAACATCGGGGGAAACCGGCATGTCCTAGAATCAATCATTCGAAGACACGTAACATCGACCAAGAGACACTGAGCCCGCGTGCAAGATATATATGGGATATATCCCACTCCCTCTCAAAGAGGCCTCTGTCCCAACAGTGGGATCATTATAGGCTGAAGCTGTTAATCTCTTTGTCATCAGCATAATAAAATATGTTTATTTCTAATCTTTTTCCACAGTAAGCCACAGGTAACAGAACGTCGCTACAGGAGACTAATCCAACTCTAATCGGCTTGTAAGAAACAGATTAACCTTATTACAGTTGTATGTATTCAATATCATTACAATGTAGCTAGAGAGGTAGAAAATAATGGAAATTACTTTCTGGTTAATCCCTCACGGAAAGCAGAAAAAGTTATTATTAGTAAGAGAGCTCCGTGAAATGGTTTCTTATTTCTTTTTCAAGCATGAAGAATAGATTTATACTCCATATTATGTACACCGTAAATCATCATCTGCCTAGCCTTTTCTCAACTATGTTGGGGTCGGCTTCCAGTGTAACCGGATTTTACATGAAGCGACTGCCTATCTGACCTCCACAACCCAGTTATGGGTAATACAATAACCTCTTGGTAAGACTGTGTTTCTGGGAATGAGTCTGGCATAACGTATATTGTTACATTTTTGTTGAAATAAAATACCATAATTTTACTGTTTGATTAGTTTGTTAAATAAAAAAAGGTGATAATAAAATTAATTGAATTGTGTTTCTGTGAAATTTGTGGCTTTCAACTGAATAATCGTTGAAATAATAATATCCTACTAATATTATAAATGTGAAAGCTTCTGAAGATGTTTGGATGTTTGTTATTCAATTACGCGTAAACCGTTGAACAGATTTGGATGAAAATTGGCACATTGATAGACCATTTCCTGGATTAATACATAGGCTAATTTTTATTCCGATATTCCCACGGGATCGAAACTTATGCGGGTAAAACCACGGAGCCCTGCTAGTTCGAAAAACAATACTTAAGGACCAAATATTATATGAAACATTTTCTGCGAAACGAAATTCTATACAATTTCTGTCTGCGAAACAAAGGAACACCCATTTCTGTTGCTATTTGACACGAGTATCTGACAAATGTTACGAAAACCACCTTTAGGTGTAGGTAGGTGTAGGTACTTGGCAATAATTCGTCAGGTAGATTAACGGACAGTTTAGCCAGCTTATTACACGACATTCTAATCACTGCTTACCCAAAGAATCATTCACCACCATCATTCACAAACCTCTTTACAATTCACACAACATCCCGAAAAAGGTAACAGAAAACAGCTTAAAAATCGCTGTAAAATCCTTCATATTAATCTATCACAGGCTGTCTACCACCGAAAGGTATTTATAATAAGCGACATAATAAGGAGCCAAATATGCAGAGTGCGTTCCTGAAGTAAATATTGGGACCACGTGTGTCCACGTGCCCAGCCGGTAAACCTTGTGACACAGTGGAAGCGATACTGATGCAATAAACCCGCATGTCTACGAAGTAGCGAGAGGACTTAGTTATTTGTGCCCAATAGAAATATACTTTTAAGGCGACTAAATGACCTAAAGCGCGGTCTTTGTCGGACTGCAAAGAAAATAAAGAGAAGCGCGATGACATAACGCTGATAATTTATTACAAAGTCAAAAGTCAAAGTCAAAGCATTTATTTCAAATAGGCACATAAAAGGCACTTTTGAACGTCAAAAATTACTAAAATAGAATTGATTCTAGTCGCCTATTCCAAAAGGTAGTTTTCGTATGGAGAAGAATGGGCAAGAAACTCCACCGTTACTCATTTAAAATGTTTTACAATATTTTGCATGCACATAAATTATATAATAATAATATGTGAAGACGATGCACCTAAAATAAAATTACTGTACCACAATAAGTAAAAGAATTAAAAATGAAACCATGACATGTAAATTAATTATCTGATAGATACATGGTGCTCACATATTTACAAACATGGTAAAAATAAACGATTGTCATAAAAAAAAATTAAAAGTAATAAGTCAGGGTGTGAGTTAAAGTAATTACAGAATGTAAATCAATGTCAAAAAAAAGGACAAAGAATAAATTTTACAATTAAATTAGCAACCAGTTTGATTTTGTCTAGAACTCTAGACTCTAGATTGTCCTATGGAGCAGGACCAGCATGTTTCCAAGCGTTCTTATCTTGGATATAATCTTCTAATTTATAGTATGCTTGTTTACAAAGTGTACGTTTAATGTGAATTTTAAATTTTCTTTCATTTAATTGCAATATATCACAAGGTATTTTATTGTAACATTTAACACAGTACCCCATAAAAGATGTATTTACTTTGGCTAATCTGAAAAATGTTTGATGTATTTTATCTTTATTTCTAGTGTTAAAATTATGTCTATCGCTTATTTTATTAAACATTACAAAATATGAAGCAATTCTCTATTTACAAAAAATCTATTGTTTGGACTAAAAAATTAAAACACTACTTCTTTAGTATATTGCTTGTAGAAAATCTCTAATCTGACAAAAAATCATAATGATTGCATGTATGCCTATTAGTATGGTTTTTATCGTAAAAAGAAAGTTTTTGAGGTATCTTCGTGATTTTTTTATATCGTATCAAATTGGTTGTATTATGTTTCCAACATACGATCTACCTATTATATACACACATCAAAAGTGTCTAGGGATCAACATATATTTTTGCAATAACTTTTCTCCTGATTGATATTAATTAAAATTTTATTAAGGATTCATCATTAATAAAGTGTTTTCGTTTGTCACAGTAACGATAAACCAAGTCACCTTTGCATTAATAAAGAAATTTGCCATTTTCCTAATAAAGGGATTTGATGACATTTGAACCACTAACACAAAAGTTCGAAAAAAAGACTGAAATAACAGTTTTCTTTAAAATTTTATTGGGTAACTTAAACAATTAATAATCCGTGTTTCTACCGCGAACACTAACAACACAAGAACATCGGTTTGGCATACTCAAAATGAGTTCATCCGATCACGCTGTGGAATGGCCGCCCATGTTCGTTGCAACAACAAAAAAAGGTCTTCTTGCGACTGGATACCCTCCATATTCGGCAGAGCTCTTCTCTGTAGCATATCCCATGCATGCTCAATCGGGTTCAAGTCTGGCGACTGAGCAGGCCAGGGCAGGACATTGATGTTAGCTGCGGCGAGAGTCTGTCTTACAACTCTTGCGGTGTGCGGTAGTGCATTATCATGCATTAACTGAAATAAGGGACCGATTTGCACTTGTAGAGGAACGATGACGTCTGATACAATCGTCTCAGCATAAATTTGAGCGTTGAGGTTGCCTCTGATCCAAATCAACTCAGTTCTTCCGCCGATCCAAATACCCGCCCATACCATGATGGTTCCACCACTATAAGGATGGACTTCCTGGCAGGATTTTAATCGCTGTTGGCGTCCAGGGGTTCTCCAGTGTCGTATACGTCTTGTATCCGGTCTCATACCAAAACGAGACTCATCAGAAAAGCACACGAAACGCCATTGTTCTTCTGCCCAATTTCTGTGTTCAAGAGCCCATTGATATCGAATCCTACGATTGTGCATTGCTATAGGTGGTACCCGTAGCGGTCTTCGGGAATGAAGGTTCACTTCATGCAAGCGGTTTCTGACTGTTTGGTCGCTAATTAAGTTCCCTGAAGAGTGATGAAGCCTCACGGCTAACATCATGGCGGTTATTGTTGGAGCTCTTCGAGTTAAGATTTGAATGTATCGGTCTTGTCTCCGTGTGGTGCAGCGATACCGTCCTCCATGGCGCTCAGCCACGGTACCAGTGCTTCGGTAACGTGTCCAAAGTCGACTGATAACACTCTGACTTGTATTCAGAGCTAAAGCCACAGTACGTTGCCGGGAACCAGCTTCTATCATTCCCACGGCTCTGAGCATTTCTTCCCTGCTTAAATGACGTCGCCGCTCCATAATAACGTTGGTTTTAATCAGTAGTAGGGAAACAGTAGCACTAATAATGTATTCAATGCGTTGTATGTTTTTATAGGGAAAATATTGACAGCTGATTTTCATCTTTTACTCGAATTTGATTCACAGTTCCTGATTCAAATTATGAAATGCACCAAAAAGGATCCATATAAATTTATAAAATCATAAATTTATTACAAAGCCACATCTCAATCTCAAGAAATCCGCATAAAAATGCTTGATCCCTAGACACTTTTGATGTGTGTATATCCTGAAGAATTTCATATATTTTTCTGATTTTGTTTACTGTAGTCGACCTTATACTTTTATTGTTTCTAAAACCTGCGTTTTTTGCGTTTAGGTCCTGTAAGCCTGAAACGGCCAAGTTGCTGCTAATATAAATTAATCGAACATACCTTTTTTTTTGTTTTTTTTTTATTCGAATGGGAAATCATCAAATGACTCCTCCCGCTCTGGGTGGAGCGGAAGGGAGTGTCTCTCTCTTACTGACTAAAACCCAACCGTGTTCATTCCTTAGCCCTTTATGTTCCGGGCCAACGGTAACCCTTTCGGACAATCCCGCTGTGTATCTCTTATAGGGAATCCAGTTTCGATTGAAGTGTATGGAAGTTCCAACAATACACACTTGTGACTAATTGGTATATTGACATTTATACCTAAACGTTTTTTAGGGTTCAGTACCTCAAAAGGAAAGACCACCTTCGTTGTCCACCTGTCAAGACCCTTTTTCTCAGGAACTCGCGGAGTTATCAAGTACTGAAATTAATATCAAATACTCGGGGCTGCAATCCCTTGAAGCAGTAAAAAATCAAATTTTTAAGTCAACGCCATCAAAAGATACGGACGTTTTAAATGTTCTGTTTATGCCGCATATTTTGACACTCGCAATGAATCAAAACCTATGTGGTACTTCCCGTTGACCTAGAATCATGAAATTTGGCAAGAAGCAATGTCATATAGAGAGAAAGTAAAGGAAAAAATCCGAATTTGTATTTACATACTTACAAATTTGTACGGAACCCTCGGTGCGCGAGTCCGACTTGCATTTGACCGGTTTTTTTCTTCCTCTGCTCATTCTTCTACCTAGTTATCATAAACAATGGCAATATAGTTTTAAACCCTAACCGCACTTCAAGATTTTTTGACTTTCTATCAACTCGGCCTATCGCAGTCCACTGCTGGACATAGGCCTCTCCCGGGTGGGCCACAACACCCTGTCCTCTGCCTTTCACATCCAGTCAGTCTCAGCCACCATCTTCTAGGCCTTTTTCGACTTAAGAAAAATATCTAATATACCCTAGGGTCCCATTAACTCTTTGCGGGACACTTAACGCCTATAGACGTAATAACAATAAAACTTCTATTGTGTCTCGTTCAGTGTCCTTCAATGTGTTAAAATAGATGGACAAATTAACACAGCGCTCAGTTCGTCTAACCAAAGATATCCAAGAAAAAAAAAACTCGGATTAAAGTGATTTTATTTTGACCTAAAATAAAATGCCCGGCACATTTTTTGTTAGCTGATTATTTTTCTTGTAAGTATCTAATGCGTTTTTCTTATATATGTTTTTCCATCGTCCTTATTTTGATGGTCTGAATGATTTCTAAAAGTTTGTTCATCTATTTTAATGGGACCTTATATAAAAATCCCATGTCACAGTGTTTGTTATCGAACTCCTCCGAAAGGGCTTGACTGATTTTTATGAAATTTGTGTATATTTGGCAGGTCTGAGAATAGGTCATAGGCTAATTCTTTTTTGTTTTGCAAAACAACGTTTGCGGGGTCAGGTAGTTGTTTATAAAAACAACAATTAAGGAGAGACTTTTGGCCAACCCTTTAGGGCAGGGTGGCCAACCGGTCAATCGCGACTACTATTCCAGTCGATCGTGGCAAGGCAAAAAATATTTCCAACTACAAACCTGACTTTGCTAATCTAGCGAAAGATGCTCAAACGCAATGCTCACATTAATATAAATAAGTAGTTAGGTACTAAGAATAATTTTCAGTTTTATATTTTCCCTCCTCTTAATAAAATAAAAAATACTACATAATTGTGTACTGAACTATGCTGTTCCATATAAGATTTCAAGAAGTATGTAATTGGTAGATCGCACAGGGTGTCATCAGTGAACAGTAGATCTTGGGTCTAACCAAGTTGTCACCCCTGCTTTAGGGGTTACAGGCGCGATAACGTGTTTTCAGTATGAAATCGTATCCTGTAACCGTGTAAAACAGCACACTTTTAGACAACGGGGTCATTAGAACCAAAAATATATCATCGCCTGCCAAATCTCACCTTCAACTGTGCCACAGCCCTAAAGATATTATAAAGTGGGCACGTCACGCACACTCGGTCCCATCTCATTAAGTTAAACTGTTTCTGTTAGCTTTAAATAGCACTTCATTGGGTAGTGTGCGCACTTTACGAGTTGAAGGACTGTGCCCATTCGTTCTGGGCGAGGACTTGAATTACTAGAATTTGCGAATTTTTTCGTGAAATGCGGTGCATATTGAATTTCAGTGACATAGTAGGAGAATTAAAGGATCTATCTATACATATATGTATATAAAAAAATCAGCTATATTTTTTTCGCGATTTCAGGTTTGGTCTCATAGTAAAAGTTGTTGATAATGTTGAGTACATGACCTCTGTTTTACCAATATACATATAAAACAATAGCCTAGTACTTTAGGACAAGACTGTACCCGTGCGCAGACACATCCCATCTACTGTAAAACGCGTTTTTTTTTATCTGACGACAGCTGGTACCTGATTTGCCGACCTTACAGACCAGTGGTCTTATGTGTATGTTACATAGCTATTGACATTAAATCCTTTTAAACCAGAAGGGCAATTATCGTAATTTTAAGAACGTTCACAGTCCTATTTCAGTCTCAATCTGAATCGAAACTGCCTCTAAAATCTTTTTTTGAAGTGAAACTTCAAAACTTAGGCGCGTTGGGCATTTCTTGAGATGGGAAAAAACCATCGAACTCGCGACACTGTTACCGTAAGCGACACCGCGCGTGTTTTGTTCATAAGACGATCAAAAAAATACCCGCTTCGGATGTATTCGGCTGTCCTCGGGATGTACTCGGTTTTAATGTAGGTATATCCAATATGTCACTTATGTCAGTGAGTGATGGCACTCCCCACGCCCATAGCTCTTTCTGCTGAAGTTTTAGCTGGCTGGCCTTAATAGTGTTAACTTTAGTAAATTATCTAGTATCTATTTAATAACCTAAATTAGTTCCGTAATTGCTTTAAACTTTTAATTATAAAGTGTTTGAGATAGTTTGTTGTTTCAATTTATTTCCAAACCAAACCTAGATTGTCGTAGGAGGCGACAAATAAAAATTTGTAACAGTGACGTCGCGTCTGCGCAATGTTGGCGATGCCCAGACGCTGGAGAACACGCCAACGCTCGTAAAACAGTGGGATAACGGCCTTAACTATATCTTTCTCTTTTTAGAGGTCCTGAAAATGTTATATTGCAGAGATTATTTTCCATACAGAGATACTTTTAATGACTAAGTAATAACCAAGCCTCCCTTTGAACGGCACGGTTTCTTCACGGTACGACGTACAAACAGCGCCGTAGAAAATCCGTCTCCATCAACAAGTTTCCATAGTGATCCATTCAACACAGACGGCCGTGCCTACACACGGCGAAAAAACCGTAGTTTTTCGCGGCAAAAAACACTTGTGAGTAGAAAGGGTCAAACGGTAAATTCCTTGATAGTGGTCTAACGACCCCAGTCAAAATTTACAAATTAAATAAATACATTGAAGTGTAGCGGTATCTACAACGCCACATGAGAACAACGCGTCATACTGACGTCACGCAAAATCCTGCATCTCGCAAGCAGAGTTTACCGCGCAACTAGCATAGATACAACGGCCCGACATGAATCATGGGGCAGTTGCCCGCCAGACACAACACCCGTCTGGTCGGAGGGTCCTCCCTTTTCTATAGAGTATGAGTGAACTTTACACCCTGTTCCTCTATAATAATAATAATAATATTTTTATTTCGAGCAACAAGACTCATAGTGTTAGTAACAATATACTTACAAACTATGTTAGTAATACACATACAAAAACAAACACAAAAACAGATTGTGACATCACTGCTGCACGGTGACAGGCCCAGCCGAAACCTTGCAGCAATGGTTCACAAACGCACAATCAAGCCTACTTGCTATCATAGACAGGATGCTGTTGGCGCTGCCCCGCACCCTACGGACCAAGGACGCACACCGCTTCCGCATCACCGCGTAGAAACAGTCCACGTGAGCTTCAGCGAACATCCCTGATGCGCTGCAGTACCGGGGCAACCTCATCAACACCCTGAATGCATTATTGTATTGAACGCGAAGGGCGCCGTATGATTTTTGAGTATAATGAACCCACAGACTGCAAGTGTAAAAAGACGTACAGTAAGCACTAAATATAGTGCGCTTGACCTCTTTAGAGGCACGCCTGAATCTGCGGGCAATCATGTTAGCTCTCACACACAGCGCCCTTCGCTCCCTGTCAATATCCTCATCGTCTTTGAGGCCAGAGGTCAATAAGTGACCCAGATATTTAAATCGATCTACCCTCACGAGGGGTGTACCGTTCAGCTTAACCGGAGGTACTGTTTCCGGGTATTTACCTCTGGCCCCAAAGACCATGACCACACTCTTCTTAACATTATATGCCAAACCATGCAGTCTGGCATATTGCTCGCAAGTGGCTACGAGTGTCCTAAGCCCGCAGATTGACGCGCTCAGCAGCACCATGTCGTCGGCGTAGCTAATGTTATTACAACACACGCCATCAATATGACATCCAACACGCATGCTGCTAAGCGCGCCAACCAGATCATTTACGTATAGGTTGAAGAGCGTAGGCGAGCATAACCCCCCCTGCCTCACCCCGCACTCCAACCCATACGGCCTAGACAGGGCACCAGCCCACCTCACACTATAGAAGAATTAATTTCTACAATCAACATTTATTGTAAGTTCAGTTAAATAAATAAGTTAATGAACTAATTAATTAATTTAATGTTACTTCAACCCCACAATAATAACAATTAACTCATTAAATAAAACTCATGCACACGTATTATAAAAATGCAATCTTAATAACGTTTAATGAATCGTATGCATTGCCTCATAAAATTATATTGAACTATAAAATCGGTAATTTAATTCGCCTCTCCTTAATTAAGTACGCTGGTAATGCGTTACCCTTGTTCTGTTATTTTATAACACTATTCTTATTACTGTCACAATTATCGGGGATTGTTTATAAATAAAGTGTATTTTTAACCGACTTCAAAAAAGGAGGAGGTTCTCAATTCGGATGTTACAAACGACTTCCAAAAAAAAACACTAAAAAGTGAAAAATAACTTTAATTTCGAAAGTCGGTGTCAAAGAATGAAAATGCAGAACCAACGACACCGACTTCCGAAATTAAAGTTATTTTCCACTTTGTAGTGTTTTTTTTTGGTAACAAAGTTTTTTTAGAGGATACTCGTATTATTTATCGAGAGCTATTTTTGTGAAAAGTGAAGCTTCCAAGTGCTCATAAACGCTTCGATGCCGCCGTCGACACCCGCCGACGCCCGCCGTTCATTCGGCGGCGGCTGCCGTCGACAACGTGTCGCTCATGTATGTGAGTACGGTGCTCAAATACACGACCGATATGTTGTCGACGGCAGACGCCTACACGCGTTGACAGCTGCAGTTGCGATAACTGGACGAGTATTGAGAGTGCAATTTCAAGGACGCGTCACGTTTAGGCACATTTCGTTACATGACAGAGAAGAAAGATATAACTGTCTCTCACACTAAATCTCTCTTATTCTTTATTTTTTAAGAAGTTTTTTTCATTGGTTTACTCTTAACAGATTCTTCCTTGTTTTTGTTAATTGATTAGTAAAACCTTTGTAAATTAGTAAAGTGTAGAGTGTTTATTGTCTTTATTTTTTACAAGCGACTCAACCTTGCTTTGCACGGTTTATACGACTTGAAGTAACATTGAGATTTGTTCTATATTATCAATTATGTTAGTTTAATATGAATGTATGCACTTTCTGAATAAAATAAAATAAAAAAAAATAAAAATATTTATTTGACACTAAGAATTACATGTTACAAACCAGTCATCATAAAATAAACACGAATGTATTGCTATTGCACAAACTAGGCCTGGACCTGTATTTTGGGGGTAAAATACCTGAATAATGGTGAACACAGCTTCAAAATACGTTGCACAGTTGAGAAGAACAACGCGGGACCATACTCGTAGCCATGAAACTTTAATGAAATTAATTGCTTTTTTAAGTTAATTACTACAAGGTGTCAGGTTCTTAATTATTTTTATGAATTATTATAATATTGTAAACTAGTATTGCCAAGGCCCTTGGCAATACTAGGTGTCAGATATTCGGGCTTCTGACGACCCGTACCGACTGTCAAAGATTTACAAATGACAGCCGGAGCCAACAGCTTAACGTGCTTTCTGAGGCAAGGAGGGGGGGTCTCGGTATGTAATGGATGGACACCCATCCTCAGACCAACCTTGAAGATCGACCTTGACTTTGAAGATCGAGTTGTCAGAATTCGGAGGAGTCTCGGTATGGAATGGACAATCACCCATCTACGGATCATCCTCGTCAAGCGTCCTTAACTTTGAAGATCGACCCGTGCACCTGTTATTATTTAAGCACGCGCCACTCATATACAGGGTTATTGGTAAAACATTAACAACCTCTTAAGAGGTCGTTGTACTCATAATTACGAACAACTTTTACTATGGGACCAAACCTGAAATCGCGAAAAAAATCAGCTGTTCCCTACAATTTGACGAGTTATACGAATATAAAAGTAGGGAACAGCTGATTTTTTTTCGCGATTTCAGGTTTGGTCCCATAGTAAAAGTTGTTAATAATGATGAGTACAATGACCTCTTAAGTGGTTGTTAATGTTTTACCAATAACCCTGTATTATTATTGATATAATGTATTATGTTCTAGTTGTATTGACAACCAGAACATGCTTAAACACGAAACAGGTGGTGCCTAAATCCCACAAATCCCTGCCTTACATCCCCAACATTTAAAACATGGCGACACCCTCACAGAACACTAACAAATTAAGCCGAAGACACACTGATCCCCTGATTATTCGTAATTAATCGTCCCTAAAGCAAGTTGATCCTTTATTTTACGATCATCACGTGTTTGTCACGTCAAAATGTTGAACTCTTGGGTTTCTTGACTGTCATTTGTTTTGACTAGGGGTCAACGTACTTGACACCCTTGTACAATAAAAGTGATCAAGTTTTATGTGTTGCTTACACTAATTTATGGCGCCCGGCCCTGCTTATGATAGTTCTATTTTACGTGCAGTTAAATAAAAATGAAGATTAATATTAAGGAATAGTAACGCTTGATTACTGAGTCCTACGAATTTGTCGTTGATGATTCAATTATTATATGAGTTTGTATACTACATAACATATCGCCTGTATGCAGGGTGGCCGGGACAAGGACACGCAAACTGTAATAGTACATTATGATACATGTGTGCTATGTTGATCATTATGCTCGAGGCGGTATTATTCGCGCGAGCCGCAGGCGAGTGCGATAAGAAAGCCGAGCGTATAATGATCAATGCACACGCGTTTCATACGACGTTTTTCAACACACTTGCGAGGAAAAAAACATACTTGTATTGTTAAATATTAACTTGTATGGAAAATGGCGCGCTGGTTTTGTCTTTCCGCATAGCCAGCACTATCAATGCGCGCGCAAGTGTAAATAAAAGCACTGACCACAGAGCATGTAGGCTCTGACAACAGACCGCCATATAAAAAAAAAATAAACACAAAACAATTGTAGTATAGTTAGTATGGAATTAGAAAGTACTATTGGCATAGAGAAATAAACATTAGTTCAGTGAGAATCCGCAATAATAGAACGCCGGTCAGGGTCTTTTCCGTTTGGTTTCGGAAGGGACCACGGACAATTTTTTTTTAATTTAAGGTGGATAATTAAAATTTTCTTACGTTTTTTTTTAATTTGCAGGTCAGTGTCAGGTTGTATCTTGATCAAATATGATTCGCGACTATAATATATTTATATATGTATTTACAGAATTAAAGTCATTAGAATAGAATCTTTAAGTTCGATTTTTTCCCTAAGAACTTTTCCATAAGAAAGATGTATTAATGTTTCGAATGATTATAATTCTGTAAAGACGTACCTATTATAGTCTCAAATCATATTTTGATCAAGATACAACCTGACACTGATCTGAAAATTGCAAAAGAAAATTTGAATTTCGCGGTCTACCACTGCGCATTCACCTTAAATTGTCCGTAAACTCTGCGCATTTACCTTAAGGTAAATAAATATTAGTTCATTTTGGGACCAAGGACAATACAGACTATTTAAAAAAAAAGTGAATTGATGAGATTAAAAAGCGCGAATCTCCGACTAGTAAATAGTTATCTGTGGAAATAAAGCACATGTGGATTAAAGTAAAGAAAAAGCACGCGTTTTTAATACACTGCATTATGGACCTAAAAGCGGTTCAATAAGAGCCACTTTACGAGCAAGTGTGTTGAAAAATATATTATCAACAACACAATAACAGTCGTAATTTCTTAGTGGGTGACTTATCAAACTTACTTTTCTTCAATTAATCTTTTTTCGTGGGTAGGTGTAGAAAAGTTAACACGCAACTTCGTAAATCCTTTTTAATTAAAATTATTTTTTAAGTATTTTATTTGCTTTCGATTACTATATTGGCTGCATAAAGTGATATTGAAGCAGTATTTACATTGGTGAAACATTCCATGTAACGCAAGCACTTTCACTACACCACCTGCCAGTAGTTTCTCACTAGTATTCTCTCATAGCCACTGCAAATTCGTCACACTACCACAATGTCATCTCAACTGGATGATATCCAATCGGCCCAGAAGAACCTCGAGGAGTGCTTCCTTAAGAAGATGGGTGAGCTTGAGGCACAGATCCAATGTGCGGGACCCACAAAAGACACCGTTGCTAAGATTGCTGAAGAGTTCCGGTCTTTTCGAGAGCTCATGTTCGGCGTGCTGGGACTTCTCAGGAAGCAGATCTTGGAGTGCTCTAGAGTGGTTGATGGATTGGAGACGAGATCTCGTCGGAAGGCTCTCATCTTCACAGGGTTTACTGAAGCGGACAATGAGGATTGCAAAACTCTCGTGTTGGACACTCTAAAGAACAAACTGGCACTGCCTGACATCACTGCATCCTCCATCAAAGTCTGTCACAGACTTGGAACATCCAGGAAAGGGCCAGCAACTAGCAGACCTATATTAGTAAGGTTCTCCAATGTCGAACTGAAGTCCACTGTTTGGAAGGCAAAGTCTGCATTGAAGGGCTCCACAGTCACAGTCAAGGAGTTCTTGACCCGGTCTAGACAAGCTGTATTCAGCAGAGCGCGCCTGCACTTCGGGATGCCGGCATGCTGGACTCAGGATGGGGTTATTGTCATCAGATCCCCCGATGGAACACGGCATAAGATTTGTTCTTTAGAGGAGCTAAGTCCCTTGTTGGCTAAGTACCCTAAGAAGCCCGGGGAATCATCTGGAGCTGGAGTCAAGCATGATAGTGGAGGACGTAAAGTATAATTATTAGTGTTGTGGTTCTCCAATTTATCAGTTTATGTGCTTGGGACGTCAATTCACGTAATTTTATGTTTATCGTACGTATCTACTAGCTTACTATTTCTTTTTTTTCACCTCAAAATTACTTTCATCACATTTCGTTTGTAATTTGTCTAATTGTTTGTGTTAGTAAAATAATTGTGTTTCGTCATTAGTTTAGTTGTCACTGTCACCTGTCAATCATGAATTTGCCTAAATTTTGACGTCCAATTTTCCTTGAACTACGTTTAGTTGTGTTTCATAAATTGCGTTCCGTTTCTGCTCATGTAACTTTGTCATGTTTCGTTTTGTTCGTTGCTTGTTCATAATATTTTGTGTTATTGTTTGTGATGCTGTTTGCTTTTTTTATATTGATGATTATTTCTGAGGGGCAATTCTCGTAATTTCGCGGCCTGGTCTCGGTCGCCATCTGTCAAAAAATACTTCTAATTTCCCTACATTTTGACAAGTTTTTGACATTTGTTTGTCGCCGAGATGAGACTGCGACGAGATTTTGGGCGTTTTGGATTGCGAGAGTTGACCTTCTGGTTTGTGTCACTGATACTGTGCAGTGTGATCTTTTGGCGTGTGAAAAAAAAAAAAAACTTTGACGATAATGAGAAAAATTCACCTTAGTTCTGATTTTGGTCACGCTCCAAAGGATCCATGTACAACTTTACTGGTGCTGCTGGTGGGTGGTGCACAGATAGTGGTGTTGCACCTTAAACGAAAGCAGTCGTAGCTTTAGTTTAATTTAGTTTAGCTATTTAGCTTTTAATTTGTAGTTATTTTTTATATTTATATTATTTATATTTGTATTTTATGTTATCTGATGATGATTCGTTTTACTCTGCCATTGATTCCTCTAGCTCATCCGCTAATGCAAGTTTTAGCTCTTTGACTGACACACTTGGTGACTTTGTGCGTCGGAGCTTCAGCCAACAGAAAGGTCATTTGTTTAATGTCTGCCATATTAATGCGCAAAGTGTCCCAAGTCACTTCACTGAGCTGTTGGACACCTTTTCTGACGCCAATGTCCACGCCGTTCTGGTTTCAGAGAGTTGGCTCAAACCTCATCTCCTCTCCACCACCTACTCTCTCCCTGGTTTCACTCTTATCCGCAATGATAGAATTGGAAGGGGAGGGGGTGGTGTGGCTATCTATCTACGTAGCGATTTTTCTTTTAAAATTATTGCCTCGTCTCCCTCACAATACCATGCGTCCGCTGAGTACCTCTTTTTGGAGGTCTACGTCAAAGGCGTCAAGACCCTTCTTGGTGTTGTCTATTGTCCACCCGCCGTTGACTATTTTTCCAACCTTGAATTGGCGCTTGAATCCGTAGGGTCAGAGTATGCACATTGCGTCATCATGGGCGATTTCAACACTGACCTTGCTCACCACACTCCCCGATCCCGTAAACTCCTTCACATCATTGAGTCAGTCAGTCTCCATGTACTTTTACTGCAACCTACCCATTTTAATATCTCTGGCGATGACACTTGGCTCGACTTAATCCTTACATCCGCACCCTCCCTTGTTCCCTCTCATGGTCAGTGTCCCGCTCCTGGATTTTCCCATCATGACCTCATTTTCCTCTCGTATATCCTAAAACCACCTAAACCTATCCCAAAAGTTCTGCACATGCGGTGTTTTGCGCGTATGGACGTTGAGATGCTTCGTCAGGATGCGTCAGACCTCAGTTGGGAACCCCTGGCAGCGGCGACTACTATAGACGAGAAACTGCGCATTTTTGATCATGCGGTCCTTGCTCTCTACGACAAACACGCTCCTGTTAAGCAGGTTAAACTTCGGCGTCCTCCAGCTCCTTGGATGACGACAGGGGTTCGTATGGCGATGAGGCGCAGAGATCGGGCCTTTCGTAAATTTAAAAAGGATCGCAGTGAAGAAAATCGTAACTTATTCAAATCTGCTAGAAATCGGTGTAATCAGATGATACGCAACGCTAAACGCCGCCATATTCTCGAGAACATTTCTTCTTCTTCACCTGCTGATATCTGGAAGTTCCTTGGTACTCTTGGTATCGGCAGACCACGGCATGTGGATTTCCCTAATACAATTGGCCTTGATGATATCAACCGTCACTTCACAACCACTTGTCATTTGGATTCCCAAATGTTGTCCCAGACGGTCGATTACATTACTGGCCTAGCGAGTCCCATCATAGAACCATTTCACTTCTCTCCGGTGACCTTGGACGAAATTAAAAAGACCATCCTGTCCATAAAATCCAAGGCTGTGGGCTATGACGGCATCAGTCGTAGTATGGTCGTTTGGGTCCTAGATAGCCTTCTCCTTCCGATTACCCACATCATTAACTTTTCCCTTGATTCCGGACAATTCCCATCCCAGTGGCGTATGGCTTACGTCCGCCCACTTCCTAAAATTTCAAATCCCTCCCTACCCAATCACTTTCGACCCATTTCCATTCTCCCATTCCTGTCTAAGGTGCTTGAGGCCTGTGTACACAAGCAGTTTACGGGGTTTGTTCATCGGAACAACCTCGTTAGCTCCTTTCAATCTGGGTTCAGGCCTGGGCATAGTACTGCGTCCGCTCTCCTTAAAGTGACTGGTGACATTAGAGAAGCGATGGAAGATACCAAAGTTACCGTTTTGGTTTTAATTGATTTCTCCAATGCCTTTAACGCCGTCAGCCACGATATTCTCCTTTCTATCCTCTCTCACCTTATGGTTTCGTCCGAGGCTCTGAAATGGTTCTCTTCTTATCTTCGGGGACGTCAGCAGTCGGTTCGCGTTGATAAGAGTTCGTCGAGTTGGCGTGACCTGGATGCTGGTGTTCCACAAGGCGGTATTCTTTCTCCATTGTTATTCTCCATCTTCATTAATTTTATAACTCACTATCTTCGATGTTCGTATCATCTATATGCTGATGATCTTCAATTATATACAGCTGAGCGGGTAGAAGGTTTGTCGGACGCTATAGCAGATGTAAACCGAGACTTAGATGCTATCAAAAAGTGGTCTGATAGTTTCGGGGTGTCAGTAAACCCCTCGAAGTGTCAGGCCATTGTAATTGGTAGCTCACGCATGATGGGTAGGGTGACGCTTAGCTCTCTTCCTCCTCTTATTTTCAATGGTACCGTCATACCTATTACCCCTACGGTGAAAGATCTCGGTTTGCATCTTGACTCTACACTTAGCTGGCAACGTCAGGTCTCTAGTGTTAGTCAAAGGGTCAACGGTACTCTGCGATCCCTGTATCGTCTGAGGAACTTTTTGCCCGCTAAGACGAAAACCATGCTTGTGCAGACTTTGATTTTCCCTATTATCGACTATGGTGACGTGTGCTACTTTGATTTGAACGCGGTTTTGCTGGATAAGCTCGACAGATTGCTCAACAATGGTATCCGGTTCATATTCAACCTGAGGAAATATGACCATGTGTCGAGTTATAGGTCTGAGCTCAAATGGATGTCCATTCGCCAAAGAAGAAGTTTGCGCGCTTTGACCACGCTTTTCTCCCTTCTCAACTCTCCCACTCCTCCTTCTTATCTCGTGTCTCACTTCCAATTTCTATGTTCTTCTCACGCTAAGAATCTGCGTTCTTCTAACAATCTTCTCTTACTCTGTCCTTCTCATACTTCTGACTTTGTTCATTCATCCTTTCATATTCAGTCCATTCTTCTTTGGAATGCACTTCCTCTTGATATCAGGACGGCCACCAGTCGGTATGCATTTAAGCGGAAATTGCAGAGTTATTTTCAAAACAAATAGCGTAGAGTCATCTCAACACCTCTCTCCCTTGAATTTGTATGTATATATATATTATAAGTATGTATTATAGTCAATAGTATATATGTGTATATAACCTATTTATGTATTTGTGTACTTAGTTTTAATTTTTTTTAATCATTGTTCCTCTCAACCAAAGCACCTGCCATCCAATCTCTTCACCACCCTTGGTTGACTGGTAGAGAATGCCTAAGGCATTAAGTCCGCCTTTGTACCTTTTTGTGCGAAAAGTTTAAATAAATAAATAAATAAATAAATAAATAAATTAATCTTCATTTTTATTTAACTACTAGCTGCGCCCACGGTTTCACCCGCATAAGTTTCGATCTCGTGGTAATATCGGGATAAAAAGTAGCCTATATGTTAATCCAGTGTGTCAGCTACCTCCATACCAAATTTCATCAAAATTGGTGCAGCCGTTTGAGCGTGAAGAAGTAACAAACATATGAACACACACACATACTCACAAACTTTCGCCTTTATAATATTACTGTGGTAATTTTTACATTTGATAGAAATGAAGAAATAGCGCGAGCGGGCGATGCGATGCGATGGGGTGAGTCGGGGAGCAAGAAATTTCACCCGGACGAAGTCGCGGGCAGAAGCTAGTATTGTATAAATATAAGATGTATCTTTACATAGAACATCACACGTGTGCGGTTCATAGACATAGTTTTAGAAGATTATTTAGGTACATAAGTTATGCTGATTCATAAGTTACGCATGTTATCGGCGTACGTGTAGCCACACCCTATATAAACCTGCACTGCTTGATATTTTGCTTTCGATATAATACATACTTATGTCATATGAAGTAATATACAACACAGCCTTATGCTGTGTTACATTACTTTTGTATCCATACTAATATTATATCTTCTCCATACGAAAACTATCTTTTGGAATGGGTGACTAGAATCAATTCTATTTTATCGTAATTTTTGACGTTCAAGTCAAAGTGCCTTTTATTTGCCTATTTGAAATAAATGTTTTGACTTTTACTATAAATTCGAAAGTAACTCTGTCTGTCTGTATATTACCTGTTCACGCCTAAACCACAGAACGGATTTCGATAAAATTTTGCAGGGAGATAGATTGCATCCCAGGGAAGGACATAGTTTAGTTTTTATCGACATAGCTTGCGGGCGAAGCCGCGTCCGGAAGCTAGTGTAGATATAAATTACAGGCAAACAATCTGCCTAGCCTTTCCCCATGTATGTTAAGGTCGGCTGAATACCAGTATTTTCATGGAGCGATTGCGTATCTGACCTCCACAACCCAGTTACTGGGTAATACGATACCCCTATGTTCTATGTTATGGGTTGGTTTCCGCACTTAGTCCTTCAATGGATCATTGTGCGTGGGCCATGGCGGCCGTCGGTGGTTATTCCAAACAGCCCACCAATCCAGGAGCTGATTAAGTCTCCTGGTCTGTTGAGAACATCTGTGTACGATCTGGGTGTCCCGAGGGTTTCTGACCTAATCTGGGTGACGGACGCTTGTGCACTCAAAGAGCACATGCTTAATGGTTTCATCAGCCTCCATGCAAGCCCTGCACAGGGGACTGTCCGCATATACAGTTACTGGGTAAGACGATACCCCTTGGTAAGACTTATTGTCAGATTTTCGCGATTCTGACGACCCGTAACGACTGTCAAAGATCCAGGAACGACAGCCGGGACCAACGGCTTAACGTGCTTTCTCTACTCTAACTCGTGGATGAAAATCAGCGTCAGGTGGTACACCTTGTGTTGTCATCTGACATTATGCTGAGCTGAGGCCCTTTTGGCATTATAATCTTTGTTTTCTGTTTTTATAGTTTTAAGGTGTATTTATTTTGCTGTAATGCCAATAAACGCATTTTTCTTTTTTTCTTTCGGAGGCGCGGGGGGGTCTTGTTATGTATAGATGGTCACCCATCCCCGGCTCAACCGCGGCAAGCGTAGCTCAACCTGATCGATAGACCCGTGAGGCTGTTATTACTTACCCACAAGCCGCTACTGTTGGCTTAAAATCAAATCTATCTTTCATCATCATCATCATTTCAGCCGAAAGACGTCCACTGCTGGACATAGGCCTCCCCTAAAAGGGGGGGGGGGGGGTTGCCATAATCGTTGGCGTTCGCAGTATAGTATGGTGGTGGAATGCATAGAGAACGCTGCTGCCCGTTACGACCCTTAGTCGCCTTTTACGACACCCACGGGAAGTATGGGGTGGTGCTATTCTTTAAGTCCGGCACCACACAGACACTAATCTATCTTTATTTCAGACAACGTTACGCATTACAATGTTATCGTCTATGTGATCATATTACCAAATTATTTCAGACTAGCTGTTGCTGTTGACTTCGTCTGCGATCCAGAATAAAAAGTAACCTATGTCCTTCTCCAGGTCATGGTCTGTCCATGTGCCAAATTTCATCCAGAACCGTTCAGCCGTTTTAGCGTGAAACGTAACAAAGAAACATACAAAAAATCATAGCTTGTCCCTCTATAATATGAGTTTAGATTAAACTACTGCCATTGAGCCCGTTTCATATCTCTTACGGCCGTTCCCAATAACCTATCCTCAGTAAGCGATATCTTGTTATCGACGATAAATAGTAGACTTCTATCTATCCTTATTTTACATCCCACAAGTGACGGTAACGCCTATCTATCCATCGAAATCGGTAGGTAAGCTCAGCTATCCAGCCCTCCCATACGTTTTGTTACTACAAAGGCTACAAAAAATAACAACGTTTAAACAAATATTTTTTCACATAAGTTTTTCGTAAAACAATACAAATTGATCGAATTAAAGCATTGGTGATATTTTTATGATAAAATAAGATTTGTAATCATAGTTATCTATTTCATTGACATGATTTTGGTGAACAAATATTCGGCGCGAAAAAAGGAAGAACGAAACGTAGTCAAGTGTCACTGTGTCTTGTCATGTCAATTCATGAATTCAACTCGTAGAGAAAATTGGCTAATATTGTAAAAATCTTCCTGGGTATTGCTATGTATATGTAGGTATAATTTCTATATAACCTTGCTATTGCAGATGAGACATTGGCTATAATACGCCCCGCTGATGATTTTGAGACTCCTACAAAGTCTGCAACAGACACTAACATTGTGCCTAATGCATAAAATCTTAGGGTTAAAAGTAGCTGATGCAAAGGAGATATCCCATGATTTCTGAAAAACGATAAAAAAATAACTTAAAAAATTATATAGGTACCTACATTAGGTACCTATTATTGCTAAGTAATTAATATTAAATGAATGTATTTTTCATCAAGTTGGTACTTACCTTTCTGAGGTTACTTTTAACAAAGGATATATTTCTGTTAGTAAATTACTAACAGCAGTTTTGTTTAAACGAAATCTATATGTGAATTCGCTACTATTTAATTCGTTCATATGGTTTACGCGGGTCTTGTAGTTTTTCTGGGATTCATCTTCAAAATCACTGTCCCAGTCAGATAATTCCATTAACATAGATAAATCACTTTCACTAGACACAGACATTATTGGGAATGATGAAAACACTGCACTTCTACAAATTTATTCGCATTTATATAAAAATAAACAATGCTTATCCCTGCAATTTGACGGATTGACAAATTTGGTTATCTATAGTATTTACATTACTGACAGATAGCTATCAAAAGGATATTGGGATCCATAATGTTGCAATTTCATAGAAATATCTATCTGTAGTAACAGATAGCCCCTCCCATCGATAGATAGCGTAGGGCGGTTAGTTGTCATAACCATCAGTGTGTTATTGGGACGTCAAAACCGATGATAGATAGATTTTTCTATCTTTAGTAGGTCAAAACTAGCGATAGATAGGTTATTGGGAACGGCCGAGTCCTTACCACACCCTTCTGTCCGAGAAATCCAACTCAAAATCACATTAAGAGCGTTTACGCCGTACCACATTTCATACAAACTTTCAAGCCCTTATGTTTCGAAATGAATGAACAGATTTTAATTAAACTTCATAAAGGTCTAAAAAGTTAGAAGAGAACATTTTCGAAAAATTGTGTTACAGTCGTCTGTGTGGTCCGGACTTAAAGAAAAGCACAACCCCATACTTCTCGTGGGTGTCGTAAAAGGCGACTAAGGGGCGTACCGGAGAACGGGCAGCAGCGTTCTCTATGCATTCCACCACCATACTATACTGCGATCGCCAACCCGCCTGCCAAGCGTGGCGATTATGGCAAAGCCCCCCCTTTTGGGGGAGGTCTATGTCCAGCAGTGGACGTCTTTCATCTGAAATGATGATGATGATGATGTGTTACAGCCAAATTAGACCGATTTTAAATTTTCCATAGAAACAGAGATTTCCAGTTATCTTTTTTTAAATAAGACTATTCGAAAATGTTCTCTACTAACTTTTTAGACCTCTGTATCCTGCTAATGCGTATGAAGTTTCATTAAAATCGGTTCATTCATTTCGAAAAATAAGGGCTTGAAAAAAAATATGAAAAATATGAAATGCTGTACGGCGTAAACGCTCTTAAAATAACCAGAAAAATAAACATTTCAAATTAATAAAATCTCCCACCATAATCCCTCCAAAATTACTTGTATAATCAAAATCAGATTTGGAGGTATACTTCATGTAAATGTAAGTAATTAAATAACGAGCCACTCTGCGCTCTGAAACTTGAATGGTGTATCTTTTCCAACCCTTAGGTACCTACATGTAAATTTAAAATTAATTAAACGTGTATACGGGGACGCCAGCCCTGTGCGATGATTAGCAGGGCCGGACTTGGGATGCAGAATTAATTTAATCATTTAATTTATCATTTCATTGTGGCCCGTGAGTGGGGGGGGGGGGGGGCAGCCGCACAGGTCGATCGATCAGGTTAAGCTACGCTTGCCGCAGTTAATCTGTGGATGGGTGACCATCTTTACATACCGTGACCCCTCCGTGCCTCGGAAAACACGTCAAGCCGTTGGTCCCGGCTGTCATTCTTGGATCTTTGACAGTCTTTACGGGTAGTCAGAAGCCCGGAAGTCTCACATATTATATATACATTATTTTTTATATATATAATTATTTTTTATTAAGGGGCTTACAGTACCTAAAGTGCGGTCACTGTCGGACTGCATAGAAAAGAAAGAGAAGCTCGATGACACAACACTGGTAATTTATTGCAAAATATGAAGCAATTATTTAATTACAAAAAATCCATTGTCTGAACTAAAAAAATTGTACTGTAAGCCCCTATGTGACAGATTTGTTCTAAGACATTTAATAATCCTAAGCCGTAAAAAATTGTCCGTGCCGATAAGTATAATTCATTGGAACATTATTAAATACCTACCTAAAAGCCTTCACTTAGTCAGACAAGACATCTTTTCTCCTATTATTTTTATTCAATAAATTTAAGTCGAATCATCACTAGGATTCTTTAAGCGCTTACTCAGCTTTTTGATGTAAAAAAATATCTTTTTATTAGATAAAAAGGATTTTTTTTTACCTAGCCTTTGCCCGCGACTACGTCCGCGTGAAATTTCTTGACCCGTCGACCCACCCCGTAGCATTGCACCCACTTGTCGCATCATCGTTTTCACTTAGCGTTCTGTCCACGAATATCTATGGTTCTCTCTGACTTTTTTTCTTTTTGCTCGGCTTCTGATGGCCATAGCGTGATGTTAAATAGCCTTAGCCTTCATCAAGGATTGGGCTATCAAATTCATAAAGAATTTTTGCAATCGGGCTCGTAGTTCCAGAGATTAGCATGTTCAAACAAACTTACAAACAAACAAATTTGACCTCTTTATAATATTAGGCTGAGGCCACATTAGGCCGCGACGCGACCTGCGACACATGAGTGATTAAAACAAGTAAATGAATACTCACGTATATGGCTACATCGTACATCAAATATTACTAGCGATCTTTGATTTCTTTATGCGATAGGAACAACATTACTGTAATCACGACATCGGCTACATCAACGCATCAGCGAAATTGAAGCGAATTTATTAGAAAATTTCTCATTTGCACGACTAGTTCAATAGTGCTACTAATTATGCGTGTGGCTACATTATGCGTATAGTAAACCGCGATGGATGATTTGATCGCATTTTAAGAAAACCACCAATTCAAATTGAGTCTTTGTTATGATAGCGGCTCCATATATTTCGTTGTGGAGCATGTGTCCTGTAGCCACGTCATCGCCGAATATACGCCGGAATTTCGCTTGTAATGTAGCCATACCATGTTTTTCTCGTTTCGCTCTTCCAGTCGCATCGCAAATCGCTGCCTACTGTAGCCTCAGCCTTAGTTTAGAAAACTGTTGTGAATCGTGAGATAAACCTATTTTTTCTCAACGACATCAGTCACACGTCATCATCTATCACTTCTTAGTGACACGATTTATACGTTTTATTACACAGATTGATGGGTTTTCTTTAAAAATTGACTGAAAACTATTTGATATTGTTAAAACCGATGAATTTTGTAGAAATCTTACTTTAAATAACGAAGATATCTGTCAGAATGTGATATATTATTTTGACCTTATCAGACAAAAGAAGAATTGCACAAGTGCTTTTTAAAGGAGATTGAGCACTTGTAGATTCACTTTTTGACGCGTATGGCCATTTGAGTTAATGTATAATTAATTCATAATATTATTTTTTGTGTGCCCAAACCAAGTGCACTTAGCACAAGTGTAACTTGCTCAATCTCCTTTAGTAAAGATCGCAGGACTTTGAAATTCACCGTAAGGGGCTGATCATTTGTTACGCAGGACAGTTTAGCCACTTTCTGACCCTCCTCCCCTACGTAAGAAAACATAAGACTTGGATGAATCCCCTCCGCCCCTTTCACTTTTGTTAAATTTGCAAAGAAAAAGTAGCAAAAAATTTAAAAACTATTCATTTTTGCTTGCTTTCGTGATCTTACGTAAGAACGATCCAGACCCCACGTAAAAAAAAAATAAGACTTGTGTACGGTCCAACCGTACATCATAATATTGTTTTATGCACATTAAGCAGTTTTGTACCGCGTGCGCAATTTACTTCAGTTCGCGTTCGGTCTTCGCCGCGTGTACTCATTATCATCTTATATCACGTGTACTCATTATTATCATATATCAATAAAATTATACTTATCAACTCTATCATACTCTATCATTTAAAGTTGTCCCGTACAACTTTATGGTCCTTCGAGCCGCCGTATTGGCGGGACCCATCGCGTGGTTTACGAAGTGCGTACGAACATTCTGCCGAATCAAAGAGTGGATATACCTACCACTATCAGTAGCAACTACCAGGTAACAAAGCAGCAGATACCGGTGAGTGAGCTTTCATTATCATCGCAACAGCGAGGCGGCTGGTCTAATTTCTACGAGGTGGAATCACCCGCGAGGTTAGCAGCACGTGTCACGTGGTTGTTGCATCAGCATACATACGACCACACCAGCATACAGCATCATCAACATTTGGAATAGACTACTATCAGCTATCATCAAGCGTTTTATGAAAAGGGTGTCTATCCCCGAGCAAGTCTTGCATAAAATCATTTATCAATTAACCAACAGAAGGTACCTATATCGTTTTCCAAGCATAGTCGACAAAGCAAGGAAAACACAATCGAGTAGAATTCATAGAAATATCATACATTTCTTTTATCATTTTATCAAGCTTTTTATCACTGAAGCTACATTAGCATCTCCGAGATGGAGGACCTACTCGAAAATCAGAATCAGATTATGCAGGGCATAGAGCAGCTTTTGCGCAATTTTAAAAAGGATGGAGCTGAAAGAAAAACCTCTATTTACGTCAAGAAACGTTTAGAGCTTCTCGATAAATATTGGGAAGAGTTCCAGTCCAATCATATTCGGTTAGCAGAATCTGAAGAGCGTGGCTACAGCTATTTTTCAGAAAATTATTATCAGAAAACTAGGAAGTTTTACAACGAGGCACGTGCGTATATTCAGCAGTACAAGGTCACCATGACCGATCCCAAGATTGTCGAAGCACCGACTACTCCGCAGCCACAATTTCAAGCAGCAGAAGCGGAGATGAGTCAAGAGCACGGGAGAGGATCAACAGATCAAGATGCAGGAGACAATCAACAACAATCAACCAGCAAGGTTAGGGCAAAGTCTCCGACCCTTTACACTTCGCAAGGTAACAGCAGTAAGCTGGAAGAGATGCTGCGTAAACAGAAAAGCAATTTTAAGGCATTCTCGCGTACCATTGCTATCATAGATTTAGATAAAATATCTGAGAAATGGGAGTTCGAAGATATTTTGCAGACCATTCAATCAAGATGGTCAGCAATAGACTCGTTACATTGGGACATTGATAGCGAGTTGTTTGAAGAAAATGAAGAATACGAAGAGTCCTTCAGCAAATACGAACAACTTTATCTTGACATCAAGAAATCTATCAACAGTAAGATGTGGTCTGTCTCTCACCGTGAAAAAAGTACCCCAACGATGGACATCCCAACATTTAACGGAAACTATCATCAATGGGTAGCATTTAAAGACTTATTCACGGAATCAATACATAACAACCGTTCTATCTCCTGCGCACAGAAAATGCAGTTTTTGAAAGCTAAGCTTAGGGGGGAACCGGAGAGACTTATCCAGCACTTGCATATTAGCACCGAGAACTATAAGGTCTGTTGGGACATATTAAACCACAGATACAATAACACTAAGTTAATATTTAGTTCTCATATCAATATTCTTTTATTATTACCAACTATGCAACAGCAGTCAGCTTCACAAATCAAGAAAATGTATGACACCACTAACGAGTGTCTGAATGCAGTTAAAAACCTTGGAGTTGACGTAGAATCATGGGATCCATTTATAGTTCATGTACTAGCATTGAAACTGGATCAGCAGACCCACTCTGACTACATGGATTCTCTGAAAAACCCACGAGATTTGCCAATATTGAGTGAATTCTTGGGATTTTTAGAGAACAAGTTTACATCATTGGAAGCTTCACGGCGCAAGCAAGATGGTCAGAAATCAGATAACAAGTCTCAGCAAGAGCCCAATGGCAAGAAGCATTTCTATAAGTCCAATAAATCATTTTCTAACTATTCTGCGACTAAAAAGCAATGGAAATGTCCGGTTTGCAACGAAAATCATTATTTATTTAGTTGCAAAACTTTCTTAGAATCAACATCGGATTCTAAACGCAAGACAGTGAATAAACTGAATTTATGCAAAAACTGTCTTTATGATCATAAAGGTAAAGCATGTATTTCCGACAAAAGATGTCGTGAATGTCAAGGCGATCATAACACCTTGTTACATGAGACCTACTCGGGTTCCAGTAACTCGAAGTCTTACGCTAGCGATTCTACTTCAAGGGAACGCAAAAACGTCACACACGTATCGAATCCAGAAATATCAGAAACCCTGTTGGCAACAGCTCAAATCAAGGTTATGGGGATTAATGGGGTATACTACCCTATGCGAGCCTTAATAGATCAGGGATCCCAAATATCACTGATCACTGAGGACGCTGCTCAGCGATTGGGACTTCCTCGACGAGCATGTAAGGGGGTTGTAATGGGAGTTGGTGCCAAGGAAAGTAACTGCAAGGGTGTTATACAAATTGACGCTTCAGCAGTGTATACAGACTTCACTTTTTCCACCGAGGTACTTATCATGAAAACTCTGCTTTATAATTTGCCCAATCGCTCTTTCCAAAAGCCATCATGGGCTTGTCTAAAGCATGTGAATCTAGCGGATCCTGAATATAACCTTAGTCGTCCAGTCGACATACTGCTTGGAGCAGATGTTTACTCATCGATCATTATGAATGGCCTCATCAAGGAAGGCGATTCCCAGGTAGTGGCGCAGCAAACACGCCTTGGCTGGATTGTAAGTGGGAAATTAATATCATATCAATGTAGTGTTGTTCTAAACAACATAGATGATATTCAGAGGTTCTGGGCAATCGAAGATGTTGCTGACGACAGTCAAAACAAGTTATCAGAAGAAGATCACAAGTGCGTACAGCTTTACAAGGCAGATACGTCAAGAAGAGAAGATGGTCGTTACGTCGTCAGATTACCTCTGAAGGCAAACATTGAGGAAAAATTAGGGGAGTCCAAACACAAGGCCATTGGACAATTTTATCAACTTGAAAAGAAGTTTTCGAATAACATCAATATTCAAACGTCCTATAAATCATTCATACATGAGTATATCGAATTAGGCCACATGCAAGAAAGTACATACGACAAAAATCAAATCAGCTGCTATTTACCACATCATTGTGTAATAAAATCGGATTCCACGACAACTGCGCTGCGGGTCGTTTTCAACGCGTCAGCGAAAACATCGTCGGGGCTGAGTTTGAATGATTTGATGTACGGCGGACCTAATTTACAAAAAGATTTGTTTTCTTTGATTTTAAAATGGAGGCAATACGAAATCGCATATACAGCCGACGTGGAGAAAATGTTTCGACAAATTTTTTGCCACAACGATGATTTAAAGTATCAAAAAATGATATGGCGTGACTCTCCAGATCAAGTTCTTCGTGAATACGAACTCATGACCGTCACATACGGTACAAAAGCAGCGCCATTTTTAGCAATAATGACGCTTAAGCAGTTAGCAAATGATGAACGCCACAAGTATCCAGCAGCAGCGAAGGTCTTCACCGGACAGGCCTGCCAACATCGACGATGAGGCGGAGTGGTTCCGGGAGGCCATGTCCGAGATCTGTGACGTGGCAATGCCCCGAGTCCGGCCAGGACGCGCCCGACGTCAGGTGTACTGGTGGTCGCAGGAGTTGGAGACGCTACGCAAGGCGTGCGTCGATGCGCGACACCTGTACACCAGGCACCGCAGGCTCCGCATTCGCCCTCCGGATGCGGAAGCCATGGAGGCGGAGCTGTACGAGGGGTACAGAGTTGCGAAGACCGCCCTCCAAGAGGCTGTCCAGCGGGCCAAGGATGTGGCCCGCGAGGAGATGGTGGAGACTCTGAACAGAGATCCGTGGGGGCGCCCTTATAAAATGGTGCGGAATAAACTCCGCACCTGGGCCCCCCCGCTGACGCAGAGTCTCCGCCCCCAGCTGGTGGAGGAGGTGGTGAGCGCTCTGTTCCCTTCACGGGGGGAGCACACTCCCCCGCCCATGGCTCCGCCAATTGCGGTGCCCGAAGCGGACCACGCGGACGACGACGACATCCCTGCTGTGACCGGGTTAGAACTGAGAGCGGCGGTAGGAAGGCTGAAGGCCAAAAATACCGCCCCAGGACCCGACGGCTTGCCAGGTAAAGCCTGGGTCCTGGCCTCGAGGGCTCTCGGGCCTCGACTGGAGGCGTTCTTAAGCGCATGTTTGGAGAGAGGCCAGTTTCCACGCCGTTGGAAGACGGGGAAGCTGGTCCTCATTCGGAAGCCAGGGCGCCCTGCGGACTCTCCGTCCGCATTCCGGCCCATCGTGCTGCTCGACGAGGTCGGCAAGCTCTTTGAGAGAGTGATTGCGGGCCGCCTCGTCGGGCACCTGGTGAGGACGGGGCCGGATCTTGCGGACAGCCAGTTTGGTTTCCGCAAGGGGCGCTCGACGGTGGACGACATCATGCGCGTGAGAGCCCTCACGACGGGGGACGCGGTGTCCCGGGGTGGGGTCGTCGTGGCGGTGTCACTCGACATCGCCAACGCGTTCAACACCCTCCCCTGGAGCACCATTGTGGAGGCACTCCGGTATCACCGGGTGCCGCCCTACCTCCGTCGAATAGTCGAGGCGTATCTGACGGAAAGAGCCGTCAGCTACCCCGGTCGCGATGGGGAGTGGAACCGGCGAGAGATGTCGTGCGGTGTCCCACAGGGATCGGTCCTGGGGCCGCCTCTGTGGAACATCGGGTACGACTGGGTGCTGCGCGCCGACCTCCCTGATGGCGTCAGCGTGGTTTGCTACGCTGACGACACGCTGGTCCTGGCGCAGGGGAGGTCGCATCAGGCGGCGGCCGACGCGATGACACGCGGGGTTGCGATAGTCGTGGAGAGGATCCGGCAGTTGGGTCTCGAGGTGGCATTGCACAAGTCCGAGGCCATGTCGTTTCATGGGCCCCGGAACGCGCCGCCATCGGGATCCCAACTAACGGTAGGAGGGGTTCACATCGGCGTCGGGATGACGATGAAATACCTGGGTCTCGTCCTCGACAGCCGGTGGAACTTCGTGGAGCATTTCCGACGTTTGGCCCCCAAACTGGAACGGGCCGGGGCCGCCTTCAAGCGGCTCTTGCCCAACCTGGGGGGGCCAAACGCCTCCTGCCGGAGGCTTTACGCGGGGGTCGTGCGGTCCATGGCCATATACGGGGCCCCGGTGTGGGCGTGTTCACTGCGGCGGCGAGCCGCCCACTACCTGAACGCGCCCCAGAAGGTGGTAGCCATAAGGGCTATCCGGGGCTACCGCACGATCTCTGGCGAGGCGGCAAGCCTCCTTGCCGGACTGCCGCCATGGGATCTGGAGGCGATAGTCCTCGCGCGCCTGCATGAGTGGCGCGCGGAGGCACTGCGCCGGGGGGAGGATCCGCTTCCGCGGCAAATCGCTGCGGAGCGGACGGATCTCCGGCGCGATCTCATGGCGGCATGGAAAGAGCGACTGTCGCAACCCAGCGCAGGGCACGCCGCGATAGCGGCGATAAGACCCCTCTTTGAGGAGTGGCTAGAGAGGCGCCACGGCGCCCTCACCTACCGCCTGACGCAGGTCCTCACCGGACACGGAAGTTTCGGGAGGTTCCTGCACATCATCAGGCGGGAGGAAACGCCCGGGTGTCACCATTGCCAGGATCGCCCAGAGGACACGGTGGAGCACACGGTGGAGGTCTGCCCCGCTTGGGCGGAGCACCGCCGTGTCCTCGTAGAGGCGATTGGCAGCGACGGCGACCTCTCGCGTCCGGCCCTGGTGCAAGCCATGGTCCGGGGCGAGAGTGAGTGGGAGGCAGTCACCTCCTTCTGCGAAGCAGTCATGCTAGCGAAGGAGGTGGCGGAACGGCTCAGGGAGAGAGCCTCCCGTCCCAGCCGCCGCGGGAGACGCTCCGGGCGTCGGGAGCCGCGTGACGACTCCCGGCCACCGTAGGCGCGGGCCTGCGGGCGGAGAGTAATGGGTAGCTCACCGCCCGATCAGGACCAGGCCCGTGCCGGACGGCGCGTACGTGTTCCACGCGCGCCTCAAAGAGATGTCAGCATCGAGGAGGGGCCCCTTAGGGCCGAAGCCTGCCGGGTCAGCGGGATTGTCCGAAAGGGTTACCGCTGGCCCGGAACATAAAGGGCTAAGGAAGGAACACGGGTGGGTTTTAGTCAGTAAGAGTCTGACACTCCCTTCCGCTCCACCCAGAGCGGGAGGAGTCATTTGATGATTTCCCATCCTCAAAAAAAAAAAAAAAAAAAGCAGCGAAGGTCTTAGAAGAAGACTTCTATATGGACGATCTTTTGAGTGGTCATCATACCCTGCAAGAAGCAAAGCAGCTGCAGAAAGATTTGATAGATCTTCTGAAATCAGGAGGTTTCAACCTCCGCAAATGGTCATCGAACAAGGCCGAGTTACTCGATGACGTCAGCAAAACAGATGAGGTATTTGATTTTCGTCATCAAGAGTCCACCAAGACTCTCGGGTTGCGCTGGCACCCTACTGAGGATCAATTCACATTCCAAAGCAAAATCAATGTGTCATCAACAAAAATTGTGACGAAAAGATCTCTCTTATCAGACATATCAAAAATCTTCGATCCTTTGGGGTGGCTGTCTCCAATTACCACCAAGCTCAAGTTACTATTCCAAGCAGTCTGGCAGTTGCAACTCCAATGGGATGATCATGTTCCTGAGGAGAATGTTAAGCAATGGTCACTAATGACACAAGATTTACAACATATCAATGAGTTTAAGATACCGAGATGGCTGCAGTGTCACAAAAACGGAACTATTAAGCTGCACGGATTCTGCGACGCATCAACAAAAGCATTCGCTTGTGTGATTTATTGCATATACGAAAATGAAGATGCCAATCAAACATCGACAGTATCATTAATAACTGGAAAGGCGCGGCTTGTTCCTACAAACAAAAGTATCACATTACCAAGATTGGAATTGAGTGCAGCCGTACTACTATCAAAGTTAATGCACACAGTTACACAATGTCTGGTTGGGCACGATATCGAAATCTTCGCGTGGTCGGACTCAACAGCCGTACTGGGATGGCTTCAAGGTGACCCAAGTCGCTGGAAGCGTTTCGTTGCCAATAGAGTCAAGCAAGTAACCGATATCATACCATCAAACAGCTGGCGCTATGTTAAGTCCGCAGATAACCCAGCTGATTGCGCCAGTAGAGGCATGTCTGTAGAACAACTCAAGCAGCATACTCTCTGGTGGCATGGACCATCATGGTTACCAAGATTCGATGAAAATCAGCCAAAAGAAAAACCTGACTACAACACATGCGAAGAAATGAGAGAAATAGCAATCGCAAAACAAGTCACCTCCTCGCAAAAACAATCATATGACGTCATCGACACAATACTGAGCAAGTATAGCAGCTTTGCGAAATCAACTCGTATACTAGCGAGGATATTACGCATATCATCAAAATCGCAACCAAAGCCTTCTTTTCTTACAATCACTGAGTTACGAAGAGCGAAGCACATTTTAATCAAGCATGTGCAGCAACATGACTTTACGGAGGAGATCAAAAGCCTTCAAAAGCATAGCAATGTAAACTCTAAAAGCAAGCTACTTAACCTAAATCCGTATCTAGATGAAAACGGATTGCTAAGGGTTGGTGGCAGGATAAGCAATGCAAGGATAAGCAAAAACATGCAACATCCTATTATCATTCCTCACAGCGGATTACTTACCGATCGACTGATTGATCAAGGCCATCAAATGACTTTCCACGGTGGAGCTCGCCTAACACTGGCGTGGTTAAGACAGGAGTTCTGGATTATTGGCGGTAGCCGTGCTGTCAAAAAACGCATACATAACTGCGTCACATGCAGAAGGCATAATCCTGTAAAAAATACACAAATAATGGGAGACTTACCAGAGTCACGAAGTAATCCGTCGAGGCCATTCAATCATACTGGGGTCGACTTCACCGGCTATGTGGACGTCAAAGCAAATAAAGGTCGTGGCATCAAGACGACCAAGGGCTATATAGCGGTGTTCGTGTGCATGGCGACCAAGGCCGTGCACCTAGAACTCGTTTCCGACCTGAGTTCAGCTGCCTTTCTAGCAGCATTAAGAAGGATGGCTGCACGCAGAGGAGCTCCAACCCATATCTATAGTGATAATGGGACAAATTTTGTCGGGGCCAACAAGGCCTTGCGTGAAGAGTACATCAACTTACGATCAACCCTTAACGACGAGTTCTACAGAGAAATCACAGATATGCAAATACAATGGCACTTTAACGCGCCTTCCTGGCCGAGCGCTGGGGGGCTCTGGGAAGCGGCTGTCAAAAGTCTCTAACATCACATCAAGAGAGTTGTAGGTGAGCAGAAACTGACATATGAGGAGTATTCCACATTACTAGCACAGTTGGAAGCCTGCCTTAATACGAGACCTCTTTGCGCCATCAGCGAAGATCCGGATGACATAGATTACCTAACTCCTTCGCACTTTTTATCGAGTGGTCCCACACTTACCATCATTGAGACGGAAAGAGACGCAAGAACTCGATGGCAGCTTACCCAGAAGATTTTTGATGACATCTGGAAACGGTGGAAAACCGAGTACCTGTGTCAGTTATCAGCACGTAGCAAGTGGCGGCAGCAGCGAGCAAACTTAAAGATTGATGACATAGTTATCATCCAAGACGCTAACTTACCACCTGGGAAGTGGGCCCTCGGCAGAATCATAGAGCTGCACCCCGGCAAGGACGGTTATGTTCGTGGGGTATCAGTAAAAACCAAAAACGGGGTACTTAAGAGGCCAATCACAAAACTTTCCCTGTTGCCAGTCCACGAAGATCAACAACCTGGAAAAAATGCAGAGCAAAATAATATCACAACAGAGAAGACCGATCAACCTTCGGTATCAAATGAGAATGAGATATCAAAAAACAGATCAAGACGTCGTCGGAGGGTAAAAATCGGCAATTTTATATACATTGCTCTCATGTTTTTGATGTTAATCATAACACCATCTAGTTGTGATTACAAAACAGCACCTTTGAATAGCAGTCAGAGCATTTATTTCGACAAGATCTCTAGTATGCGTCTCGAACGAGACGAGTGGAAATTGATTATATATTATGATATGGAGCCCTATTGGCAAGGACTAAATCTGTAATAAGTAATATATGTTCTAATACAACAAAGATATCACAGTGTGACGCAATCCTCATGCAATTACGTCACGGTAGCAATGAACTTGACCATTACAATAGCATGTGGCTTGGTCAGCAGTTCACGGGGAACGTGCGACATAAGCGCGGTCTTATCAATCCTATAGGAAGCATAGCGCGAAGTTTGTTTGGTGTATTAGACGACAAGTTCGCACAAAATTATGGTGAGGATATCCAACAAATCAGACGTAGACAAAAGCTTTTGGCTTCTTTATGGAAAAACAACACATCTATTGTTGAAGCAGAGAACAACATCATCAAAAGAGTAGAAAATGCGATGGATAGACATCACAAGGTGTTTAATCAGCACCTGATCAGTTTAGAGAAGGGATTTAACACAATTCAGGTAGGAGTTAAGGAATCACTAATGTCTAACAGCTTTAGTGTATCATCTATCATTGCCAACAGTGTCCTGATGAACTTGAAAACCATCCAAGAAACCATCGTGGATACTATTATGAACCTACACCCCACAGGGTTCAATTTTCACCTTCTGACACCAAAACAGCTGACGGACGAACTTAATGTCATAATAGGACAGTTAGCAAAAGAATTGACTCTTCCAATAGATAATATTCAATCGGATTTATCTAAACTGTATCATTTACTGAAGACTAAAGCCAGAGTCATGCAGCAGTATATTATCTTCGAAGTTAAAATCCCATTAGTGAGTAGATACAGCTACGACATTTACAGAATCATAACAGTTCCGCAGCAGGTTGGAAAAAATATGATCAGCATAATTCCCATTGCGGATCTTCTCGCAATGAACATACAAAGGGACGCTTACATTCCAATGACGGAAAACGATGTTCAGACCTGTATGTCGTACGACACAGAAACATACATCTGCCCTTTGAAGGGTCCGATTCATCAAATGAGATCGGATGAAAACCTCTGCATCAGAGATCAACAGTCCAATCGTTGCAGCACAGCATCTAAAATCTGCACAAACCGTTGGACAGTGCTTAATAAATTAAACACATATTTATATTTTTGTTGCGGACCGTGCTCCTTACGAATCATATGCGAGTATCAAGTTACGGCCGAACAATTAACCAAGGCTGGCGTTATCATGCTCGGCGATGGATGCGTCATCAAAGGCGATACTTACACAGTTTACTCACATAAGAAGCTGTCCAACATTCTGAAGACTACGGCAGACGTTCTGAGGATTGATATTCCACCTATCAACAACATAATCAACTTATCGATACCTATTGGTGCAATCGACGAACAGTCTGACCATACCCACAACGAGACTCAAAGACTGGTAAAGGAACTCCATGATAAGTTGAGTCAGATGAAAAATGAACCGAGCATTGATGAAGATTTGGACGACGGGTTCTCATATCACGACGTGCATCACTACACGGTGATATACATAGTGGTGTTCGCCCTGTGCGCGGCAGGAGCCGTGCACGTGTGGCGGCACTTTCGGCGTGTGCGCAGCGTGGCTCTGCCCGCGCGCTCATCTCATCAGCAGCTTCAGAGTGCTAGTGTAATCAGTGTTCCGCGTATCAGTGTAAATGAGCAATCGGGACCTAGTGAAATTGAGCTCAATACAATTTCGAGTGTAATCAGTGCGCGTAAACATAACAAGGCTACGTCGCCTGTGTTCCGCGAATCTATTTTCGGTGAAAATGAATAAGACTTTTTAGAGACTCACCTATTAAGTGTTTCGCGTATCTACCCAAATTGAGCTTTGGATTATCATTGCTTACTTTAAGTATACTTACATTTTTTAATGCTTTGATTTTTGTATTTTTACTTTTCATTTTTATCTTAGTCTCTCGTGTCTGGGAGCATGTACGGTCCAACCGTACATCATAATATTGTTTTATGCACATTAAGCAGTTTTGTACCGCGTGCGCAATTTACTTCAGTTCGCGTTCGGTCTTCGCCGCGTGTACTCATTATCATCTTATATCACGTGTACTCATTATTATCATATATCAATAAAATTATACTTATCAACTCTATCATACTCTATCATTTAAAGTTGTCCCGTACAACTTGTTTGGACCAAATCAAATCTCAAATCGTCTTACGTAATAAATGAACAGCCCCTATGAAAAATCAAATCTCGCAGGTAGATAGGTGACGCACGACGCCATCGCGGCAGGCCGAGACGAAGATGGCGGGAGGAGCTTGACTCCTACCGAAAGGACTGGAGTAGCAAAAGACAAAATTGTGTGGAAGAGAGACTGGGAGGCCTCTATCCTGCAGTAGAAGGAGGTGGAGCGGCATAGCGCGTTGACGTTGACAATAAAGTGGACCAGCCCGACTGTCAGTGTCCACGTTTCGGCACCCTACATTATAATGGGCAGGACGCATTCTAACCTAGAACACGGTTAACCCACAAGGTCCAAAACACAAAATTACAGTCAAAAACAACGTTCACAAATCTCAGGCACACTGTAAACTTCAACATAACTTACATCCACGCTCGATTACACTCACAGCATGCATTCAATCAGTGACTACAGCAAACATGTAAATAGGTCAATGATTTCGGCCCCTAATGTGTTGACGGTTGGGCAAAACAGCGGAATCATAGCTGGGAGCCGGTATGCGATAGCAAACGTGGCTGGGGAAGTGTAATTGAGTCCTTATGTTAATTCTATTGGGTTAATCTTGCAGTGTATACGAATATGTGGTAGATGTAGGCATAAACGCATTTAGTAGATTGTCAAAATCAAAGAACAATTGAACATCTACAGTCCTTCAGGGGGATGCCCTAAGGTAGCCCGCAAAATTTAATTCTCTTACGTTTTTTGCGATTTGCAGGTCAGTGTCAAGTTGTATGTTGATCAAAATATGATTCCCGATCATAACAAATATGTTTTTACAGAATTATAATCATTAGAATCATCAACTCTCTAAGTTAGAATGGGCCTGAAATGTCTTGATTTCGTGAAATAATCGTGCAATGGGGTAATTTGGTCTAACTATTCACCTTTCTTTTACCACAGGACAATAAGAAAGACAGAATCTTGATTTGAAAGAGTTTCCATGGAGTTTTTTTGCCTGTTCTTCACCATAGGAACCTGTTACACTTTAGAATGGCCAAATAGCTTCATCGTGCCTATAATTGTAATAAATACTTTGAGTTGAAAGAATGCAAGAAAATTCTCATTTTATTGCTTTTTTATTAGTTCCGATATTGACGATAGTTTTGCAACTTTTGTGTTTAAATAAATAAAAGAACATGATAAAGACACTTCCTAGTAACAGCAACTTGCTACCAACTATTTGCAGCAATAACACGATGTTTAAACCCTAAGTTGCCAACTATAACTTCAAGTAACCAATGTTATAACTAATAGTCATGCTCAGGTATTTCATACCGCTACATTGCATGCAACAGGCATCAAGTTGCTTATGATCCTAACGGTAAGCAGAGTTACTATTAATGGCGAATTGCTATTTGAAACCATGGTTAACATGGAAGGTTGTATTTAAGTAGCTAATTATTTTGTTATATTATGTTAATTCCGCCCTCTCCTACCGACGACGCCACACGAGGTCCGTACTCCACAGGGGGTGCCCTTAGCATGTATTCGCTTAGTTTTTAAGTTTTTTAAGCCCTGGCTGGAGGCTTTAATTTATTGAGGCATCCACAGGCAAGTCCGGTTAAGCAGACGACAACCTCATAGGTTGAACTGCGAGAGGACATTAAAAAAAAAAAGTTATTATGTTTGTTAGTTATAGGTAATGTTGGATAGTTATCATTGGTCCGAATTTTCTGCTCCCAGCCTCAGTAATCAATGGTTGAAGTGAAGAATAGTGATATATGTACGTGTAGCGGTATCTACAACGCCACATGAGAACAACGCGTCATACTGATAACACGCAAAATTCTGCATCTCGCAAGCAGAGTTTACCGCGCAACTAGCATAGATACAACGGCCCGACATGAATCATCGGGCAGTTGCCCGCCAGACACAACACCCGTCTGGTCTGAGGATCCTCCCTTTTCTATGGAGGTTGAGTGGACTTTACACCCTGTTCCTCATACTTCTATACTTACAGAATCAATTTCTTTTAGTAGTAGCAAGAGCGGCTGCTCAGCACGGAGATCCGGGTTTGATCCCTGGTTCGGGCAGTGTTACTAATAATTCATTTATTTTTCAGACATGAAATTGATGGCAAAAGGTTCGTCCTCGAGGCGTTGCACGGCTCTTGCAACATTACTGTCGAAATGTTGATGCACATCACATCTCTTCCTATAATATTTTATGTATGATTTCAATCCTTACCTGTTACAAAACCTGGGTCAGAGTTGGATAAGCGATACAAGAGTATACATCGGAAGCGATCTTCAAGGGCGACTTAGAGCGATCAGTAGTGCAATTGTGTTTTATAATTATGATTGTTAGTGTTGTTTAATTAAAGTGTCATTTTTTGGTTATTAAATCGGCAGTTTTTATTGTCACGAACCCTAAGCTCGTAACAATATTAGTAGGATTCCAACACCAACAAAAATTCTCGTCCCCAAATCCGTCCCTACCTCCCTGACTCCGGTATGTCGGTCATTAGACCGCGAAATTAGCGCACAACCCTACATTGCTAATTGTTATTATTGTCGCTACCCGCTACCTGCCCCTCAGGAATGCCACCTATGTGCCATCATTGCCACTCCACACAATACGTCTAGCATTCACCAGCATTCACAAATGTGATTACTAATTGGGGTTTTGTGCAGCCCTAAATATTTTAGTGAGGGATCGTTCGAGTTCTTGTTGTTCGCGTGTATTGTAGGAGGGGTTATTTTCTGTCTGCTGTGATAGTAAGGCACTTTTACACTGTTAATAATTCTAAGAAAGAAGCCCACAGCTGGACATAAGTCCTGCAGACCGAATTCCGACAATGTCGGCCAGTCTCAGCGGATACTAGCTTTTGGCTTGGGATATATTATAGCGCACAAGTTTGTGTGCAGACACAGCTGCGTTCTCTTTTTCCTCACTCTCAAAATCCGATGGGACGGCAGCCCGACACGACTGGAGAGGACCAAGTCTGGACAAATAAGGTCCCCCCCAATCATCGCCACAGCGACCGTTTCTGTGCTCCTCGCATTTATCGAATCCAGTACGTACTCGTAGCTTGTAAACTTAAGACATTGATCTTCCATTTACATCGCCACCGCCATTGTCAGTGTGTTATTTCCGGAGCCAGGAGCCATCCTGGCCACATCCTCACTCCATCATCGCTACTCCAGACAATAATCTAGCATTCACAAATGTGATTACTAATTGGAGTTTTGTACAGCCCTAAATATTTTAGTGGTGACGATTATGGGAGTCTCGGGAGTCATTTTCTGACTGCTTTGGATGTTAGGCACTTATAAAGTGTATGTGATGGTTCAGTGCTAGATAACTCGGAGATAAGTCTGGGATAGTTTTGAAGTAGTAGCCCTACGTAGACTGATCTCGTTGCTTTGTTTTCCGGGCAATTTTCTGTAATAAGGAAGGATAAGGTAGAATAGTAAAATCGTAGAATATGTCAATGCCAATAAACATGTTGAATTCCCACAACAATCCGAGAATTTTTGAAACGAACCAGTTGATCGAAAGAGACATCGTGTTAATTGAATTTATTAAGATAATCAATGCAGGAAAAAACAATACTCTTCATCATGCAATATTGTAGCATAAACAACATAAGTTCTAAGCTATTATTACCAAAGCAATCAGTGAAAAAACAAACTACAATCACCATCCAAAAAAAAAAAAGAAAAAAAAAACAAAACACGACGCCAAATTACGATCCCAAAGCACCAATGTTTCACTACATACACATCTCCATTTCAAATGGAGTGTACTTGTCGAAAATATAAGAGAAAAACAAAAAAGTTTATTATCGATAGAGGCTCAATCTCGGCGAAAACAATACATGTATATACAGCCTACAGTGAAGGGATAATAAAGTATTGAAAATAGCGGGAAAAGTCCAATCAATATCTCATATTCTCGGGGGAAGGAGCCCTATCTTGGAGTATGGAGGTATGTACGGTATTTGTTAGGAGAATTTTTTGTGGTTTCGGATTAGGATTGGTGCTAAATTTATTGTTAAGACACAAAAAATATTTACGTGTGAAGAAAATTCATTGTTAGGATTTTAAAGGATTTTGGAAATATAGGGTTCACTTGATTATCAGTTCTGGGTCTAACCTTACAGAATGAGGATCTTTCCTTTTAATGAAATCATTTATAGAAATGATTTATTGTCTGTAAGTAGGTTTGCACAAACACTTTTACACGTCAATCATGTTTTTTTAAACTAGATGAGGTCGCCGAAACAAACCAGAGGTCACAGTCTCTTTTAAAGTCCAGAAAAAATCTTGGTCAGATCATGTGAAGATCATATAAAACATATTTCAGGCTACAAAGTCCTAAAGACAAACTATCATATTTAAAGTCTAAAGCAAAACTTGTGTTAATAAATATAGCTTAAAACTATGTTCAACAGGACCCACTCGAACTGGACCCGCGGGTCCAGTTGACGTAATCATATTTTGAACGTCATATTTTGAACGTGTCGACTGGACCCACTGCCCAATTTCATCATTAGTACAGTCACGGAGTAAAGCCGAATCTTTTAGTTTTATTTCTATGACCTAACTTGTCCTTGTGCTGTCCTGTGGTGCTTGTCTGCGGGTGCGACGGAACACGACGTCTTGCAGCCAAAAGTCTTTTCCATGATGACACATAATCAGCCTGTAATGATTCCACTGCTGGAACACAGGCCTCCTCTCGATAGGAGGGAGTGGGCCGCGAGACCAGTGCGGATTTGTATAATATGTCACATGCCTTTCAATTTTTGGTTCTAGGACATGCCGGTTTCCTCACGATGTTTTCCTTCACGTTTTCAGAGCAGTGGTGATGACATAATTTACACAAAGTAAAGCGCCTGTCTGTGTGGTGCCGGACTTAAAGAATAGCACCACCCCATACTTCCTGTGGGTGTCGTAAAAGGCGACTAAGGGGCGTACCGGAGAATGGGCAGCAGCGTTCTCTATGCATTCCACCACCATACCATACTGCGATCGCCAACCCGCCTGCCAAGAGTGGTGATTATGGCACCCCCCCCCCCTTTTAGGGGAGGCCTATGTCCAGCAGTGGACGTCTTTCGGCTGAAATGATGAAAGCGCCTGTCTGGGCTCGAACCCATGATCAAGGTTCTTGTCAAATTAACTGCTCTGCCTTTTACAGTCTACCGCTGGTCAGACCAAGACCTCACCCGTCGCACCTACCGCAGTTAGCCAATTTAATTAAATACTTCAATAAAATCTTTAAAACAATTTGGATTCCAATCAATCCTGATTGATATCTATAAAGGTGGTATCGCTAATCTTCTTTTATTGTTCATTAAAAAGGGAATAAAGCACTGCGGGCGGTAGTGCATAGCGAAATGGTCATAAAGTGGGCTGATTCAAATTCAACTGCTTTTTTAATGTGTACGCCGTAAAGTCTTGGAAGAGTCGTGAAGATATGCGGCAATCTCTTTCTTTGTTAATAGTGGAAGCTGATTGATGTAACATATCTAAGATAATTTGGAGAGCAGTGGTGGAGTTACGAGTTTTAATTAGTGGTAGGCGCTTTACTTCGTGCAAATAATTGCATCACCACTGCTCTCAAAACTCTGATCTTCTTCATAGGAATCTACTACGCTTTGCAATGGGCAACTAGCTTCATAATTCTGACTGAACGACTCCTTGACAATTCAAAAGTGCCTGTAAATGGTTTTGTAGCCGTATCTACAACGCACATGCGAACAACGCGTCATACTGACGTCACGCAAAATCCTGCATCGCGCAAGCAGAGTTTACCGCGCAACTAGCATAGATACAACGGCCCGACATGAATCATCGGGTAGTTGCCCGCCAGACACAACACCCGTCTCGTCGGAGGATCCTCCCTTTTTAGAGTATGAGTGAAGTTTACACCCTGTTCCTCATACCTCTATATTTTAATTGAAATAAATGGTTTGAGGTTGCGTTTTGGCCTTGACGCAAGTTAAGAAATATAGAAGCCATGATTTGCAAGCCAGTATGAGGCACGTAAGTGAGCTAGATAATGAAGATGATACCAATTACCTGTCGTTAGTTAGGCCACGGACTACCATCGTATTAATTAACCAGCCGCTGAAGTGTGAAATTGGCCTTTAATTATATCACACCCCCTATCGTACTTAGATGGTATATTTATGAGCTAATCTCGAGGAGTTTCTTAAGAACCCACTATTTTATTTTCAAACTTTGTTGCAAACCACATCTTCGATTATAATACCTAGTTTATAAAGATTAGATCAGTTGGACCTGCTATTATTACTTGGTTTTGGAATTAGAAGACTTTTTAACCGACTTCAAAATAAGGAGGATTTCGTCAAAATCGAAAGATCGAATCGATCGAGTTCGTTGGAATCTTTTTAGGGTTCCGTAGACAACTAGGAACCCTTATAGTTTCGCCATGTCTGTCTGTCTGTCCGTCCTCGCTTAATCTCTGTGACCGTTAGCACTAGAAAGCTGAAATTTTGTAGAAGTACGTATATTAGTTACGCCAACAAAGTGGTAAAATAAAATTTTGGAAAATATTTTTTTTTAGGGTAGTTCCCCTACATGTGAAGTGGGGATGAATATTTTTTTCATCATCTACCCCATCGTGTGGGGTATCGTTGAATAGGTCTTCTAAAATGGCTTTGGGGTTGCTAAAATTATTTTTCGATTTAATGCTGCATTTACGAAATATTAAAGTTTAAAGTGCAAATTTTTGTTCCAGTAGGGCGCCCCCCCCCCCCCCTCTAAAAGCTAAACTACTGGCTTAAAAATTCTCGATGATAGTGCATTTCATGAACTTTAAAGGAAAAGTATAGCGGTTAAGATAACTTTATTAGTTTAGCAGTAATAGTCGTTGAACTTGGGTGTTGGATAATTTTGTACCAAATACAAAGATGAAGTAGTTGCTTGTTTATAACGGGTAAAGACTTGGCCGGTTTTTTTATTTTATTGTTTGATAAATGATAAAGGAGTTTGAACATTTCCCTATTGAAGCTGGAAAGTGAAATTAGTCTCCACATCACCAGATTTTTCTTCAAAGCTCCAATAAAACTGGCATATAATAGAGAACAATTAAACAAACATAAAAGCGGCCAACACGAAGGCTTCCGTACAGGTATCACATGGCAAAAAAAAAGCCGAAAAAACACGTTCTTTGTATGGAACCCTATTTAATTTTTATTTAACTTTAATTTATTTTTATTATTTCTTGATATACTTACTAGAAATAGAAATACAAACTTAGACTGGAAAAATTTCAACTGCTACCTATTATGGTTCATGAGACTGACAGGCAGACGGACGGACAAGCGGACAGCGGAGGCTTAGTAATAGGGTCCTACTGGCACCCTTTGCGTACAGAACCCTAAAAACTGCCAGTCCACGTCAGTCGACATTATATACAGACAATTCTAATTTTTCACCTCTTTATCAGTGGTTGTAATGTGAATCATATCACTTGGTTTTAGTAGGTTTTTAAATTTTATTTTTTATTTATCCTTTTGATAGATTCTTATTTTGTAAATGTGAGGACTTTGTAGGCCTTGTAGACTTTAGATCTGTAGACCATTTTTTATTTTGTCAAGTACCTGGTAGTTGTTGACAGGCCTACGCTGTCCTCCCATACCTACTGTAATTTGAAAGCATTGTAAAAGCCAATTATTTTTAAAAAGAGTAACCGTCGATTACTGGTTCTTCTTGCTGGTTCTTCTCCATAGGAAACGACCAATTGGAACCGTGCACCTAGCTTCTGACGTTTCATAAGTGCCCATGTAGGTTTAAGTGAAATAAAATATTTTGATTTTGACGAGATATTTGAAAAACTATGTCCGGTAGTACTGAAATAAATAAAAAAAACTTAAAATAGACTTATTACCATGACCATTATTTCCATTCAAAAGAATCAATGAACTCATAAAATAACTACAAACATCGAAATCATTTAACATCATTTAGTTTTAAGCTTTTAGCACCCTAATTTAACATTTTAGAGGTTTATAACTAGTCTATATAACTTCCTACAAATTGAAGGATGCCGCCATCTTGAAAACCGGTACTTACAGGTTATTACAAAAAAAAATAATATTTAAAGTTTTGCAGTCACAATAGAAAAGGAATAAAAATGCTTATACGCATACTGCTAGCATATAATCAGCCTATAGTGTTCCCACTGCTGGGACACAGGTTTCCTCGGTGAGAGATAGTGGGCCATAATCCACCACGCGGGCCCAGTGCGGCTTGATAGATGTGGCATGTCTTCGAAATTCTGGTTCTAAGACATGCCGGTCTCCTCACGGTGTTTTCCTTCGCCGTTTGAGATAGACATGGATAGATCTAGCTCGTGAGGCGAGTGATAGAAAAGAGCTAGCTCTTTTCGATTGACGTCGCTCTCGCTCACTCACTGGCTCGCTAAATAGTAATTCGTGTTTAAGTAAGTACGACGACGACGAGATTTCGACGATGATTAGCGACGTCAATCGAAAAGAGTTAGCTCTTTTCTAACACTCGCTCACGAGCTAGAGCTACCCATGTCTAGTTTGAGAGCAGTGGTAATGAAAGTAAAGACACAAAGTAAAGTTCCTGCCTGGTTTCGAACTCACGACCTACAAGTCGTAAGTCGGGGCCGATACCGCTGGGCCGGTCTCTGCTTACACACAAACTACGCCAATAGATCAAAACTAATCAATTGTTCTTGAATTCTTTATTGTTTTCCTTGTGTGGTGTTTTTGGAAGAGGCAAAGGCAACTCTGTCTCAACTCTCGTCCCAAGGGTGCCGTGATGATAGACGAATAAGGAAAAGTGGATGGGCTGTAAAAGCCAAGGAGCGTATACCTCATGCATCATATTCTGGAAATCTGAGTGATGAGTGGTCTATTCCCTAAGCACGAAGTCCTTCGTTTTTATTATTTAGTTCGATATTATTCCCGTGCCGTGCCTCGGAAAGTACGTTAAGCCGTTGGTCCCGGCTGTCATTCGTGGATCTTTTGACCGTCGTTACGGGTAGTCAGGAGCCCGAAAGTCTGACAACCAGTCTTACCAAGTGGTATTACTATTGTTTTACCCAGTAATTGGGTTGTGGATGTCAGATAGGCAGTCGCTCCATGTAAAATACTGGTATTCAGATGCATCTGGTTACACTGGAAGCCAAACCCAACATAGTTGGGAAAAGGACAGACAGATGATGATTTAGTTCGATATTATTACTTACTCGGGGCTCGTGGCACTTAATAACAGCCGCACCGGTCGATTAATCAGGTTAAGCTTCTCTTGCCACGGTCGGGTCGTGGATGGGTGACCATCTTTACATACCGAGTTGCCTCCGTGTATTACATGATGGTATAACCAAGTAAAAGATCAATATGTACCCTGTCGGGCACGGCAAAATTAGGAGAGAGGAGAAAGCAATTCAAGCAATGCTAAATAGCAATTCAAGCAATTCAATCATACTAATATTATAAATGTGAAAGTTTGTGAAGATGTTTGGATGTTTGTTACTATGTCACGCGTAAACCGTTGAACAGATTTGGATGAAAATTGGCACATGGATAGACTATTTCCTGGATTAACACATAGAATACTTTTAATCCCGATATTCCCACGGGATCGAAACTTATGGGGGTGAAACCGCGGGGCGCTGCTAGTATTATTAGAAATTATTAGCTGTGTTGCATTGGGTGTATAATTATGTATATACATGCATATATATATAAGTGTGTTTTCCTCATCATTATTATCATCTGCCTAGGCTTTTCCCAACTATCTTGTAAATATTCTTATTTCTGAAGTTTTTGGTGTTTTGCAAATAATCCTGTATAAGTAAGTAACGAAAACTAATGAAATCAATAATTTATTTAAAAAATTGATATTTTAGATCGAATAGTAGGAGTTTTAGAGTAAAAATTGAAACAAAATTATCTTTAGTTGACTATGTATTTACGCTGATTTGAAACTACAACATATATTTTTATTCGATCAATACAAAGAATATTTGATTATTTACGGTTAAATCAAAATTGGTCAATTTAGAATATCCAAATTAAAATTATGTTTCATTGCGTTTTAATCACATCACTAGCAGAGATAGTGTGGCAACATTTTTTAACGAAATGACAGTAAGAAGTGTCATTTTACTGCAGCTAATTAAAACTCGGATTATAGTTAAAAGTGCTTGTTTGAGAAAGTACAAGAGATATCTAGCTAGGTGCTTAATTATTTTAGTCACCAAAGCAGCATTGCTGTAGATATTCGGTTTGGATGTAGATGTGTGAAAGTTTTGGTTGAACTTTGTTCGTGAATTTAGACGTTGTTACAGTCACGAGAAACATTTACGCAAGATTCAAAAGCGATTTTCTCCTAAAATATTGACAGTATAGTGTTACGAGCGTAATGTGTAACTTTTGACCTTCTTTTTCTTACATTTTTTACTTTTTTTGGATTTCATAATGTTAACCCAAATTAGTATCCAGTATGAAAAGTAGCCTGTCCTCCAGGTCTCAGGCTTCCTATCTGTCAATTTCATAATTATGGATCGGTTCAGTGGTTTTAGGCATGAAAACATTAAGAGCGTTTACGCTGTACGGCGTTTATGCTGTACGAAATTTCTTATTAAAAAAAAAGATAACTGGAAATCTCCGTTTCTATAGAAAATTTAAAATCGGTCTAATTTGGCTGTTACACTGTTTTTCGCAAATGTTCTCTACTAACGTTTTAGACTTTTGTATCCTGCTTATGCGTATGAAGTTTCATTAAAATCAGTTCATTCATTTCGAAAAATAAGGGCTTGAAAGTTTGTGTGAAATGCCGTACGGCGTATACACTCTTAACACATTTGACAGAGACTCTTTCGCATTTTGTAATATTAGTATGGAAATTATGGGTGTAAGCAAGGATTTGACTTATGGTAGGTAGGCGCGACGTGACTCTTTTAGCACAATTTCTATGAAAATTTCTCAGAAATCAACCGCCACCGTCGCGTCGCGCCTATCTGGGGACCCTTTACGAATCCATAGTGTTACATATCTTTCATCTTGAAAGTACCTATCTAGTTAATCACATTCACATTCACCACCGTTCACCTACACATTCACCACCATTCACCTACACATTCACCACCATTCACCCACACATTCTCCACACACCCTTTGACTGCTTTTGTTGTGTTATTTAATTTGTTTCTTTTATTTATTTATTTTTGGTTTTATTTGTTTAATTGCTTGTTTAGTAGAATCACATGTTGCCTGCCTGTTTATGATGCAGTTTTTTTTCTAAAACCTACTTCAGGCACCAGCTCTCACAATGTGAATGTACCTATACAGTTCAAAACTGTAAAGTGCTACAAAAACATCGTGAGAGAAAATAAAATAACCTTATTATTACTTATTATTAATCAAACTAAGAGATAAAACGAAAACTAAGCAATTACAGATTGGTCTTTTAAAGAAATTTCTCTGGCAAGGGGTTGCGATTAGCACTAGAAGCTTTTAAATAATATAGATAATATACACGGAGCTTTATGCAGTTAATCAGCTGCTGCAGACACAGTTCCAGGAAACAGGGAGACGTTACACAGGGATAACAGGCTACAGGGAAGTGGGAGAAGGTACACTCAACTGAAGGATCACCGGGTGTTGAGGCGCAGCTTGAGAAAGGCCTATATCCAGCAGTTGACGAAGGTTAGCTGCCATTAAAAGTAAGTATAAAAAAAAAAAACGTTATCTGGAAACGAGGAACAAATTGGTAAGGTCAGTTTATTGAAAAGAAAATCGTTATTTCACTTATATTGTATAGCGTCTGTATAGTTGTCTTCTTCTTTCGAAAGCCAAATTACTGACGACTGAAAGAGAGAAATCGGTGTGAAACTATTCATCTGATATAATAAGTTTATTAGTAAGGGGCTAGCCTTTAGTCTTGATGAAGCTGGCGAACCTTTGAGGGAAAGAGGGGCGAAACCGTATTTTTAAGAATGTTAGAATTTCTATCTCAGTCGCGGATCTGACAAAAATATCTCGAATTTAGGTACAGTCAACACAACAAAGGAGATAAGTATACAGGAGCGTCGGATATAGTTGAAGTTTACTAAGAAACCGACGGATGTTTTGGACTGTAATTTAATTTACTAAATGAGCTGTTGGTTTTCTATTAATAAAATTAAATTTTATTCGAGAACATCCATCGGTTTCTTAGTAAACTTCAACAATATCCGACGCTCCTGTAGGTATACTTATCTCCTTTGTTGACTGTACATACATTTTTGACAGAGATGGTTGTTGAGATGAGGTTCCGACTGGATTTTGAATCACACTAATATTATAAAGGCGAAAGTTTGTGAGTGTGTGTGTGTGTGTTTATATGTTTGTTACTTCACGTTCTAACGGCTGGGCCAATTTTGATACAATTTTGTACACAGATAGCTGACACCCTTGATTACCATATAGGCTTATTTTTATCCCGAGTTTCCCACGGGATCAAAACTTATGCGGTTGAAACCGCGGGACGCAGCTAGTGTAAATACGCTATAATTATGGTCGAATTCACATACATTTTTGACAGTGATGATTGTCTCCGAGATGAGGTTGCGACAGGATTTTGAATCTTTTTAAATATGGTATACGGGAGTGGTTTCTAAAGGTACAATAGGCATGGTTCTTTTCTAACTATTAGTGGATGGATTATGGAAACATTGGCTTAAATTCCATAACTACACAGGTATTAATGTTCAAAAACACTATATTGAAAAGGGAAGAAAAGAAGAGGAAGGGTAGATACGGTCCTCACACGGAGCAAATCTGCGAAGCCTATCTTTCTAATAACTGATTTTGAACCGGTTACATTAAACCTTCTGTTCCCCCGAGTTACCATGGCGGCACTAAACAAAAAGAAGATAAAACCAAGACAACTATTATCACGTGATAAATTGCGCGAGTGAGTCAGGATACTGTTTGCTTCAGTTCTTTAAAACGTGCGACTTTACTAGTACTTAAGATTTTAAACAGAAATCAAAATATACGAGGGTCATTTAGTAATTAGATTCAGTTTATTAGAGAGTCTGGTTGTAAAATATCAACGTGTCAGTGATTTAATACGAGTATCTCCGTGCACAGTGCGTAATAAAATTCTCAGAGCAGGTGGTGGCAGGTTGATGGCCCAATGGTAACGGTCGCATTTTACGAGTTGTAGGTCGTAGGTTCGAACCCAGACACTTACTTTGTGTACATTTCACAGTGAGGAAACCGGCATGTCCTAGAACCAAAAACATCGAAGACATGTGACATCTGACACACACCCGCACTGGGCCTGCGTGGTAGATTAATACAAAATTCACGCAGACCATGCCGCGGGCAGCAGCTAGTTTCAAATAAATCGACCTTTACAAAGTTTTGAACAGACTCTGCACCTATATATCGCGTTATTATGAAAATTCAGATGTTTGTTTTAGATTACTTTAAAATTCATAATCCATATGCAATAAAGATTTTCTGATACTAAAATACCGAAGTACTTCTCCATCTGTACCATAATGCCCTTGGAAGTTGGGTAGGACTTTGGAGTGGGATGCTACCTGTGTCGACACCATACAGGTCGACACCCTTGCGCCATCCCATCTTCCTAGCACGGTGGGCTGTGCTGGGGCGGCTGCTGCAGGAGCAGAAAACCTCAAAAGGCGCAAATATATCAACCTTATTGGGAGCTATATGTTTGAGCCGCTTGGGATTGAAACACTAGGGCCTTGGGGTCCGAGTGCTCATCGAGTATTTCGGGACATCGCCAAGCGGTTGGTTGACTCTTCACGTGACCAGAGGGCTGGCCTATTTTTAGCCCAAAGAATACATTGCCATCCAACGTGGTAATGCTGCCAGCCTTTTGGGCACTTGTGCCATTGATAGCGATGCGGACGAATTTTTTGATGCCCGATGAGCTCCTGTTTTTTCTTTACCTTTTTTTTATATATACTTGTATATACTATATAATATGTATATTCTATATAAGTACTAACGTTGAAGAGTTTGTTTGTTTGAACGCACTAATCTCTGAAACTGCTAACCGGATTTGAAAAAATATTTTTAAGGATAGCCCATCAAATGCAATAATTCAATTCAATTAATTTTAAGCAGGAAAATTTACCAACTCATCATCTGCCTAGTCTTTTCCCAACTATGTTGGGGTGGGCTTCCAGTCTAACCTGCTGCAGCTGAATACCAGTATTTTACAAGGAGCGACTGCCTATCTGACCTCCACAACCCAGTTACTGGGTAATACGATACCCCTTGGTAAGACTGGTTGTCAGACTTTCGGGCTTCTGACTACCCGTAACGACTGTCAAACATCCACAAATGACAGCCGGGACCAATGACTTAACGTGCTTTCCGAGCCACGGAGGGGTCACGCACGGTATGAAAAGATGGTCACCCATCCACATGCCAACCGCGGCAAGCGTAGCTTAACCTGATCGATCGACCTATGCGGCTGTTATTATTTAGCCACGGGCCCCTCATTTATATTTAATTAGCTGCGTCCTGCGGTTTCACCCCCGTAAGTGTTAATCCCATGGGAATATCGGGATAAAAAGTAGCCTAATGTTAATCCAGGGTATAAGCTACCTCCATACAAAATTTTATCAAAATTGGTCCAGCCGTTTGAGCGTGAAGAAGTAACAAACATATAAACACACACACACACACACACTCACAAACTTTCGCCTTTATAATATTAGTGTGATTTACCAACTAATAAACAGAAATACGGCTTAAATTCACAAGATACAGCAAATGAAATAAAAACAGAAACTCGTAAAGTAAAAGGTAAGTAATGTGTTTTCATTGAACCTGAAACTTACGATGTCTGATTAAAAACAAATTATCTGGGATAATTAACGGCTGGTGCTCGTATAAGTAATACTTGGAGGATCAGTAATTATTGGGAAATCATTATGCTGTTGATAATTACAATTACTGAGAGCGAGTATGATTCACTTACGTTTTATTTTAATGAATCGTTTTTTTAACATTTATTTTCTTAAAAAACATTTTACTAAATTTCACATTTATGACATACCCCTTTATCATGTTACTTTCGACCCACACTGTGTTACTTTCGCCCTGGCTTCAGGGTCGAAAGTAACAATCAATTATTTTTTTTAATCTCTGTAATTCACAATAAACAGCGAATAATGAGGTAAGTTTTAATACAAATTTGTAGAGCAAAATCGAAGTTTATAGGTGGCTATATTAATTTCATCAAAAATATGCTAACTAGCTGGGAACCACTGCCAAAGTACAAAGTGTTACTTTTGTACCCCGTCTCCCTTACTCGCATCGTACAATCTAGATTAATGTTCAGACGCCAGCACATCAAGCTACTACTACAGTCTGTCAAATTTCTTTAATAGATATTCAACTTTATCGCTAAAGTATAAGGTTCAAAGTTGATTGGGAAAATTTGACAGTTTCGGGTAGCTTGATGTGCTGGCGTCTGTACAATGTGGAGACAACAGTACGACTCAAACTCTAACTCAAAGCATTTATTTCAATTTAACCATTTACAGGCACTTTTGAATTGACAAAAATAAATAGTCGGTCAGACAGTTGAAGCTTGCCCATTCCAAAACGTAGATCTCTATGGAGAAGAACCTACAAGGAACTCCAAGGACACTCTTTTAAACCAAGATATTATAAAATCCTGGGTACATTATTCTTAACACAACAATAAATAAAAATACTAATACATAAGTTATAAGAGTATTTTGGATTCACACTAATATTATAAAGGGCGAAAGTTTGTGAGTGTGTGTGTGTGTGTGGGGGTGTGTTTTTATGTTTGTTACTTCTTCACGCTCAAACGGCTGGACCATATTTGATAAAATTTTGTATAGAGGTAGCTGACAACCCTGGATTAACATATTATAGGTTACTTTTTATCCCGATATTAACATGGGATCGACATTTACGCGGGTGAAACGGCGGGAAGCAGCTAGTTATCAAATAAATCCTAGCATTGAAATGAAAAAACTGACTTTTTCAAACAAACTACAATTAGTAGTGATGGACCGACTATAGGTTTTGCCAATCTTTGACTAGCTATACCTATAGCTAAATAATCAATTGGATCAACTATATCCAATAGTTTAATGAGCACCTACTCACTAAACTATTGGATATATTTGATCCAATTTTCGTGTGCAGACTGGGAAATTAATCAAGAAAATTAAATTAATCGGCATTAGACATCATCATTATCATCTGCCTGTCGGCTTCTGCTCTAACCGGATACAGAGGAATACCATTAATCGGCATTTTAATTTTATTGTCGTCTTGTCGTCTCCTTCTTGTAGTCCATAGGGTATTCTGAAGAGTTCAAGATAGAAGCCGACTCTTGTAATCTGAAGTATGAATTCATAAAACGAGAGAAGTAGCTGTTTATCAGACGCCCAAATACGTCAACCGTTTCGTACGGTCAGGCTGTGGATGGGTACTTTAGGAGTCGCTCATAGTATAATATATAGTATAGCATAGTTTTTATTTTATTTTTTACTTTATATTATATTATTTCAATTTAATTGATTTTAGTTTAGATATATTTTAGTTTTTGTTTTCCTGTCTTGCAATAATCCCTATGCAATAATCGCTACCGTATTTAATTGATCTCACACTGTTAGTATTTTGTTTAGTTTGATGTCACGCTGATGGCAATGTACTCGTATATTATAAGTTTATTTTTTATATTTTATTTTTTATTCTAATATTATTTTAGATTAGTTAAATTTTAATTTCTCTTTCCCTGTCTTGTTATAATCACTATGCCACTATGTACCACTTTAAAAATGTGCAACACTGACTCCCAAGATATAGGCAAACACCTAGTTTGGGGGTCACCGTCTATTCTCTCCTTGTACAAGTTGTGACTAATAAATAATTTTGAATTTATTTGAATTTGAATAAAAATACGGATAGCCAGCAGCTAGTCTGGAAGTTGGAGAAGACATTGCTATTAAGAAACATACATTGTTATTATTGCAAAACACAGATGATTATGATTAGGTATCTCCTTCAACTGAGAGAGAGAGAGAGAGAATCTACGTATCATTCCCCTTTTCATCACCATGCACAACTCCACAGCAATCTATATACAACATTATTTTTAGTAAGTATATGCGAAACCCGAAACACGTGTCTAGTATTTTTATGTAAAGAATCTATGTACAAAATTTCAAAACTGTATCATGAAAAATCACAAAGTTACAAGCTTGTTAAGTTAGGTACCTGTTTGTCCATACAAAACACACACCCGCGCCGCTCGCGTCGCGCCATTGATAATAATACCTAGGTACCTAACCGTTCGGCGAGGAGATTGCATAAGTTACTTAGTGTCACTCGGTGTTCAACTTTTAACCTTTTTTAAACATTTTTGGGCCAAAATATAACATGGGGTAAAATTTATTGGAATCGATTCAGTTACTTATTCTGAACAAACTATATTCAGGTTGCGCATATACTAAAAATAACGTTGTATAACCCGCATCAACGAGTCCACACACTTGTGGTTCTTAAAGTTGCCTGAGTAATGAGAATTGTTTAGAAGAATACCGTTGTTGGCAACATAAACAAAATGTTCATGATCTGAATAAAAGTAATCCTAAGCCCAGGCTTGCCCAGACGCGTTTTTTCCGCGGCGATTTTTATTCGCGCATTGGATTTTCAACATACTGTTTAGCGACGAGAGTTCAAAATCCGACAGTGCTTTTTTTGACGCGCTGGGATGCGCGCTGTTGGATTCTCAACTCTCGGCTCAACATCGAGAGTAGAATATCCAGTGCTCGATAAAATCCCGCCGCGATAGTTTTCGGTCCGTGCTTACGTGGGCTAATACTGTATAATAGGTTGTATTTAGTTTACCTTAGCATTCAGGCTAGGGAACTATTGTTTAGGAGATTGGAGAAGTAATATAACAGGAATTATAGGAAAAAACTTTCACCCTTATTGTGTGAATTGGAAGGCTGTAGTTCCGGTAAAAACCTTGGCATATGGCATATCAAGGATTTTAAATCGCCATGTGGCAAGGAATAATTTTTAAAATATTTTATTTGAATTTAAACTATAATTGAAACATACTAAAATACTAGTTTTTTTTTTACTTCGACAACATTTTAATGTTATCATGGAGTGTTTAAAATAATAATAATAATATGTACATTTATAAGAAAAAAAAAAAATAATAATAATAATCATAGGGCATCAAAAAATTCGTCCGCATCGCTGTCAACAGGAACAGTGCATAAAAGGCTAGCAGCATTGCCTCGTTGAATGGCAATGCTAATTCTTTGGCCAAGAAATAGGCCAGCCCTCTGGTCACGTGAAGAGTCGACTAACCGCTTGGCGATATCTTGAAAAACCAAGTGGGCACTCGGACCCCATGGCCCTAGTGTTTCAACCCCAAACGGCTCGAACATATAACTCCCAATCAGGTTGGAATATTTTCGCCGTTTGAGGTTTTCTGCACTTGCAGCAGCCGCTCCAGCACAGCCCACCGTGCTAGGAAGATGAGATGGCGCAAGGGTGTCGACACATGTTGCATCCCACACCAAAGGTCTGCCTAACTTCCAGGGCATTATGGTCATCCCGTCTGGTCTCTTCCCATCGTCGCGTGCTAGGCCGTTGGGTTCTAAAACAGCTGGCACCCCGGTGACAAGAGCACGACGGATGATGTCATTAATGCTGGCGTGCCGTGCTATCCGGCCTGCGCTCCTACTGCAAGATAGGCCAACTATAATTTAAATTCGCTGGCAATAATAAGATATAACTATAGTAACCAACCTAATTTATATGTAATAAGGAATTTTTTTCTTACATTTTATTGCGGGAGACCCGTATCGGCTACCGAATGTGCAGGTTATGTTGAGCAGATTTATCTTTATAAATATACGGTGTTTTTCGGTTTTGTCCCAGATCTCTGGAGCTGGCAGTTTTTACAGCACGGGTGCTGCTTCCCCCCAAGAAGGTTTCGACCAGTCTAAAACTTTAAATTAGACATTTAAATATAGTTTCATAACCTAAATTATTCATTTGTACACAATATATAGATATGTCGTCGTCGTCCTCGAAAAGGGGGGCCAGTGTTCAGTTTAAGGAAAATTGATGGCAAAGGTTTTTTTTTTTAAACTTTCACTTTTAGTGTAGCAATTTAAAAATCAAACTATAGTTGCCTATAGTTTGATTTTTAATTAACCTTAAAATGGAATACAATAAGACTCTAATTCCCAGACATGCCACCTCCACAGGCCTCATTCCTCCACGTTAAGCAGGATCAAGTTAGCAAGTTGAGGGTCATCAGTTATTCAATGGGGTCCGGGCTCGCGACGCAACGTACTTGTTTAATACTTAGTTTCACTTAATACTTCGCTTAATTAAATATTTGTTTGTACTGTCTAGTGTCTGGATGTCTTGAACTGTGAAATTTTGGACCTATATGGAAGTTGTTGTGGAGATGTTTGTGAAAAATTTAGTCTGTCGAAGTACTTCCAATAGTATGAAAAGAAATGTACAGTCAACAAAAGAGATAAGGATGCAGGATCGTCGGATATAGTTGAAGTTTAGTAAGAAACCGATGGATTTTGTCGACTGTAACTTGATAAATGAGGTGTTTGTTTTCTATTAATAAAATTAAATTTTATTCGAAAATATCCATCGGTTTCTAACTAAACTTCAACTACATTCGACGATCCTGCATACTTATCTATTTTGTTGACTGTACCTAATGTCCACCAACCCGCGCTGGGCTTGGGTGGATTACGATTACGGCGCACTCCCTCTCACAGGGCTTGTGTCCCATCAGTGGGAACATGATAGGCGATTTTGTTATTCTTCGTAGAATGAAGATAGAAGTGGTCAAGTTAGTGCTGTTTAAAGGATTTGGTTGCTCCTGAAATGACCGGAAAACGAGATTATCCAATTATGTCATAAATTCAAAAAAGGGCGAGTCTATTGCCGGACACGACATCGGTAATCGTCATCATCATCATTTCAGCCAAAAGACGCCCACTGCTGGACATAGGCCTCCCCCAAGATTCTCCACTTCGACCGGTTCAGTGCTTCTCGCATCCAACGGGCTCCTGCTACCTTCACAAGGTCGTCGGACCACCTTGTGGGAGGCCTTCCGGCGCTACGTCTTCCAGTACGCGGTCGCCACTCCAGAACCTTTTGGCCCCATCGGCCATCTGTTCTGCGAGCAATATGCCCTGCCTACTGCCACTTAAGTTTGGCAATTATTGACAATTCTTCGGGATATCGGTAATATACTTTATCAATCATTTCAACCCTGCAGCTAAGCACAAAGAAGCTACGCTTGGGCTAGAAGTTAGTACCTTATGGGGGATCCGCTAGGGTAGCCCGCGAAATTAAACTTTAATTACATTTCGCGGGCACATTACGTTACATTTCCTGACGCTTTCGCCTTAACTTCACCAGTGGCAATTAACAACACTGTTGCTACATGCTTACCTAACAGAGGGTTGATTCTCGTAATTTTAAGAACATTCACAGTCTGATCTCTCAGTTTCAATCTGTCAAAAATACCTCTAATCACCCCACATTTTTGACAAGTTTTTGACATTTGTTTGTCGCCGAGATAAGACTGATTAGATTTTGAAAGTTTTTAATTATGAGAATTGACTAAGGCGACCTTTATTACTTTCCATCAAAAGAACAGTCAGCTTAATTATCAACCTTACGTTCACATATTTCCATTTACCGTTTACTATATCCTTTTGATAGATTCTTATTTTGTAAATGTGAGGACTTTGTAGGCCTTATAGACTTTAGATCTGTAGTCTGTCATTTTCTATTTTATCAAGTACTTGGTACTTGTTGACAGGCCTGCGCTGTCCTCCCATACCTACTGTAATCTGGAAACATTGTAAAAGCCAATTATTTTTAAAAAGAGTAACCATGTAGTTTCTTGCCGGTTCTTCTCCATAGGAAACGACCAATTGGAACCGTGCACCTAGCTTCTGACGTTTCATAAGTGCCCATGTAGGTTTATGTGATATAAAACGTTTTGATTTTGATTTTGATTATAGAATGTCACATACCACTACTCATCCAATACAGGCTGAGCTTTTGGGTATGCTTCAGGATGTGCTTTTTCACATAATTTTTAGCATTTTCCTTTTACAATAAAATGTTACATAGCACTACTCATCCAATACAGGCTGAGCTTTTAGTTGTGATTTTTCACATAATTATTAGTAGGTATTTTTCTTTTACAATGAAATGTCACATACCACTACTCATCCAATACAGGCTGAGCTTTTAGTTGTGCTTCAGGATGTGCTTTTTCACATAATTATTTCCATTTTCCGTTTACTATAGAATGTCACATACCACTACTCATCCAATACAGCGTGAACTTTTGGGTGTGCTTCAGGATGTGGTTTTTCACATATTTCCATTTCATCATCTGCCTAGCCTTTTCCCAATAATGTTGGGGTCGGCTTCCAGTCTGACCGGATGCAGCTGAATACCAATTTACATTTACCGTTTACTGTAGAATGTCACATAGCACTCCTCATCCAATACAGGGTGGCACATCGTCGCGCATCTTCTTATCCTGGATTCAGTAGGTACATGATTCTGTACCCGCCTGCGTTAAAATATTTCGTCGGTTAATAGAAAAAAAAAGATTGCTGTTCCATACATATTGACTGCCTAGGTATAGTTATACTTTTCTATGAAACAGCTGATTTTTTTTTTTTGATATGTAACTGACGAAAAATGTTTACACTACGATTATGTATATGACGGAGAAGGTACGTCTCTCTCGTTAACATCAGTCATATTTTAATGGCACTGATTTAAAGAGGCAGTTGTAAATAGCGGTTTAGGTATGTTAAAAATTATAAATGGCACGTTTAATAACTAGTTCAGCAGTTAAAACTAAGCAGTAAAGTAAACAAAAATGAGTAATAAAAAATAATGAAATGGATCAGTGAATATATAAAATAATTAAATGCGCGGTAAAAATTATTGAACGAGCGGTTACGTGTGGGCAGTAATAAATCGGAATTTGTCGGTAAGAAATCTCATTCTAAGCAATTCTATAAACAATGAGGTGGTAAAGTAGTTTTGGGTGTGTAGTCGACGGAACGCCGCTTCGCGGGGCCCCTATTTCTGTCTACAGGGTTTAAAGGAACCTAACACGAAGGGGATGACGGGGGCTCGTTCGCTCACTTTGCTCGCTCACTCGAGCCCCCGAACCTAACCTGTCCGAGTCGGGGTGCCCCAAGTCCCGAGCTCGCTTCGCTCGCTCTTGCATCCTAAGTTGTCGTTACAAATATCGGCAAGTCCCGAGCTCGCTTCGCTCGCTCTTGCATCCTAAGTTGTCGTTACAAATGTCGGCCCAACTAACGGACATTTACCTCTCTTTTCAATGAATTTGAGTTCGGGTGTCACCGCTCGCTATGATCTGCCGAACTATTTATCGAACCGCTCATTCCATCATTTTTACCGCTCATTCAGTTATTGGACTGCTCAATTATTTTTAGAATTGACATTGTATGATAAAATAACCGACTAATTGATTTTTTATTACTGTCCATGTTTTACTGTCGCAATAATTAATCAACCGCCATTAAATTAAATAACTGCTCAATATGTTTTTCAAATGAATAATTCATCATAAGAGTTAACATCTCGAATATTTAAATACCAGCTCAAAAAATTAGTTCCCTATTTTATTTATTGTGGGCGTACTATGGGTAGTGTTGGTTATTGTGCAATTCGTCCGTTCGAAGTTCAAATCAAATCACACACTTACACGACACAACTAGATACGGAACGCGCGACAGTTTCTGAGCACATGTACATAGTCCGTACGATTTCCAATGGTCAATAGCCGCACCACGCCCTTGTTGTAGTAGTAGTTCTCGTCGACTCGCTCGAAATCAGGCTAGACTCTGTCGAGCGCCGTTTTGCGATGGATGGCGTCCCGAATAGTCAAACGAACGTAAATCCGACATATAAAATGTGTTTTTTTGATATCCCATAACTCTAGCCTGTGATGTCCTACTGCAGGGCAAAGGCCTCTCTACTCTGTTTCCACTTCTCTCTGTTCAAAGCTGCTAAGGACCAGTTCTTGTTGAAGGAGTCCAGCTCATCCCGCCATCTCCGTCTGGGCCTGCCACGATGTCGTTTGCCATTAAGAGGGACCCACTGGGTCGTAAGTTTGGCCCATTGTTCGTCTGACATGCGGCAGATGTCTCCAGCCCAGTTCCATTTTAGCGTGGCAGCTTTCCAAGTGACTTTATACGTAAGAATAATAAAAAAAAGTCCTAGAATATGTGGTCTAAAAATGCATAGTTTTGAAGATATCATGTATCTAAGTTTCATTGATAAATACGAGTAGGTAATTCATTTTCATTCAACCCAATCATTGATATTTAAAGCATTTGGTCTTTACACGATCTGACCAAGATTTTGTCTGGACATTAAAAGAGACTGTGACCTCTGAGTTTGTTTCGGCCTTTCTTCTCAGAGTAGTCAGATAGGAAACGCCGACCACATCTAGTTTAAAAAATATGATGACGTGTAAAAGTGTTTGTAAAAACCTACTTACAGAAAATAAATCATTTATCATTTATAAGAAAATGCGACGATGTCATATTTCACGTAAGGGTGTTTTACAGTAATAATCGTGACTTTGTCGAATTATTTATATGAACAATGAAAAAAAAAATTATAATTGCAAATAATTCATATTATGCCAGTTGATTCTTTGTTAAGGTCTGATTCATACTCTAGAGTTATGGGATATAAAAAAAACTGGCCAAGTGCGGGTCGGACTCGCACACAAAGGGTTCCGTACCACAAGGTTTTTTTCGGCATTTTTGCGCCGAAAAAAACACGTTTGTTGTATGGGAGCCCCCCTTAAATATTTATTTTATTTAGTTTTTAGAATTTGTTGTTATAGCGGCAACAGAAATACATGAGAATTTCAACTGTCTAGCTATCGTGTTTCTTGAGATACAGCCTGGTGACACATAGACGGACAGACGGACGGACAGACAGCGAAATCTTAGTAATAGGGCCCCGTTTTTACCCTTTGGGTACGGAACCCTAAAACAGCTTGTATATTATGATGTTCTGAATTCTTGGTTACAGTGTACGTACTCGTCGATGTTAGTGCCATCCTGTACAGTGTACACGTTAACCCTATTACATGTCACATGTCTGACATAGTTGGGATTCCGTCAGCATTGCGGTCGCGCCGCGGCGATCAGTTGTGGTCACATACCGGTCGCGGTCGCTACTCCTCGTCACTGAATGTACTGATTGATACTGCTGCTTATTTCAGTTATGTTGTGTTGTTTGTTATGTATGTAAAATGTGATAGGAAGTTTGAATGTTATGGTTCTCGGTGTAAAAGTGAACCACACACAGCCGCCGCGGGAGACGCTCCGGGTGTCGGGAGCCGCGCGACGACACTCGGCCACCGCAGCGGGCCTGCGGACGGAGGGTAATGGGTAGCTCACCGTCCGATCAGGACCAGGCCCGTGCCGGACGGCGCGTACGTGTTCCACGCGCGCCTCAAAGAGATGTCAGCATCAACGAAGCCTGCCGGGACAGTGGGATTGTCCGAAAGGGTTACCGCTGGCCCGGAACATAAAGGGCTAAGGAAGGAACACGGGTGGGTTTTAGTCAGTAAGAGTCTGACACTCCCTTCCGCTCCGCCCAGAGCGGGAGGGGTCATTTGAGGATTTCCCAGCCAAAAAAAAAAAAAAAGACACTGTTAACTTGAACTTCTTGAGTGGAGATAGCGAATTTATAAATATCCACATACTTATACCTACCTAGATTTTATATACATATACAGAATGATGTTTTTTACCGGTTCCAAATTTTTACAGGGTGTTCTACCCATGAATATGAACAACTTTCACTATGGGACCAACTCTGACATCACGAAAAAAAATCAGCTGCTTCATACATTTTGGTCAAGTAGGTATTGAACTTTTGTATGAAACAGTTGATTTTTTTTTCGTGATTTCAGAGTTGGTCCCAATATAGTGAAAGTTGTTCATATTCGTGGGTAGAACATAATGTAAAACTTTGGAACCGGCAAAAAAAAGTATACTGTATACCTATAGATTTGCGGAAATTTTCCTTGACCAACGGGAAAAATGGCCCACCAAACTGCAAGACCACGCAATTTCCTGACAATGTTCAAAAATAATCTAAGAGGAACAGTATTAGCAGAGAACGACATCTTCCTACAACATTTTCTCGAAAGAAAAATAGCCATAAACTCCGCCATAACTTCCTTCACATTTCTTTAACAAAACAGACCACAATAACTTACTACCCTCGCATTAAAAACAGGCGGTAAACTCAATGCAGATTATCCGGTACAACGCGTACACCTAACGATCACTCCGCCGCCTAATTACCGACACTAATCGGTAAGATATGGATTTTTATGAAAATATTGTCGAATTGTATACCTCATTAAGAATGGTGCGGAAGGCGGTGGTTTTTAGTGGCTTTATGTGGCTGTTTGGGGGTCCGTGGCTAAATAATAACAGCCACACAGGTCGATCGATGGGGTTAAGCTACGCTTGCCACGGTAGGTCTGTGGATGGGTGACCATCTTTACATACCGAGACCCCTCCGTCCCTCGGAAAGCACGTTAAGCCGTTGGTCCCGGCTGTCATTCGTGGATCTTTGACAGTCTTTGCGGGTAGTCAGAAGCCCGAAAGTCTGACAACCAGTCTTACTAAGGGGTATCGTATTACCCAGTAATTGGGTTGTGGAGGTCAGATAGGCAGTCGCTCCATGTAAAATACTGGTAGGTATTCAGCTGGATCTGGTTAGACTGGAAGCCGACCTCAACATAATTGGGGAAAGGCTAGGCAGATGAGGATGTTTTTACACAGCCGTAAATCTATATCTAAAGACAGTTTTGGCTCTGCGTGCATCCACAAAACGCAAAGACTTTTTAGCAGTTTTTCCTTAAGTAATTTATTGAAGCAAATACGAGCTTATATCAGCACCTTGCGTAACACTCGATCAATCACGATCTGAACGATTTTGAAGGATATTGTTAATCCATTGCTTCTTATGTTCGAAATATTTGTCCGCTCAACGACGTAAATAACGCAATGAAGGTTGTTGAACTGTCAAAATGGAACCGATTCCGATCATGACCGATTCCATACATTTTTGCCCATCATCCTTTCTCTTCTCTGAAATAAAACTCTTCTACCATTTTTCAACCAGTAATATTAACCTCAATATAGCCATCAAGTTACGTTGTCCTTGTGACCCTAACCCAATATTTATAAGACTATAATATACCGTGTGAAAATTGAGCATTTTCTTTGAAACTTAACGGCCTTACAAAAAGGATCCCGGGGAAACGTGAATTCGTCTTTTCTAATGTCCTATAAATAAACATACGGTGCCGAATTTAGAGAGCGTACACAATATACGGTGATTTGGGAGACACATTTTCTTCTTTATTCTGGTTGGTGGGTTTAACGATGTGTCTGCACCACAGATATAGATAGACCTAGATAATGCAAGTATCATGATCTGTATGAAAACCAAGCGTGCCATTTTTTGACTACCTACTATGACGTCACAAGCACTATTTAGTGATGGGAAAATCAAATCGCCCCACCCCCGGGGCCAAGAGCCAGCGCTCACGCTCACCCAGCTAGCATTGCACAGGACTATGCGCAAAAGTGGCGGCTTACGATTTTTGTATGTAAGCTGGTGATTTTTGGCACGCGAAGTAGTTGCTTTTGCGTTATCTAGCTGTATCTATATCTGTGGTCTGCACCCTTTTTTCTTCTGACGTAATTTGTTTGCGCGTGATTGCAAGAGTTGTATCTTAACAACATACTGAGTTTTTGTCTCGCACTTAGAGTAATGCTAAAAGCTTAGTTTCAAAAAGGGTTTTCTGGCAGGAAATCAACTATGGTTTTAGCATGAGGGACAGCCGGAAAATATATACTGTTTGGTGAGAAATTTACAATCTTTATATGGTTTTCGGGTAGAGAAAAAGGAGACACATCAATGTTCATGATTGCACCTATAGTCCCCGTCACGAGAAGGTATAAATTATGTAAACACACATTCACGGGTTCGCAGCTTTTGGATCAAATTAAAAAAAAAACAGTTTGTAATGATTTTTATTTTTATATAGGGATATAATTAAGGCAACACACACATCTAATTACTGCCGTCAGACGATTCCGAGTATTCTGTAACTTACTTCAAAATGGCGATGGCGGCCCAAATGTTTACGTTCCATGAGTCAGACGCGTTCCAGTACCACAAATCCGACCAAGTGAAATTGCTCGTTAGTTTCGTATTACACGTACGTTACATTGAGTTGATTGAATTTAGGATTACTTATTGAACTTTAGTATAAAGTTCTTTATTTACAAAGTTTATAGCTTCTCGTGACGGGGACTTTACCTCTATTTGTCACTGCATCACCCGAAGGTTGACTGGTAGAAAATGCCTATGGCATTCAGTCCGCCGCTGTACATTTCTGTGCTTGAAGCATTAAACAAATAAAATATATTTATCCCCTTTTTAATAAACCCGGAGTAAAGTTACGCTATTAAGTTCGGTTTAACCATAAATTTTGCAAAGTTTAAGTTTGAATTACGATCATTTCGAGTTTTTCAAGATTATTTATAACGTTTTAAAGTAAATCGGGTCTTTGATCATCCACCTTAAATCACCCAATAACTAAAACAACCTCTTCCCATCAACCTAACCTATTTCTACTTCCACAAGATTACCCCAAGTGTAACAGTGCCCTTACGGCCGTCTCCCAGAATGGCTTATTGATGTTGTGAGCCCTTTACAATGGCGCAGCTGCGTTACCTAACACCAGGGATAGAAAAAAATCGACCTACCCTCACGTTCATACCCGCTCTCCGTAGGAAAACGTCGAAAATGATTACTTATGTTTTATGGCGGGAAAAGTGTGTAAAACTGGGTTTATCTGTGGCATGGTTTTGTTAGTGCTGTAAAATGATAATTTCGGTTTTCATTGCGTGGTGGAAGCTGTGTACCTTCTTCACACAACTTGATAATGGTGTTTTGAATGTGGGTTTTGATATCACTTTGCGAAAGTTTAAGTATCTACCTACCTAAGCAAGAACTGAGATTACGAATGATTTTTTTGAGGTAATCTTAGGATGAAATCTATACATGTCACTAGCACGTACGTTGACTAAGAGCCGGTTGGTTAACGACATACGTACGTCAAATATTAACGACTACGTAATTGTAATTATTTGACGTAAGTCCAGGCCATAATTCTGTAATTGTAATTTGAAACAACGCTTTTATTATTTTACGATAGCGACATTTTTGACGTAAACGCGTGCGTCAAGTGGACGAGAAACAATCCGCCCTTCTCCGTGTTTATATTCAATTGTAGTTTGACAGTTGTGTTAAGGCTCCTACAAACAGGCGCGACACGCAATATAATCGCGCGCGACAAAAATTGCGCGACTTGCGGTGCCTTTGTGTCGCGCGCGATTTTATCGCGTGCCGCGCCTGTTTGAAGAAGCCTTTACAGTGACAGGAATAAAGCATAGCCAAAGTAAGTGCTAAGTAACGTTTATAGATTTCGGCCTAAGGCTCTGAAGGCGAAGGAAAATGCCTTGAGGAAAACTTAACTTTAGCGATCTCGGGAGCGAAAGCGTTAATAAAAAGATCCCCTCTGTATGTAGGTAAAAAACAATCCCTTCCTAACCTTAACAGCTGAAATTATTTGATTACAGATAAATTCGTAAGTAAAGTTGTACTTTCAATTTCCGGCCTGTCCCGAAATACTGAAGTCCTGAATCTGATCACCGTGCATAACAAGCGAGGACCAGCGATGGATCGATGAATTTTTCAAAGGCGTCTGCTATACGGAAACATGTCAATTATTTCAATGACACTTCGCCGCTTCGTCATTAATTCGAGCCGTTCGGGATGAAGCGAAGCGCACAGAAGTGAACCGAAGTATTACGAAGCTTACCGAAGCCAGACTGAAGTAAGACCTATCGTCCACGACGCTACTCGCAAGTAACGTGTTTCGAACTCAAATCACCAATGTGAAGTAAGAATGTCTTTGGAACGCGGTATTCAAAAATGTCTTTGGAACGAGGTATGCAAATATTTTTAATAGATGACAAATACCGTAAAATAAAAGTATATTTTATTGCCCTATTGAAATTAAATCATCGTCATCATCTGCCTATCTTTTTTCCTCAACTATGTTGAGGTCGGCTTCCAGTCTAACCGGATGCAGCTGAATACCAGTATTTTACATGGAGCGACAGCTTATCTGACCTCCATAACCCATTACTGGATATTACGATACCCCTTGGTAAGACTGATTGGGGCTTCTGACGACCAGTAACGACTTTTAAAGATCCACGAATGACTCCCGGGACGTGCCTTCCGAGACACGGAGGGGTCTTGGTATGTAAAGATTGTCACCCTTCCACGGACCAACCGCGGCAAGCGTAGCTTAACCTGACCGATTGACCCGTGCGGCTGTTATTATTTAGCGACAAGCCCCTCCCCTATTGAAATTAAATAAAAATGTCTTTGTAGATTGATTAAATAAAATGTTTTCGTATGTGTAGATCGATAAAGTACTCTCTGATTTTGCATGAACAAAGACTTTTCGCTATTTTTGTAAATGCTGGATTTTTCACCTTAGTTATTAATCCTGACATTAAAATGCGATTCTTGTTAAATATGAGTTCATCCAAACCATGTTGCGGAATATGGCCGCCTGCCGCCAACGTTTGGTGTAACAGGCGAAAAAGATTTTCTGATGTGTTTCTGTGATTCTGTTCGGCATCCATATTTGGCAGAACTCTTTTTTGAAGCATATACCACGCGTGCTCAATGAGATTCAAGTCTGGCGATTGAGCATGCCATGGTAAGACGTTGATATTAGCTGCGGCGAGTGTGCAAGCGTTTAGCGCCAAATTGGGTCCGCAAAGGAATGACAACATCTGATACAATCGTTTCAGCACAAATCTTAGCCTGCATTGAAATTGCCTCTGATCCAAATCAATACAGTTCTTCCGACGATCCAAATACCCGCCCATATCATGATTGTTCCACCACTGTATGTATGGACTTCCTGGCAAGATTTTAAGTTATCTTGGCATTCAAAGGTCCTCCAATACCTTGTATGTCTAGTATCTGACCTCATACCAAAGCGAGATTCGTCAGAAAAACACACAAAGATAAAGATAAAGATGCATTTATTTGATTAAACATGTGTCACATGATACATGTAGATTATAGGTATGCACATATGGATGGAAAAATATTGCTGGTCCAACATGTTCAAAACGCCAGTCTTGTTCTGCCCAATTTCTGTGTTCAAGAGCATATTGTAAACGGGCTCCACGATTGTGGGGAGCAATAGGTGGTACACGTGGCCTTCGGGAACGGAGACTGACTTCTTATGGTTGGCTCGCTTATTAACTTCGCTGATGAGTTATGAAGCCTCGTAACCAACATCTACCAATATAACGATCTTGTCTGCTTGTGGTGATGCGAGCTCGTAGTCCATGTCCGAGCGTGCCCAAAGTCGACAACACTCTGCGTAGTGCCCAGAGCGATTGCCACAGCACGTTGCCGAGAACCAGCTTCCGACATTCCCACGGCTCTAATAATTTCTTTTCGGCTTAAATGACGTCTTCTCTCCATAATAACGCTCTTATAATTTTACTGATTTGGCCTCAAACCTGTTGCAGGATTATATAGGAATACGACTTGACAAAAGATATTCATCTTTTGACCGAAATTCAAAAACCCTTTTGAAATGGCGAAATTTACTAAAAATATGTAATTAAAAGAACTGATTCTTAGTATCAAGCAAAAACGTGCTTGATCACTAGGCACTTTTGATATGGTATTTCAAAGGCGGTTCCTACGCGACCCGGGTTACTACCGCGTCATTAACGGGAAATATTTCATTGATGCTCTAAAAACCTATTGAACTCCTAATGATGTACGATTTTATAAATAAATGAACCTCGCTAAATCCAAGTTGGCCACAGTTACTTGGCAATTGAGTATAAATTTAGCACGCCAGAATAGGAATTATTTGAGGTTCACAAATAGAGGCGTGCTCATTAATATTTTGAGGAAACCAAAATGGGGTTATTAAATATATGCCTTTATTAACTTGTTTTTGATTACTTGAACTTAGAAAGTTGGCCGTAACAGCGCTGATTTGCTGGATTAGTTTTCTCCTCTACTGTAAAATTTTTTCTCCTCACAGTTCATTTTGTTTATATGTATGTGTGTATGTATCTATCTATGTAATAGTATTTATTTTTGTATTACTTATCGCGTATGTTGCACCTGCCATGTTTTGTCTCTGCATCACCCTAAGGTTGACTGGTAGAAAATGCCTCAGGCATTAAGTCCGCCTTTGTACAGTATTTCTTTTACTTGTGCATAAAGTTTTAATAAATAAATAAATTACTGATTAGTTTCGTCGTTTACTGACCGCCATTTAAATAATTGCTAGTGCTCTGACATTCTATCTGCTCATTGGTTACTTGAGTAACTGAGTTATTTTGGAGTAAAAAATCCAATTGTTCAAAACGTTTTGCATTTTATTTCACATAAACCTACATGGGCACTTATGAAACGTCATAAGGTAGGTAAACGGTTTCAGTTGGTGGTTTCCCATGGACAAGAGCCGGCAAGAAACTCCACGGTTATCCTAAAAATAATTGGCTTTTACAATATTTTCAAATAACAGTGTTAATATGTATGGGAGGACAATATAGGCTTTCGTAAACAAATCTAAGGTCTACAAGGCCTGCAACGTTCTCACATTCACAAAATATAAAAGAATCTATACTGGGACATCGACGCTCAAATTAAAACCATTAATTCAGCATATGATTCTAAATCCCCTAGTGTAGAAATATTTAGTCGGTTATCAATCTGCTATTTCATCATCAATTCAGCCTATTGCAGTCCACTGCTGGACATAGGCCTCCCCCAGACTGCGCCACAACGCCCTGTCCTCCACCTTCCGCATCCAGTCTACCCCAGCCACCTTCTTTACGTCGTCCGTCCATCTAGCTGGGGGGGCGTCCCTTACTACGTTTGCCGATACGCGGTCTCCACTCCAGGACTCGTCTGCTCCACCAGCCATCGGTCCCTCGACAGACATGGCTAGCCACTTTAGTTTGCTTACTCTGCAAGTTATGTCGGTAACTCCGGTTCTTTTCCGGATAATTTCATTCCTGATTTGATCCTTCAAAGAGATTCCGAGCATAGCTCGCTCCATAGCGCGCTGTGCGACCTTGTATCTGTGGACCAGCCCGACCGTCAGTGTCCACGTTTCAGCACCGTATGTCTTGATGGGCAGGACGCCTGGTTGAAGACCTTAGTTTTCAAACACTGCGGGATAGGCGACGAGAAGACCTGACGAAGTTTTCCAAATGCTGTCTAACCCAACTGGATCCTTCTGTCAGCCTCTTTCTTTAAGTTGTGTCTACCGAGCTGGATGATTTGCCCTAGGTAGACATACTCCTTCGCAACTTCGAGAAGCGACTCTTCGATGTGGATTGGACTCGTTAAGACGTGCGAATTGTACATGACATTTGTCTTGTCCAAATTCATGCAGAGGCCAACCCATGGAGGCTCTATTTAGGCTGTGCAGCATTTGCTCTAGCTGTTCCAGCGTCTGTGCCATTATGACAATGTCATCGGCAATTCGGCTGCTATTTCATAGAAAAGTACCTACGCTGACAAAATGTATGACATAGCAATTTTTTTAATAACCGACGGAAAATTTCGACAGTCTGGTTCAGAATCATGTACACACGCCAGCACATCAAGGTCCCGTGCCGGACGGCGCGTACGTGTTCCACGCGCGCCTCAAAGAGATGTCAGCATCGGGGAGGGGCCCCTTAGGGCCGAAGCCTGCCGGGTCAGCGGGATTGTCCGAAAGGGTTACCGCTGGCCCGGAACATAAAGGGCTAAGGAAGGAACACGGGTGGGTTTTAGTCAGTAAGAGTCTGACACTCCCTTCCGCTCCACCCAGAGCGGGAGGAGTCATTTGATGATTTCCCATCCGCAAAAAAAAAGCACATCAAGCTTATACAATCTGTCAAATTTCTTTAATAGGTTTTTAACTTTATCGCTAAAGCATAAGGTTCAAAGTTGATTGGGAAAATTTGACAGTTTCGGATACCTTGATGTGCTGGTGTCTGTACATACATTACAATCCATGATTGGTAACACCCTGCCACCCCGTATCACACTAATATTATAAAGCCGAAAGTTTGTGAGTGTGTGTGTTTATATGTTTGCTACTTCTTCACGCTGAAACGGCTGGACCAATTTTGATAAAATTGTATGGAGGTAGCTAACACCCTGGTTTAAGATATAGGCTACTTTTTATCCCGATATTCCCACGGGATCGACACTTATGCTGGTGAAACCACCGGGCGCAAAGATAAATGTGAATTTAAACCAAATGACATGATTGCCATTACAATTGTAACAAATCTGAATTAATATCCTGTCAAAGTTTATTTATTTATTTATTTAGGGACAACAAACAGTAGTGTAATAATAAATAAACATAGGTTAAAACTTAATAATAGATGTAACAAATACACTACTCACAACGTTATCGTTAAAGAACTATATAATAACAGGCAGAATAAATAAACATTACTTAATTAATAGGGTACTGATCACTTAAAATAGTAACAATTTCTTTTCTAAATTTACTTTAAAATTTCCTTCTTAAAGTTACTAGTAGAGTAGCGTCTTGGACGATGGGCCTAAGTCTGTTCAAGTTTATACAGTTTTTTTGAGATTTTTTGCACTTAATATTGTTACCTTTAAGTGATGGCCGTCTTTTGTGCAGTATTGGAAAATAATCAGTATTTCTGTTCCATTCGAGTGGTTGGAAAGAGGTCATTATTGTAATTATCGCAGTGTTTTGCAGCAGTTTTCTGTCTAACTAAATTTATTCCAAGAAGGGAGTAAAAAAATACTGAAGTTTCGTGTTGTATCTGAAGAGGACGTTGTTATTTTGGTTAACTGACATAATCAGCCTAAAATGTTCCCGCTACTGGGAGACAAGACAGGCCTCCTCTCTTCGAGTAGGAGTGAGCCATAATCCACCACGCGGGCCCAGTGCATGTTGGTGGGTGTCACATGTCTTCGAATTTTTAGTACTAGAGCATTTCGATGAATTTTTAGTTCTAGGTCATTATGAAGCTGGAAATAATAATAATATAATAATAATATATTCGACAACTATCACACAACGCCGTCTAGTCCCAAGCTAAGCAGAGCTTGTGTTATGGGTACTAGACAACTGATAAACATACTTATATATTTCTAAATACATACATATTATAGATAAATTACACCCAGACACAGAACAAATGATCATGCTCATCACACAAACATTTGTCCTGGGTGGGAATCGAACCCACGACCTCCGGCATAGCAGTCAGGGCCACTAACCACTAGACCAACGGGCCAGTCAAATGGTTGATATTGCATAGTTTTTATACTGTCGGCGAATTTCTGAACAAAAAATCTTGTCAGTCCTACCACTTCAGAAATGCATTGTAATATTTTTAAAGTCTTCCTTTGTTTTTAAGTCTTCCTTTGTTCATTTAATTAACTGTACGTTATTAGTATGTAACTGTATGTTGTTAATACATACCTACTTCGTGGGGCGCTGCTAGTGTGATAATATCGCAAAATACGTGCCCATGATTCTGCGAATGACAGAATAAATTGAGTGTGTGAGTCAGTTTATTTTTCCGCGTAAACCGAAATTGAAAGTTTTACTTAGGTTTGCAAGCTATGGGATGGTAATTTATCATGTTTTGTGAAAGGTTAATGGATTCAAATCATACATAAACATTAATAATGCAGAGAAGAGCAGTGGTGGTGAAATAAATTACTTCAACAAAGTCAAGTAGCTTCCTGGATTCGAACCCACGACCCAACCCACGATTCTGGGCCCGCGTGGTGGACTACGGCCCACTCCCTCCCACAGAGAGACCTGGGTCCTAGAAGTGGGAACATTAAAGGCTGCCTATACTATCTTATGCTTATGTTATATCGCTCGATCCTCACAAAACAACCTAAAAACATTAAGACCAACACACCAAACATCTGCTACGCATTTAAGAACAATATATGGCATCAATAAGCTACTCCAAAAGGTTATACCCTTTGCTCCAGAAAACAAAACACACAAAACCATACCCATCTCTTTCTTACTAGGGTAGAATGGTATTGTTTTCTCCCTGTAAGGTCGGGTAGAAGTTTTTCCGCGCCGTTACCCGATCCTTGTGAAAATGAGTGGAATATATTAAGTAGTAAATGAAATCATTTGTTTTGATCTACTTATTATAACGTACTGTTTTCGCTATTCTTGTTCTCTTTCGTGCATTTTCTTCGTTTCTTTTCGCTAGGATGAAATATTGTGCGTGTGTTTCATTCGCGAATAGAAACGGTTGGTTGCGTAAACCTTTTTTTGTTTTTACTTTTCGGTGGTGTAGAATAACTGTGTTTGGGATTCTGGTGCGTTATTTTGAGCTCTGGTTTTGTATTTCAATGTTTCTTTTTTGGTACTTTTTTAGGTTGTTGTGTTAAATGGATTCGGTAGTGTTTTCAATGAATTGGCTATGAAGCGATTTGAAGTTACTTATTACTTCGGTGCCTGGTGTAAATTAAATTTTGTCAAAACGGGCTTCAAGGGATTTTCTAAATCCTCGGTAATTATAAGACTTCAGTCATCATTTAGCGATCAAAACAAAAACGTCCTCCCGAGCATTTTTTTGTTTTAAGTTTTTTTTCTGTTTTTATTTTTGTTTTTGTGTGAATTTTGTGTGCCTTACTTTACCTGGGTCAAATATTGAGTGCCTTTCTTAACCTAGGTCAAATATTGTGTGCCTTAATTAACCTGGGTCAAATATAGTGTGCCTTACTTAACCTGGGTCAAATATTGTGTGCCTTTTTTTTTTGCGGATGGGAAATCATCAAATGACTCCTCCCGCTCTGGGTGGAGCGGAAGGGAGTGTCAGACTCTTACTGACTAAAACCCACCCGTGTTCCTTCCTTAGCCCTTTATGTTCCGGGCCCGCGGTAACCCTTTCGGACAATCCCGCTGAAATATTGTGTGCCTTACTAACTTTATTGTGTGCCCACTGGTATCGGGAACAGCCAAGCTACCGGCTGCGGTCAGGGCTCCAGGTTATTATTTTATTTATTAGGGTTAATATTTAACGATACATATTTCTTAATACGTTTCTTTTATGCGGAGTCCCTTTATTTTTAACATTATTTAATTTTTGTTATAGCGGCCATAATAGTACTGCACAATCTGTGAAAATTACAATTACCTTCCCATTACGGTTCAAAAGTAATAGGCCTGTGACAAACGGACGGCTGGACGGACTGCGGAGCCTTAGTAATAGGGTTCCGTTGGCACCCTTTGGGGTTCCTAAATCCATACAATACTATAATATTATAAATGCGAAAGTGTGTCTGTCTGTTACCTCTTCACGCTTAAACAGCTGAACCGATTTAGCTGAAATTTGGTATAGAGATAGTTTGAGTTCCGGGAAAGGACATAGGATAGTTTTTATCGACACTTATGCGGATGAAACCTCGGGGCGCTGCTAGTGATTAATAAGAATAAGTCCGAAATCTCAGACTCTCTCTCTGAGCTGAAGTAGATTATCAAAATCTCCAATGTTTAGCCTTTTCTTTAAAAAAATGTCTTGTCCAACTGGTATTCTAGGTATTGCTAAAAGCTGCTTGCTAGCTATCATTATGTTTGTACTAGTAGTGACTTGAATAGTTTCTAAGTAAAAGCGACCTAAAACGACACGACCTAAAGAATAGAATCGTGTGGATTGACTTCAAAACTCGTAGACAGTAGCACAAAGTAGCACTCCTCATTCAGCAACCGCCCCTGATGAATCATGCCATCAATTTTACTCCTACCTACCAACTAGGGATGTAAGCTGCATGTAATTAAAATTAATTGAAAGTTCATCCCTTGCGTAACTGTTTTTATTGTGTTTAAAGTTGCTTAATAAAAACAAAATGAAAAGAGAATTTTAAGTGTAGGAGTGTAATGAATTTGGAACGCCAAATATCGGAAATCAATTAAGAAAGAAGGATGGAATACAGCAGTTTTCTTTGGGCGCATTATGTCCAATTTGCAAAATGTCCAACTGTCCAATTCTCAAATGGTCCAGTTCACAATTGGTCCAGTTCTCAATTGGTCCAGTTCGTAATGGGTCCAGTTCGCAATTGGTCTAGTTCGCAATTGGTCTAGTTCGCAATTGGTCCAGTTCGTAATGGGTCCAGTTCGCAATTGGTCTAGTTCGCAATTGGTCCAGTTCGCAATTGGTCCAGTTCGCAATTGGTCCAGTTCGTAATGAGTCCAGTTCGCGATTGGTCCAGTTCGTAATGGGTCCAGTTCGCAATTGGTCTAGTTCGCAATTGGTCCAGTTCGTAATTGGTCCAGTTCGCAATTGGTCCAGTTCGCAATTGGTCCAGTTCGCAATTAGTCCAATTCGCAATTACCCCCTTACTAATTAACGTAGATAATCAGATGAATAGTTACACATCGATTTCTCCCTTTCAGTCGTCAGTAATTTGACTTTCGAAAGATGAAGACAAAGCGTTGTGTAACTATACAGACGCTATACAACGTGTATTAGTAAGGGGGTTAATTTATTGAAGTATGGAACTGCCGAGGGGTCCGTGGCTAAATAATAACAGCCACAAATTTCGATCGATCAGGTTAAGCTGCGCTTGCCGCGGTTGGTCTGTGGATGGGTGACCATCTTTACGTACGTAACCGAGACCCCTCCGTGCCTCGAAAAGCAAGTTAAGCCGTTGGTTCCGGCTGCCATTCGTGGATCTTGACAGTCGTTACGGGTAGTCAGAAGCCCGAAAGTCTGACAACCGGTCTTACCAAGGGGTATCGTATTACCCAGCTGGTTGTTGAAGTCAGATAGGCAGTTGCTCCATGTAAAATACTGGTATTCAGCTGCAACCGGTTAGACTGGAAGCCGAACCCAACATAGTTGGGAAAAGGCTAGGGAGATGATGACAAATAAATCACGTCCATCTACTGTCCTAGGATCAACCAGTTTTAGTTAGATAAGTAAGGTTTTTAGTAGTATTTCGTTAAGCTATAATATAGGTGAGCAGCGCAGTGGTGGCCCAGTGGTTACGGCTGCAACTTACGAGTTGTCGTGTCGAGTGGTCGTGGGTACGAACCCAAGCAGGCACTTTTTTGTGTAATTCATTTCATCACTGCTCGCATAGAGTTGAAGGGCAACATCGTACAACATCGTACAACATCGCATGTCCTACAACACGAAAATCGATGACATGTGACATCCAAACAATACTGGGACCCGCGTGGTGGATTAAGGCCCACTCTCACAGAGAGGAGACCTGTGTCCCAGCTGTTTCCGAGCATTATAAGCTGATTGTGATGTAAGTGATTATGGTGCAATTTATGTTGTCAACCACGCCGGATTGCTGAGTGCTGGTTTAAAAGGTTTTAGTGTTAATTGTCTCCAGCAGTCCTATTCTGTAAAAATCTCACCGTGAAAACTTAGGTGCAGTGAGCGTGGAGTGAGCTGTCATTAGTGTCAATTGCTAGCATAAACAAACTCACTTCACCTAAGTTTTCACGGTGAGATTTTTACAGAATCGACCGACTGCTGGCGCTATTACATCGCAGTCTACAAATTTCTAAGAAAAAAAAAACGTAATCCTTAATCATCAATAAACAATTTCTCCTTATCTATGTAACTACTAAATGTTACATATGTAAATCTAAGACCGTGCAGCCCTGCCTGCAGTCACGGCGACGGATTCACGGCGATGTTGCCAGCTCGAGTTAATTAGACGCGTCCATTTGCCGTGATTTCTACTTACATTTAGATTACCTACCTTGACGTATGTGGAAGCAGGGGCGTAGCTACCGCCGTATCTGCCGTGTCAATTATACGAGGCCCCCGGGCCACTGGGGCCCCCAACGCGCGTAAGCAAAAATTAATAAAAACTTCCCAATTTTTTTTTTTCAGAAATGACAAAACATTTTTTGGAAAAAGTTGCAGATCGATAGATAATTATGATGAATAAATATTTCTTTTAATTTTATGCAAACCTTTTTTTTTCTTTTGTGAGAAATCTTTACCCTTCCTAAGGGCCCCCAAATAAATTTTTATACGGGGCCCCGCCAAGGCACGCAACGCCTCTGTGTGGAAGAGAGAAGTGTAGTAGAAGTCTTGACATGTGATAATACGGTTTTGTTTAGAATCAAGCTCATGGTTTACGAGTAAATCGTCGACCCGGTTTTTGTAATGCGCATTAAAGACAAACCTTTCGATGTAACCATCATTTGCCCAGACTTTTTCCAACTATGTTGGGGTCGGCATCCAGTCTAACCGGATGCAGCTGAATACCAGTATTTTACATGGAGCGACTGCCTATCTGACCTCCACAACTCAGTTACTGGGTAATACGATACCCCTTTGTAAGACTGGTTGTCAGACTTTCGGGCTACTGACGACCCGTAACGACTGTCAAAGATCCACGAATGACAGCCGGGACCAACGGCTTAACGTGCTTTCCGAAACACGGAGGGGCCTTGGTATGTGAAGATGGTCACCCATCCACGGACCAACCGCGGCAAGCGCAGCTTAACCAGATCGATTGACCCGTGCAGCTGTTATTACTTACAAGCCCCTCAAAAACCTTTCGATATAACCAAATTTTCTAAAACATCAAACATTTAGAAATTAAAGGAATAATTTATTAATCATTTCCCAAAATCAAGACAGTTGTTTCAAAATTTTACTATAGCAATAAGCGTACAAATTACGGGGAAGACATCAAACAATGGATGAACAACAGGATAAACAACACAGAACAATGACAATGGATGTACAATGTCAAACAGTGGACTAACCCTCCCGAAATTAGTATGGATAAAATATCGACTAACCGTAGAAGGAATATTACAAAAATGCGCGTAGATGCATGATTTTCTCGTTGAAATTGAAAAGGTACTATTCGTTTGTTGGTATAAATAACAATTAATTTATAAAGATAGTTCGTTTTCTTTTCTATAATAATAATAAAGCGATTTTTTTTATTATTTATCTATTTATTTAGCAATAATCGTTCTCCTGATGCATGTTTATGCAAAAACTCATGGAGGGAGAGAACTGGAGAGGACTGTTGAATCATCATCATCTGCCTAGCCTTTTCCCAACTATGTTGGGGTCGGCTTCCAGTCTAACCGGATGTAGCTGAATAGCAGTATTTTACATGGAGCGACTGCCTATCTGACCTCCACAACCCAGTTACTGGGTAATACGATACCCCTTGGTAAGACTGGTTGTCAGACTTTCGGGCTTCTGACTACCCGTAACGACTGTCAAAGATCTACGAATGACAGATTGTGATGAATATAATTCATCAAAACAAATTCTTTCATATCACAAATAACTATCATTTACATTTATAATATCTAATAGAATACATTTTTGTTATATATATGCCATATAAATAAAGAAAAAACGATTGGACCTAATTCAATTTTCTACTGGAAACAAGTTTGAATATCTCCGAACTTCTACATGATTTCATACTTTCCCAGAATTAGATCCTTATTAGGGACACTATCGAGTGGTGTAATAATACAGTGTGTTTGTTTAAATCAAAATCAACGGGTTCGATTCTTGGCTAGAAATATAGATTTTTCAAAAATCCAATGATGCTTAGTATACTTTTCGCTATTCCTCATAGTTTCGTTATGGCCATCCACGCCCACTTGGAAAATTCACCCTGTATACCAAAATAGTCTCCAATAATGGCTTAAATAATATCAATAAAAAAATGGACACTTTGATTAAAAAAAAATAAGTCATCATCATCTGCCTAGCCTTTTTCCCAACTATGTTGGGGTCGGCTTCCAGTCTAACCGGATGCAGCTGAATACCAGTATTTTACATGGAGCGACTGCCTATCTGACCTCCATAACAACACACACGATACCCCTTAGTAAGACAGGTTGTCAGACTTTCGGGCTACTGACTACCCGTAACGACTGCCAAAGATCCACGAATGACAGCCGGGACCAACAGCTTAACGTGTAAAAAAAAAAGTACTTTAAGTATATTTCACTGCGCCGGCGGCGGCGATGCGCGTTCGTCCTGCCTCGACGCCTTAATTTATTGAGGCATCCACAGGCAAGCCCAGTTAAGCAGACGACAACCTCATAGGTTGAACTGCGAGACGACATTTTTATTGAAAAAAAGATGCGCGCTCAGTACCGAAATGTAAAAGGGTTAAGAACGTTCACAGTCTGATCTCAGTCACAATCTGTCAAAAATACCTCTTATTTCCCTTTATTTTTGACAAGTTTTTGACATTTGAGATTGCGCCTAGATTTTGAACATTTTTAATTACGAGAATTGGCTTTCTGAACAAAGCTAAAGAATCAATATTTTATGAAAAATAAAATTTCTTTCCAATGTCAGCGCCAGGTTATTAGTTATAAACTAGCTGTGCCCGCGACTTCGTCCGCGTGGAATAGTGACTTTTCGGGCAGCATATTTTGAATTACATATACCGTCTACAGACCGGGCATTTGCTGTCCGAACCCTCTGAGAACTCAGGCGAATTTCAGTGAAAGCCTCAGACTCTAGTGCTTGAGCTTCACGATCGGCAGTGAGACGTATTTCTCGTTCTTCCTGTGTTTCCTGAGACCGAACATTTGCTGTCCGAACCCTCTGAGAACTCAGACGAATTTCCCTATCAGTGAAAGTCTCAGACTCACGCGATAGTGTATGAGCTTCACGATCGGCAGTGAGACGTATTTCCCGTTCGTCCTGTGTCTCCTGGAATCGAGCATTTGTTGTCCGTACTCTCTGGGAGCTCAGGCGGATTTCCCTGACAGCAAAAGTCTCAGACTCACGCGATAGCGCGTGAGCTTCGCGATCGACAGATAAACGTGCCTTTCGTTGTTCCCCGTGTTCCCTATTTCGAGTTGTCATCATTCGAGAACGATTTGAACTCAGTCGAGATTCTCGCTGAGTCGAAGTTTCTGCAGCACGAAACCTAGCCTGGTGCAGAGAGCCTTTTGCCTCACGACCTTCCTCAGATTCCTGTGATCGAACTAATCTCATCCTTTTAGCATTTCTGCTACATTGGGAGAGGTTGGATCTTCTTCGAGGCATTCTTACAATAAAATAGTACTTACTACTTAACACACAGTTATTTAGTAAACACGTACTATCGTAAACAATTAAATTATAAATACTTACAGATTATTATACAGTCTAAAATTATCACAGTTTAAGTAATAAGTGTTAAGATGTGTAAACCAAACGTCATTATTATCATCATTTCAGCCGATAGACGTCCACTGCTGGACATAGGCCTCCCCCAATTTTGGGGGGGTTTGCCATAATCGCCACGCTTGGCAGGCGGGTTGGCGATCGCAGTATGGTATGGTGGTGGAATGCATAGAGAACGCTGCTGCCCATTCTCCGGTGAGACCCTTAGTCGCCTTTTACGACACCCACGGGAAGTAAAGGGTGGTGCTATTCTTCTACACAGACAAACGTACTAACTTTATAAAACAAAAGAATTGCTAGAAAAAATAATTACTAACCTAAGCTAATGAACTTATACTTAATAAAGAAAATCAAGAAAAGAAATGCCTAACCTATACCAAATACTTATAATATTTATATACAAACCCTAAATACAAATTAAGATAAGTATACCGAAAATCAGGGAAAGAAATGCCTAACCAATAATAAATGCTTACAATATTTATTTACAAAACCCTAAATAAAAATTAAGATAAGTAAATACCCAATAATCAAGGAAAGAACCGCCTAACCTATACCAAATACTTACAAAATTTTAAAGAAAATTAAGAAAAAGAACCTAACCTACAAACCCTAAAATATAAATAAATGAAATATGCAAACAGTCAGTATTCAAGTGAATCGCAATAATCGGATCCAACTATTCGCCTATACTCTCCAGGATACGTGCGTTCGCTACGAATAACTGAATCCTTATGGCAGCGGTGCGTTTTCTTTTGAAATGGTCATCTCGCAGTTCAACCTGAGGGGTTGTCGACTGCTTAACCTGGCTTTCCTGTGGATGCCTCAATTAATTAAGGCCTCCAGCCAGGGCATAATACACAACTTAACTACACAATATAAACTTAAAAACTAAGCGACTACACGCTAAGGGCACCCCCTGTGGGGTACGGACCTCGGCTTAGGGCGTCGCTGGGAGAGGGCAGCAAGGGACAGGCTGGATCGGAATTATGGCAGCGGCGCGGCTCTCAGCGCGCTTTATACAAGGTGTAACGGGAAGGGGGTATCAACCCTGAAGGAGGTGAATGTGCTCATGAAACTGAACAAATTTCCCCAAAGAACATAGGTCGAAATATGAAAAAAAATTTGTACCTCCCATAGTAATAGTAAATCATTGATGTGCTATTACTATGGGAGGTCCAAATTTTTTTTTTCATCTTCATTCACCTCCTTCAGGGTTGATACCCCCTTTCCGTTACACCTTGTATATATAGCCACGGACGCGCAGGCGCGAGGCGTTTACGTACTCTGATAGAATACCTTAACAAATGTTCGCCGTGATTCTTTAAATTGACATAACTTTTTTATTTATGAACCGATTGACATGAAATAAACACTAAATGGTTAGTGAAGCTTACTACAATATATTAGTGAAACCGCATCTAAATCGAATAAGCCGTTTCTGATATTAGCGTGCACAAACACAGCAGACAAACAGACAAACAGATAAACAGACAAAAAAAAATTTAATTACATTTTCGGGTTCGGCATCGATATAATAACAAACCCTGCTACTTTTTTTTAATATATTTCCATTGTACAGACACCACTTTTCTACAATTTTATTATATGTATAGAAGATAAAAAAATCTATTCTATACATACAAATACACATACATCTACTACATATCTACAAATAAATAAAATTGAAGACTCTGTTTGTAATGTCAAAATAACAGTTTTTTATCACAATAATTGCAAGTATATCGGTACCTATAACAAAATAACAATTTTTATCTGCCTGTCTCTCCGTCTGTTTGTTCCGGCTAATCTCCGAAACGGCTGGACCGATTTGACAGGACTTTCAGGCAGATAACCGATGTTATAAGGAGTAACTCGAGACATTTAAAAAAAATAATTACCTAGGGCTCCCCGCAAAAAAATAAAACCCATGAAATCCAACATGTTTTCCGACATACACGCAAACGAAGTCGCGGGCACAGATAGTTTAAAATAAAAATCATTCTTGACACACACTGACATTATATTTTCTTTCTGTCGAATATGATTTATCTTTGAATTTATTTTGCAATATTACATTAGAAAACAGAATGATTTACCTTTTTATTATATGCCTGCCATATATTTGATACCACACAACACACACCAACACACACATACACACACCTCCACACCCTCACACACACACACACACAATACTAAGGCTTATTATTTATGAGGGATAGGCTAAAATAAGTTAGAGACGTGATGTGTGTTGATTGTAAGTTAAAGACATGATTCTACGTTATTGGAATATCAAATTGGTTTTGAATTTTTTATTAGTTTTTTATTCATGAATATTATTTTATTATCGGTTTTCAGGCCTTTGTAAAACTCATCTTTTCGATAAATTCTATGTGAAATATTGGTTTTATTAGTTTTATTGCAGGGGCACGTGGCTAAATAATTTCAGCCGCACAGGTCGATCGGTCAGGTTAAGCTACGCTTGCCGCGGTTGGTCTGTGGATGGGTGACCACCTTTACATACCGAGACCCCTCCGTGCCTCGGAAAGCACGTTAAGCCGTTGGTCCCGGCTGTCATTCGTGGATCTTTGACAGTTGTACGGGTAGTCAGAAGCCCGAAAGTCTGACAACCAGTCTTACCAAGGGGTATCGTATTACCCAGTAACTGGGTTGTGGAGGTCAGATAGGCAGTCGCTCCATGTAAAATACTGGTGGTCAGACTGGAAGCCGACCCCAACATAGTTGGGAAAAGGGTAGGCAGATGATGAGTTTTATTGCAATGTCAAGTCGTCACAAGTGCTACTGCTGACCATGAGGTCCTGGGGTTGTTTCCCAGGTCGGGAAAAGTTATTGGGTTTTTCGATCAGGAATTTCTCAGTAGCTGCCCGAAGTCTGGATGTGTCCCCGGTTGATGACAATAGCCTCGCCCCCTATCACATGGGACTTAAACATAACGGTGACATGTGGGTGTAGTAGGTACACCTCTGCCTAACCCTTTGGGGATTACAGGCGTGATGTTATGTTATTATAAGTAAGTAATAATAATCCTTCCATGCCGTTTTCGGCTACGGCGACCGTTTCATCATCAACTTACTGGTGTGAGGTGTCTATCATGGGCTCTCATGTGGCTAGAAAAACCACCTTTGTTTACAAATATTCTTGCACAGAATGGACACGTGGGAGCAGCATTAACATAATTGTAATTGACTGCCGCTGGAGGTCGGGCTTTTAGTTCGTCACGCTTAGAATCCAGTTTTGAAAGCCGACGATAAATGCTATATAAAATAATATAAAAAAAACCTGCAATCATCTTTGAACATTTTCTATACTTTGTACAAATAATTGAAGTGTCTGTTTGTAATGTCAAAATAACAGCTTTTTACTAAATGCATATAAAAGTATATACGGGACATACTTATAAAAACAATAATTTTTAATGTTTGTCTGTTTGTTCCGGCTAATCTCCGAAACGGCTGTACCGATTTTGACGGGACTATCACTGGCAGATAGCTGATGTTAAGGAGTAACGTAGGCTAACTTAAGCGTACGTTAATTTAAAAAAAAGAATTAGGGTTCCACCCAAAAAAAAATCTATGGAATCCAATTTGTTGCACAAGAACGAAGTCTCGGGCACAACTAGTAAAAATATATCTTACTAGCTTCTGCCCGCGACTTCGTCCGCGTGAAATTTCACCCTCCCCCCATTCACCCTCTTGGAGGTGGAATTTCGAAAAACCCTTTCTTTGTGTAGTTCCTCACAAAGAACAGACCCTCCAAATTTCACGTCTCTAGGACCAGCAGTTTAGGCTGCGCGTTGATATATCAGTAAGACTTTGAATTTTAAATAGATGCAGACTTACTGTGCCAAAGTTATGTCAAACTTCAAATAACAACTTACTTTTTCTGCTGACTGTACTATCCAACAGCCTATAGAACTCTGCAGGAACAAAACAGGAAGCAATAATGTTCTATGCTAAGTAGTGTACGAAACAGGTTTGTTCATTTCAGGCCTCCAAATTATTGCCAAATTACTCATGATAGTTGCCAGGCTCAATAGCCACTGCGGCGGGCTGCGGTTGGTCGAGCGACGGGTATTGATGACGTCATCATTCAACGCGCCAATCCGCGCTCGCGCTCGCTAAACTGATTTCAGTTTTAGATTAGTTCCAAATTCGAATTTGTAATGTGTCCGTTACGGTTCGGAGCTGAGGGTAGTTGGTAGTTGTAGGGATGTGACCGTTAATAGTGAACTGGATTGGTTTTGCATAACATTGGTTGGTAGGTAGGTATGGAGGTCTATTGTTAACTTTTGATTGAGAAGCTAAATTTGCGTGGTGCGCTACTCTTGTTTGGACTGTAGTTGTGAATTTTGGAGGTGTTTGGGGCAGGTTTTTGTACAGATTGTAATTGATCCCGTTATTTAGAAGTAGGTATGTGTTTCGTCGCTTTTTCAGGTGTTTATTTTTTCCTGTACATGACCTAAAACGCGGTCACTGTCGGACTGCATAGACAATAAAGAGAAGTTTAATTACAAATTATTTAATTACAAAAAATGTATTGTTTGGACTAAAAAATTAAAACACTAGTATTTTAGTATGTTGTTTGTAGAATAATCTGACAAAAAATCAGAATGATTGTATGTATAGGTATTAGTATGCTTTTTATTGTAAAAAGAAAGTTTTTAGAGGTATCTTCATCTTTTTTTTCTATCGTATCAAATTAATTGTATTACGTTTTCAACATAATATCTACCTAGCATTTATCCTGAAGAATATAATATAATTTTCTGATTTTGTTTACTATAGTCGATCATATAGGTACTTTTTTTGTTTCTAAAACTTGCGTTTTTTGTGTTTAGGTCCTGTAAGCCCCTTAAATTGGAAAAAGGTCTCATGGTCAACGGTAGAAGACAAAGTAAAAAAAAAAACTGGTCAAGTGCGAGTCGGACTCGCACACGAAGGGTTCCGTACCACAAGGCAAAAACGCCGAAAAAAACATGTTTGTTGTTTGGGAGCCCCCCTTAAATATTTATTTTATTTTAATTTTATTATTAAAGTTAAAATACAACTGAGCATTTTGTGAATATTTCAAGTGCCTACCTGTTGCCATTTTTGATATCGAGCAAAAAAAGGCAAATAAATCACGTTTGTTGTATGGGAGCCCCCCTTAAATATTTATTTTATTTTGTTTTTATTATTTGTTGTTATAGCGGCAACAGAAATACATAATTTGTGAAAATTTCAACTGTCTAGCTATCGCGGTTCTTGAGATACAGCCTGGTGACAGACAGACAGACAGACGGACAGACAGCGAAGTCTTAGTAATAGGGTCCCGTTTTTACCCTTTGGGTACGGAACCCTAAAAAGTAAATAAAAAATTATTTATTTCAACATTCAAAATTACAATATGGAAGTATCGTTGATCCCAAAGTTAAGGCGGTAATTAGTAAAATAATTGCAAAATAGTGCGTCCCAGTATCGGATTTTTTTTTATAATTTCAGGTGACATCAAATGGACACATAAGAGAGAGCTCGTAAATGAAAACAGTTTATTAAAAAAGGGTAAAAAAGGAACAGAAATAGCCAGTTACAATATCGTATCGAGGTTCAAACGAAATAAATAAAAGCGATTTCAATTTACGTTTAAATTACGTTTAAGTGCGGAAAGGGACCAATTTTCCTGAAATTGTCTAAAAATAATGCAAATTATTTTTCATGATTTGAGTTTTTAACTTTGTTTGTATTTATTACCTTTTTTGAGATTGAAAGAAAAAAGAGGAACTTCTGCAATTAGGAAAGACTTTATTATATGATGACTTTTAACCTATTTGTGTATTTGTGCTAGTACCTCAGACCAACAAATAAAGATAAACAGCGCGCCACGAACATTAAAACTGAAGCTACCTTTTTATCTATGTGTGTATCGAAGGCTTGCCATTTGTTAAATGTTTTCCCTATAATTTGGGGATATTTGTGCGAGTAGGAACTAGTATAATATTGTACGAGTAAGATATTGTTGAGTTTGGTATTGGTATTAATTGAAAACCCAAAATATTCAATACATAAAAAAGAAAATAGGAATATAACTCGAAGTAACAAATCATATTTATATGTATGTATTAATCGAATGGGGAAAATCTAAATCGTATTATGGCAAACCCCGCACCTTATGTCACTACTTTCGTTCGTTGATGTTTTTTGTTCCAAGTAATCTAAAATTTAATATTATAGAAACGATATTATTTCAAGTACTTACAAGTGAAAAGTGATTCCGTGAGACTTTTTATATGATTTGCTGTTGTTTTTGCAACTTTTCACTGCACAGGAAGGCATCATTATATTTTTTTAATCTATGTTAACTTGACGACGACTCGTGACGTACTAAGAGCGATGAGCATGGTTTTAGTGTAGGTGTGTGCGTGAGTGTGTATGTTTACTTGCAGGAGCACGGTTTTATGGCTTCACTTTTGATGTTCGCGGCGCGCCGTCTTTCTTTTTTTGTTGGTCTGAGATTAGTACAGACGCCAGAGCACATCAAGCTACTAAATCTGTCAAATTTCTTTAATAGATTTTTAACTTTATCGCTAAAACAGGTTTAAATTTGATTGGAAAAAATTACAGTTTCGGGTAGTTGGATGTGCTGGCGTCTGTACCTATTTTATTTATAATTCCATAGTTTTTATATCATAGTTCCTCTCAACCAAAGCACTTACCATCTAATCTCTTCACCACCCTTGGTTGGCTGGTAGAGAATGCTTAAGGCATTAAGTCCGCCTTTTTGTGTGCGAAAAGTTTAAACAAAAAAAACCGGGCAAGAGCGAGTCGGACTCGCGCACCGAGGGTTCCGTAACATCCGGGTTTATGCATAAGGTTTATGTTTATGAAATTAAATGTTTTTTATTTTTGAGTTGATTGAATGAATGGTAAATTGTGGTTTACGATTTATGACGTATTAAAAAAAAACTACTTACTAGATCTCGTTCAAACCAATTTTCGGTGATAGTTTACATGGTAATGTACATCATATATTTTTTTTAGTTTTATCATTCTCTTATTTTAGAAGTTACAGGGGGCGGACACACATTTTACCACTTTGGAAGTGTCTCTCGCGCAAACTATTCAGTTTAGAAAAAAATGATATTAGGAACCTCAATATCATTTTTGAAGACCTACCCATAGATACCCCCACACGTATGGGTTTGATGACAAAAAAAAATTGAGTTTCGGTTCTAAGTATGGGGAACCCTAAAATTTATTGTTTTTTTTTTCTATTTTTGTGTAAAAATCTTAATGCGGTTCACAGAATACATCTACTTACGAAGTTTCAACAGTATAGTCCTTATAGTTTCGGAGAAAAGTGGCTGTGACATACGGACGGACAGACAGACAGACAGACAGACGGACAGACAGCCAGACAGACATGACGAATCTAAAAGGGTTCCGTTTTTGCCATTTGGCTACGGAACCCTAAAACGAGTCGGATCTGGAGACCCCCGGAAAGAACGAAGTTCAAAATGAAAATCGAAGATGGCGACTTCGAAAATTTTAAAATTAGATTTTTTTTGCAGCCGCTTTGATTTTCATTTTGAACTTCGTTCTTTCCGGGGGTCTCCAGACCCCACTCGTTTTTTTTTCCTCACTATCGGCTTCAGCACCCTCGAAAACCATGAAAACAAATTCTCTCTGTCATACTCTTTCTATTATCTTACTAATATTGTAAAGGCGAAAGTTTATGTGTGTGTGGGTGTGTGTGTGTGTATTTATATGTTTGTTACTTCGTTCTGATAAAATTTTGTATGGACGTAGCTGACACCCTGGATTAACATAGGCTAGGTACTTTTTATCCTGATATTCCCGGGATGGAAACTTATGCGGGAGTTCCGGACATAACGCTTTTTCGTTACTCCAGTTTACTTCTACCGCAAGGTCCATTAAAGAACTTCGTTCCAATAAATTACTTGAAGACCTTCTGGGGAAACAAATCTCAGAAACTCCATGAAAAAAACATGAACGCAAAAAAAGTTTAATTTTATTTAACTTTTGTGACAAAACCAATCGTCCAAATCACAATAATTACTTACACATATAAAACCAACAAATTCGAAAATATTTAAAATTGGAATCGTTTAGCGACTCAATAAACTCTCGCAGCCGGTTGGTTGCATATTGATGACATCATCAGTCTCTCCGCCAATCAGCGCTAATTCTGATGAATCGCCATTGCCCTCTGTTCGGACATGGATGACTGAATTTTGAATATTGTATGAATTATTAAATTCGCGCCATGATAGTATTTGACGGTAGACTATTGCGCTGTCAGGGTGTTTTGAACATCAGTTATTAAATATACAAAAGGTTGTTGATTTAAACTTGGTGAATATAGATTGGCTATGAATTCATAAGCGCTAATGCTGTACATCTGAGGTCCTGGGTTTGATTCCTAGGTCGAGCAAAGTGATTTTGGGTTTTACTACCAGAAATTTCCTCAGTAGCAGCCTGGAATCTGGACTGCGTCTGTGTTCCGAGCGCATACAACCCGAAACTCTTCAAAGTAAGAATGAACAGGCTTCTTCTGGGTATGCTCACTCCATCGTCGACTTTGTCTCTGTCACCTAGACTAGAGTCAAGAGCCACACTCTGACCTAGACTAGAGTCAAGAGAAAACCCATGTCAAAATAATAAAAAAAAACTGGTGCCCGATTGATGGCAATAAGCTCGCCCCCTATTATAAAGAAAGAAAGAAAGAAAAAGTAATTATTGCGACACGCACAGGAAGATCACAAACTAAACACAGTCAAAAATAAAAAGAAACCAAATTATATAAAAAGTAACAAAATGTCCTATAGACGCTAAAAGGCTCCTATCTCAGTATGATGCTGCCACATTTAAAAAACAGTGGCACTCCACACTCAAAACTTGAACAATTATGTGTGTATTTTTTTAATCGTCTTTTAAACAAAACACGCGCGGTGTCGGTTACGGTAACGTGGCGCGAGTTCAACGGTTTTTTCCCATCTCAAAAACGGGCAGTTTTGCGCCAGAAGTGTTCACTTGTCACAGCGTTGGTATTCTGATAGGGTCCGCTGCTGTGATGTCACGGGCAGCTACAGAAACAAATAAATAATTCAAATTCAAATAGCCTTTATTAGCAATCTTACAAACTAGTTTGACAAAATATGCTAAAGGGAAAAGCAATCTAGAGATTTCAGATGTCTAAAGTCTTGATTTAAATATTTTGAAATAAATAATAAAATAGTTATATTATGTAAAATATTGGCAAGTAAATATTCATTTTTAATCCGCGCTAGAAGTAACCTAGCATTACCTACTTGTCTATGCCTTGAGTGTCAGAGACACTCTGTGGCATTGCAGTGTCAAGCAAAAGGTCGCACGCGCCGACCCTCCAACGAAAAGAAACTAAAGTATATGGAACTTAAACATAACTGCGTCGTTGGTGTAGTGGTCGAGAGCGCTACTGCAGAGAATGAGGTGCGGGTACAATTCCCGGATCCGGCAAAGTGTTATTGGGTTTTCCTTCTGGAATTTCTCACTGATGATGACTGATGCCAAAAGGCTCGCCTTCTGTTACGTGTGACTTAAGAGGGAACAGGGGCGTGCGATTCTCCATACAAATGTATTCCCCTTTTTTATTCCTGAATAATGCCTCTAGAGCAATATTTTTTTTTTTCATAAAATCAAGGTGTGCTGTAGACACGTTGCTGTCATTTTCTTTTTTCAGCAACTAATTAGTAAAGAAAATATAACCCTCTAAAAATTACAAAAAATGCTCTATTTTTACCGCCGTGATTAGAGGACTACCATAAAAATTAGACAAATTTTAACATAAAAAAAAATTTAGGAACCTAAACATACTCTTTCCTAAAATGTTAATGTGAAAAATAATTGAATCGGCTCAGTTTTCGAGGAGAAAAAAGGGGAATACGAAACGTCGATCTCGCCAAAATTTTTGTGATAATTTCGGTCTGAGTTGCAGCTGTCCCTATCACACACTACGGGGGCAGACTTGAGGTAAGGCGACGGCAATAGTTTCTTCAAATACCTATTTTTCGATCCCTCGCAGGCCCCATCCCCGTGTTGTGCTCTGTGGCCACGCCACCGTTTATTTTTTTATTATGATATAATCCATTTTTATGTACGGCTGACGGTCGTGACGTACATACATTGTTTTTGAATGTACGACTTTTATTTTAAAAGAAAAAAGTAAATTAATGTGGCGTTGCTGCGGAGAATTCTCTGTAGCCACGCCACCTGTAATCAATATTTGTAGATACAATTTCACCTATTTCTCTGAAGTTATATAATTTACGAACGCTGTGTATTATGTACACGCGATAAGTATGAAAAAATATGTTAATTATAAAGTTTAATTCAAAACTCAAAAATTGTCCCTTATAGTGTATTAAACTAATGTATTGTTACGAGCTTCGGGTTCGTGACAATAAAAACTGCCCATTTAATAACCAAAAATATGACACTTTAATCTCACTAATAGCAACTGAACACACACTAATTACAAAACACGATTGCACTACTGATCGCTTTAAGTCGCACTTGAAGATAGCTTCGGTTGTTTTCGCCTGTGTCGCTTATCTAACACTGTCCCAGTCGTTTTTTTTTTTTGACTATGGCGTCTCGTAGTTGACCTTGAGAGGTCGTGACTACTTAACCGGACTATCCTGTGGTTGCCTTAAGTAAACTCAAAGCCAGGGACAATTATCTACTATAGGTACTAAGCGACTACACGCTAAGGGCACCCCCTGTGGGGTACGAACCTCGGCTTAGGGCGTCGCTGGGGAGAGGGCAGCAAGATGGGACAGGCTGGATCAGATTATTATTATTTAAGCTTGATGAGATCGGCTTTTCCTGACTACTCTGAGAAGAAAGGCCGAAACAAACTCAGAGGTTACAGTCGGGAATTTAATTCTACAGGCTCAGCTGCGGCGCGGGCTGGCACTACATCGAGCAAGGCCCGGGGGGGGGGGGGGCATTTACTTGGGGGCATCGCGAAGGACCTCGTCGGCGAGGTCGGTATGATGGTTTTTTGTTTTTGTTTACTGTACTGGTTGCCCTATTGCTCTCCTGGAGGAGGGTTATGGGGTCATCATGGTCGGTGAGAACATGCCTTGGACGGCGACATTTACTGATTTTGGAGGGAGTATAACTGGCGGCCTCGACAACCAGAGGGTTGGTGATGTTTGGCGGCGGTATCGAAGAAGCGCTTGGAGAGGCGTTTCATGAATTGATGGATAGTGGGGATTTTGAGGTCAAGATGGAGGATCTCATTACGGACGAACCATGGGGATTCTGTAGCCTTTCGGAGAAAACGGTTTTGGAGGGTCTGCATCCTATGGATATGGTGGGGCTTTGCGTGAGCGAAGACTACACAGGCATAAGTCATTATTGGTCGAATGCACGCTGTGTAGATGCGCAATTTGCACCTTAGTGACAATTTGCTCCGTGCATTGAGAACGGAGTGGAGTCTGCCGAGAGCGAAGGCGGCGCACGAACGGACCATCTTTATATGCTCTGCGAAGGAGCGGTGTCTGTCGAGGACTACCTGTCGAGGAGGTTGCGACAGCCTCCCATGCACTCTCGCTCCGTACCATGGCCCCGACTAGGGCCGGACGCGAGAGATCGCCGCCGTGAGGTCACGGCGGTGCTCTGCCCAACCTGGGCAGATCTCCACCTCGTATGCTCCACCGTGTCCTCCGGGCAATCCACACAATGGTGACACCCGGGCGTTTCCTCCCGCCTTATTCTGAACAGGAACCTCCCGAAGCAGCCGTGTCTCCCCATGTCGCCATGAGATCCCGCCGGAGCTTTGTCCGCTGCGCCGCGATTTCTCGTGGCAGCGGAGTTACGCCCCGGCGTTTTACCTCCTCTCGCCACTCCCATATGAGGGCGAGAACTTTGGCCTCCAGATCCCATGGCGGCAATCCGGAAAGAAGGCTCGCTGTCTCCCCGGACACCGCGCGGTAACCCCGGACTAGCCGGACGGCCATGACCCTCTGGGACGCGTTCAACCTGGCTGGGTGGATTTTTAATTTATTTACAAATTGTAAGTAATTGTAATTTATGTTACAATAGTAGAATACTAATATCTTACATAAGTAGGTATATAACTTACGATGACCTCGATGGCGCAGTGGTACAGGCATTTGGCCAGAGTGCAATAGTTCCCGGGTTCGATCCCCGGTCGCGTCAATTTGGGACGCGAACTTTTCTAAATTGGTTCGGGTCTGGGTGTTTGTGTTACCTTCGTTGGTTCTGATTTCCATAACACAAGTGCGTAAGAAAAGTAATTGGGGTCAGATCAATGAATATGATGTTGTCTGATATTTATATATTCATTTATATTTAAGCATTTTTTTTCATACGTACATACTGCATAGCATTCAGTATACAGCATACTATTCAGATTTTTTTATAACACGGATATATAATAAATAACTTCTATTTATGAAATCTGTTAAGTTTTATTTTAATTTTCCTGTCAATCTGAAGTAATCGCTAAAATACATTTGTTTAATACACTATATATGGGACAATTTGTGAGTTTAGAATTAAACTTTAGAATTAATATATTTTTTCATACTTATCGCGTGTACATAATACACAGCGCTCGTACATTATATAACTTCAGAGAAATAGGTGAAATTGTATCTACAAATATTGATTACAGGTGGCGTGGCTACAGAGAATTCTCCGCAGCAACGCCACATTAATTTACTTTTTTCTTTTAAAATAAAAGTCGTACATTCAAAAACAATGTATGTACGTCACGACCGTCAGCCGTACATAAAAATGGATTATATCATAATAAAAAAATAAACGGTGGCGTGGCCACAGAGCACAACACCCATCCCCTCTTAAACATAACTGGTGAAATGTGGGGAGTACTATAGGTGCAACTTTGCCTACCCCTTCGAAGAAAACAGACGTGATTTTATGTTATGTCATATTCTCTGGATTCTTGATCTGAGCTGAAGCTTCATTAAAAAAATACATAGGTACTTCATATTATAAATGCGAAAGTGTGTCTGTCTGTTACCTCTTCATGCTTAAACCGCTGAACCGATTTAGATGAAATTTGATATAGAGGTAGTTTGAGTTCAGGGAAAGGACATAGGGTAGTTTTTATCCCGATATTCCCACGGGAGCTGGTGAAACCGCGTGGTGCTACTAGTAAGGAATTTATACGAATTATAATTAAATTACCGTTTAATAAAGCCATCCCAAATGTAAGGAATTCTGACAAATTAAAATCAGTTAGACTCTACAAAATAACTCATTGGTGAGAAGCTCATTGGTGGTGGTGTTGTGTGTGAGAAGGTTAAGCTTCGCTTGTGAAGGTCAGATTACGGATGGGTGACCGTTCTTACCCACCACATCCTAAAACCTGGTGGTAGGTTTATTAAGTTGCTAAACGGTTCCAATTTTAAATATTTCGAATTTGTTGTTTTTAGGATCTGGTTGGCAAGAGCTGTCACCCATTCACAGTGTGACCTTCACAAGCGCAGCTTAACCTCAACCTCACCCCACCTTCAATTGTTTTCCACACAAGAGCATCCCATAAAACATACACAAGCAGATACATAGGTATGCATTTACATAACTTCATCACACTATAACAAATTTGTACAGAATAAAAACAGAATGGAGTTTGCGAGCGGACGCAGACAGTAATTTATATAGCACAAGGGTTGTATGTTAAACTTCCCGGTCTAGTTTAACAAACATTGTTAATTTAACTGGTGCAGCTAAATAACTAGAGTACAGTGGGCTGTGTAGTTTCCAGTTGGTGCGGGGTGAATTTTTCGGTGATAAATATATGAATACTATTCTTGAGAAAGTTCCATAACCATAATCAGTCTATAATGTTCCCACTGCTGGGACACCGGCCTCCTCTCGGTGAGAGGGAGTGGGCCGTAATCCACCACGCGGGCCCAGAGAGCAGAGAGAGGAAGGCAGTGGTGGCCAAGTGGTGACGGCCGCGACTTACGAGTTGTAGGTCGTAGGAACCCAGACAGGCGATTTACTTTGTGTAAATTATTTCATCAGCACTGCTCTCAAAACGGCGAAGGAAAACATCGTGAGGAAATCGGCATGTCCTAGAACCAAAATTTCGAAGACATGTGACATCTACCAACCCGCACTGGAGAAAGTTCATCATCTATATATTTTTTACTAGCCATTAATGTCCCAATGCTGGGCAAAGGTCTGTTTCCACCTCAATGTCATCATCTGCCTAGCCTTTTCCCAACTTTGTTGAGGTCGGCTTCCAGTCTAACCAGATGCAGCTGAATACCAGTTTTTTACATGGAGCGACTGCCTATCTGACCTCCACAACCCAGTTACTGGATAATACGAAACTCCTTGGTAAGACTAGTTGTCAGACTTTCGGGCTTCTGACTGCCCGTAACGACTGTCAAAGATCCAGGAACGACAGTCTGGTCCAAAGGCTTAACGTGCTTTCTGAGGCACGGAGGGGTCTCGGTATGTAAAGATGGTCACCCATCCACAGACCTACCGCGGCAACCCCTCTTCACCTTCTTTCCAGTTTCATTTTCCACCTCTATGTATAACAAATAAACAAAATTGAGGTGACTGTTGTATTGTCAAAATAAACAGCATTTTGATGCCCAACTGTTGAAAAATCAAAAATTGATTTGTAACAATAGAAATTCTACTGTATCTCATTAGCCACAGTTGAGCTACTACGAAAGTATATACTATATACGCTACATAAAACAATTTTTAAAAATTTTGTCTGTTTGCTCCAGCTAATTTCCGAAACGGCTGGACCGATTTGATGGGAGATCATTTTAATTTTAGAAAAAAAAAGGTTCCACGCAAAAAACATAGCCCATGAAATTCAATTTATTTTCCTTCATGCACACGAACGAAGTCGCGGGCACCGCTAGTATTAAAATAAAACCAATACCTACTTTGAACACCCGAGCCAATTCTCCCATCGGTGTTTAGGTTCTGATCAAGAATTCATGATGACGCTTCGTTATTAAGGGGTTTACATGACCTAAAGCGCGGTCACTGTCGGACGGCATAGAAAAGAAAGAGAAGCGCGATGATGCAACGCTGGTAATTAATTGCAAAATATGAAGCAATTATTTAATTACAAAAGATCTATTGTTTGGACTAAAAAATTAAAACATTAGTATTTTATTATGTTGCTTGTTTGTCTGTGTGGTGCGACTTAAAGAATAGCACCACCCCGTACTTCCCGTGGGTGTCGTAAAAGGCGACTAAGGGTCATACCGGAGAATGGGCAGCAGCGTTCTCTATGCATTCCACCACCATACTATACTGCGATCGCCAATCCGCCTGCCAAGCGTGGCGATTATGGCAACCCGCCTCCCCCCCCTTGGGAGAATCCTATGTCCAGCAGTGGACGTCTTCGGCTGAAATGATGATGTTGCTTGTCGAATAATCTGAGAAAAAATCAAAATGATTGTATGGTTTTTATTGTAAAATAAAGTTTTTGGAGATATCTTCATGATTTTTTTCTATCGTATCAAATTAGTTGTATTATGTTTTCAACACACTGTCTACCTAGCATATATCCTAAAGAATATCATATATTACTCTGATTTTGTTTACTGTAGTCGATACAGACTACTACTCGTACTTTACTACTACTACGACTACGAGTACTTTACGAGTACTTTTATTGTTTCTAAAACTTGCGATTTTTGTGTTTAGGTCCTATACGCCCCTTAAGTTTTAGCACTGCTGAGTCTAGCCAATCCCATCCATCAAAAACATGCAGGGTACTAGTTCCTTTAACAATGTCCATCTTACATTATCTAATGCTAATTCTTACTCCAACTGCTTTTATTCAGTTATCCCCTGGGTTATGCAGGTCCTGGGTAATCGGTGTATAAATAACTTAAGTACTATACAGGGTTACTTTTCAAAGACCGTCCAAATTTTTATATGGTGTTCTACCCATGAATATAAACAACTTTCACTATGGGACCAACTCTGAAATCACGAAAAAAAAATTATCTGCTGTTTCATACATTTTGGTCAAGTAGGTATTGAAGTTTTGTATGAAAGAGGAGATTTTTTTTTACAATAGGTGGTATATGATTTTCTTTGTGTATGCTGTACCAGTACAGCGTCCTAATAATTGTTTGCTGCACCGGACGACGTCATTACGTCGGCGCCGGCTGTCGCTGAAAACCAGCGCTGGAGCTCTGTCTTGCATAGGGTCGCAGCATAATGCTGAGCGATAGCCGTTTTGCGTGGATGTGACGCATGTTTCCCCAACTCTATTTTTGTTTATGTTCTTTATTGCGTCATGTTTACCTCAAATAAACGTATTTTCTTTCTTTCTTTCTAATAGCCTCGGACTTAGGCTATCTTTCCACCAGACATGAGCGAGGATGTGTAGCGAGGGATGTGTGTGAAACCAACCAATAACATCGCTTCATTTTTATAGCTTGAACTAAGTTAGGGTTGGTATTGGTTAGTTTTACATACATCTCTCGCTACGCATCCTCGCTCATCTCTGGTGGAAAGACAGCCTTACACAGCCGCCAGTTACAGGTGAACTAGCAATCTCAGAAATAGGTGATAACATAATAATAAAACAAAAGGCTCTAAGGACACCACCATGTCCGTAGATTGCAGAAAATTCTGTACACAAACTACTCTACTCTGGGGGCCTAAAAAGGCCACTTTGGCAGAATCATAAAAGGATAACATTATGAATCATAATAGACAGTTAACTGTTAAGTTAATCGTATCAAATCCCATTGGACAAGGATTTTTCAGTTATTTTTTTTTGTCCGTGCTAAAATACCAATCAATCCAATCCAAATCCAATCCCAATCTCTTTGACCTACGTAGTGCAGCGAAAAAAAGAAATACACGGACTGTCTTCGTCATATTATGATTCATAATGTTAGCCTTAAATGATTCTGCCAAAGAGGCCTTTTTAGTTCTAGGATCATTTTACCGAAACAATTCATAAAACACCCGTCATGTCATAATTCAACAAATTTTAATAAAAAACCACTGCAACCCATTACACGGAGTGAAAGTTAAAATTCCCCAAACAAACAGAAAAAAAACAACTAAAAGCATTAAACAAATTGCGTATTCAATTATGACTCTGGCAACACTTGTATATTATTTGCCGTCTAGACACAATTTGATTTAATCGGCCATTTTACAAAAGTCCATTTTACAGGATGTGAGTAGCGGCACATAAAATTATTTAACAAGCTTCCCCTAACCAAAACATAAAAGAAATCATCCCTTACTATTTGTTTATTTTATACCGTTGTATTGGAACAGGATTAGTGCGCGTCTACTTATTTTGTAAATATCTCACCGTGAAAACTTATGTGAATCTAGCTTGAAGTGAGTTTGAGGTGAGCGTGGATGTCAGAAATTATCCCATGCGAAAGTACTACCAGGATAAAAGTATCCTATGTTTTAATCCTGGTTCTAAAATATCTGTTTGCCAAATTTAATCTAAATCCGTTCTGCCGTTTTTTTGTAATTGAGTAACAAACGTAGATACAAACTTTCACATTTAGTTATAATTCAGCTGCATCCGGTTAGACTGGAAGCCGACCCCAACATAGTTGGGAAAAAGCTAGGCAGCTGCGCCCCGCGGTTTTACCCGCGTAAGTTTTAATTCCAAAAAAAATCTGGAGAGGGCTACCTATAAAGGTAGCCCTCTCCAGATTTTTTTACCCCTAGGTGATAACACCTAGGGGTATAAAAAATACCCTACAACCTCAGACCTACCAAATATACACAAAAAAAAATCATAAAAATCGATCAATCCAATTCTGAGGAGTTCGATAACAAACACTGACAAGGGACTTTTATATATTTAGATACACATTGTATTAACCTGGCATTTATCTCATCATCATCATCATTTCAGCCGAAAGACGTCCACTGCTGGACATAGGCCTCCCCCAAGCACCTCCACTTCGATCGGTTCTGTGCTTCTCGCATCCGACGGGATCCTGCGGCATGCATTTACTTAAATGATCTCATTTAATATCATAGCTATTTGGTAACGCTGAAGGAAAACTTTGTAAGGAAAATGGAAGAGGTAAAGACCAAGCAGAAGTACGGGAAAAGTGGACAAGGGGATGGCAGGCCTTTACTCTTTGCGGTCGCGGGCGCACAGAGAGGCGACTCTGTCCGCCCACCAAGTGACCCCAGGGAAGACGGTGGCACAGTGGTCACGTGCTGCCCTGCATAGCGAGGGTCAGGGGAGGCCTTTACAGTCTCCCCAGGGATGTGCCTTATAGGCATTGCACGGGGGGTATCGAAATCGGTCTTTTAACACATTGAAGGACACTGAACGAGACACAATAGAAGTTTTATTGTTATTACGTCTATAGGCGTTCAGTGTCCTTCAATGTGTTAAGGACCACCCCTATGTGTTGATGGTGATCACCGGGTTGGTTTTAGTGAGGTAAAAATCCCACACTGCCCTCCCCGGAGGTCGGGTGCCCTCTGGTTTCTCCCCGAAAAAAAAAGGCCTTTGCTCTGCAGTGGGATAACACAGGCTTATAATAAAATAATAATAATAAATATAAATATAAATAATAATAATAAATATAAATATACTTATATAAGTATTAATTTTTGTTTTTGCAAGCTTGTTATTTATAATGCTTCCTCATTACGTTTTTTCGGGAAAAACACCCTCGCTGATATTATTGAAAAATCCAGATTTTATAAATAATATCAGCAACTTTATTAAAAACCTGTTCTAAGTTCTTCTGAGGTAGTACTTGCTTTTATGGTCAGGTGATATAGGTATGTCTTCTTAGTTTTGGTGACAATTTTCTATCGGATTCCCTTCGAGTACCAAAAGTAGGTGTTAGGCCAAACACCCACTGGCTTCTCGCCAGATACTATTCATCTCCATTAACGTTTCAATGAGTGAGAGGGACACAAAAAACTTTATTTGCGAGCTGTGTATTTAAAACATGGATAAAGCGAATTATAGGGAGAGAGGGGGGAGGGGATAACTTAATTTAATGGTACTCAGTAGGATTGCACCCTGATATGTTGCGTGGAAGCTGATTATGCTGGATAGGTGCGTTTGGACGTGAAAATTATGGGAAGTTGGATGAAAACAAAAAGTTGTGATGGATTTATAAATTTTCTATTGTTATAAGATGTGCTACACATAACCACATAATCAGCCTATAATGTTCCCGCTGGGGCGCAGGTCTCCTCTCTGCGAGAGGGGGTGGGCCGTAGTCCACCACCCGGGAGTGCGGGTTTTTTTTAATAATAATAATGCTTTATTGAAAACAAAGTAAGTAAGTACACAGTTACATAAGCGCACTGCCTCCTGAACTAGGTTGTTAGCCTGTATCTCAGGAGACAGTTCCCTTCCAGTTTACATAATTACTAGATTCTTACAGCGTTCTCAAGTAGTTGAAGCTAAACACAAAAAAAAATGGTTGGTGAAAAAAGGGTTGGTGAATGACACATGTGTGTTCGAATTTTTGGTTCTAGGACATGCCGCTTTCCTCACGCGCGCTGTTTTCCTTCACCATTGTTAAGCTGCGTCGACCTCAAATTAATTGGCATAAGAGCATTGATGTGATGACCAGTGATCGGAGTAGGCTGAGTATATTTACCTAAAGTTTAAAGAACAGAGACGGAAATCAGAGACTTCCTTATGACTAAATGTTTTTTTACCGGTTAATTTACCGGAACTTTAATTATGTAACTTTCAATATCTTATTTTATCATTAACATTATAAATGATTTAATAAATCGTAATCAATGTTTTGATAAATAAAATAACCAATATTATTATTATTTTTTTATGTTGGTTGAAGGAAGAATGTTTAGCTAATAGAAGCGTTAATTGTAAAAAATTACATTGTTAACAGTGGGTGTCCTAAAAGGCGACTAAGGATCGTACCGGAGAATGGGCAGCAGCGTTCTCTATGTATTCCACCATCATACCATACTGCAATCGCCAACCCGCCTGCCAAGCGTGGCGATTATGGCAAACCCTCCCAAAATTGGGGGAGGCCTATGTCCAGCAGTGGACGTCTATCGGCTGAAACGACGACATAGTTAAGGTTCAAGCAAATTTACCTGTAAAAAAAAACTTTGTCATAAGGAAGTCTCCGATTGCCGTCACTGTTCTTAAAACTTTAGGTAAATATACTCAGCCTATTCCGATCACTGGTGATGACTTACAGACTGAAGACTATTTCTCGTAATTACAAACGTTCAAAATCTAATCGCTATCTCTTCTCAGCGACAATCAACAACAAAAACTTATCAAAAATGTAAGGAAATTAGGGGTAAGTATTTTTGACAGATTGAGATTAAGATCAGACTGTGAACGTTCTTAAAATTACGTGATTATTACCCCTCTGATTCCTTAGATTAGATAACTTACAATAAACAAAATATGACACTGTTTATCTTGAAAGACATTGGCGCCGATTCTGTTATTCACAAACTAGACTAAATTTAAGTTCAGGCATCTTTTTCTTTCTATTTCACTAAGAAAAGGACAGAAGATAAATATTAGTTTAGTCCTGTCAAATTAAGGTACTCCACAGACAATTTAGACGAGATTAAAAAATTGACTATTAAATATACGTCAATTTACGTCTTGACAGGACTAAACTAATATTTATCTTCTGTCCTTTTCTTAGTGAAATAGAAAGAAAAAGATGCCTGAACTTAAATTTAGTTTAGATTGTGAACAACAGAATCAACGCCATTGAGTAGCTTTTAGGAAACAATAATCTCCAAACTAATTAACAAAACAATTTCATTTTCAAAGGAGAACCAAAACATGGTTTTACTTGATACTTTATTACCACCAAAAACTATCAGACCTTTTCCAAACATACATAAAAATACCTTACAAGCGTAGACAGTACCTATAATCGACCTGGCAACACAGCCTACCTAACCTTTCCTATAAATTCGGATCCCTCTCATAAATCTGACGCTAGTTTGCGCCCTAGGTCCTCAATTTAAACCGGGAGCCCCTAATGGGGTTGCCATATTACCCATCTATTTAATTTCCCGAATGGGTAAACGAATTAGGCTGGCAACTTTGAAACGAATTAAATTTTCGACGGTTTACTCATTGTGTTGCTGTGTGGGGTAGGCTGCAATTTGCAACGGCTACCGGTTGTAAGGTGATTGCGATTTGACATACATAAAGATGACATAGATCTCCATGCTATTTATCAAAAAAAGAAGCATGAAAATGGCAAAAAGAAGTTACTTTTCGTAGCTTTCATTAAATAATCCTGTGGCTAAGACCTCACCTCTCAAACAGGAGGTTGTGAGTTCAAATCCGGCATGATCAATTTGACGTTGTCAATTCATATGTCATCATCAATGATATTATATTAAAGATGTAGATATCGCACTAGCGCGCGCAAATTGTTGCAGTCAAATTCAGGCAATTGTTGTAGTTTCATTTAGTCCGCTAATAGCAGCGAGCAACACACTACAGATAGCTGTCTCTTTCTGTGTCATACGTTCCGTATTATCTATCGCAGTAAGTATACTTTGTAATAACAACGCAACAATACAGAACGTCGCTCAGTATGAACGTAGCGTATCTTTCCTTTATAATATCATTGGTCATCATCATCATTTCAGCCGAAAGACGTCCACTGCTGGACATAGGGCTCCTCCAAGCATCGCCACTTCGACCGATTCTGTGCTACCCGCATTCAGCGGATTCCTGCGGCCTTCACAAGGTCATCGATCCATCTTGAGGCCTTCCAACACTACGTCTTACGGCACACAGTCAATCATATGCGGGCGGGTAATTCATGTGTACTTTCTGAGTTTATATCAGACATTATTGACATCGGTAAAGGAAAACATCGTAAGGAAATCTGTAGGTACTTATAGAATTGTAGCGGTATCTACAACGCCACATGCGAACAACGCGTTATACTGACGTCACGCAAAATCCTGCATCTCGCAAGCAGAGTTTACCGCGCAAGTAGCATAGATACAACGGCCCGACATGAATCATCGGGCAATTTCGCGCCAGACACAACACCCGTGTGGTCGGAGGATCCTCCGTTTTCTATGGAGTTTGAGTGAACTTTACACCCTGTTCCTCATACCTCTATACTGGTGACCCCGAACCCCGGTTATGAACGTCAGCGCAGCCTTCGTGCACCTACTCCAGTGTGACGTCATCATCATCACTCCCGCAAGTCAGCGGCGAGTTACCCAGCCAGCCAGCATCCACGGCTTCAACTTATTATGAAATCGCCAGCTCCTTGGTAATAAATGCTCGTGCCTTCTTTGTATGAGAAGAGGGTGGTGAGTGGCTCGTCTTAGGGCTCAGCGGGTCAATACTAAATAAAATAAAAATAACATTTTAAAGATTAAAAAAAAAACATTTTTTTGCTATATTTAAATGAATTCTAGAAATTAATATCTAATCATTTTTATATTCATGGTTTTCGTGCATGGACTCCTCTTAGGTGAACGTTTCCTCCAAAGATTCCCTTTTAATATCAAAGTAGGTTGGTATTATTATTTCAAATCGTTTTAAATCATCGTATAACAATTTAGATGCAGGAACTAGTTGCCATTTACACAATAAACTCACAATAACGGACAGCGAGACTTTTTTATGAGATTACCGGACCATTGTTAGAGCTGATTGTAAGACATTTTCTATTCCCATTCATAACGGTTGCATTAAAAGACGTTCCTTGATTACTGGGACTAATGAAGACTTAATTCTTAAGTTGATTATGTCTTTGTTTTATTTTAAACTAGCTGCGCCCGACGGTTTCACCCGCATAAGTGTCGATCCCGTGGGAAAATCGGGATAAAAAGTAGCCTATATGTTAATCCAGAGTGTCAGCTATCTCCACACAAAATTTTATCAAAATTGGTCCAGCTGTTTGAGCGTGAAGAAGCAACAAACATATAAACACACACACTCACAAAGTTTCGCCTTTATAATATTAAGTGTGATAATATGAAAATGATGCAGGGATCTATTCGGCAATACTAATATTACTTCGAGTGTCATAATATAAATTCCTCTAACTTATGCTTTGGTCAATCACCTTGTTTGTATTAAAAGGGACAGAAAACTGACTGCGGCAGCGTCCTAACCAAAAGCAATCGTCGCACGAGTACGCCGCGCTTTTTTCTATAAATGACTTAGTCGCGCGAACAATCAAGTCGTGTTTGTACGGCCAAATTCGTAAGAGAGAACGCGTATTAGTATAGTTGCCGGCACGTAACTTGGCAAGAGTTTTTGTAGTGGGGGAAATTTGCGCACGCACAATTTCATACATTTTTATATGCGCCAACTACCCTCACTACGAAAATCTCTTGCCAAGTTACGTGCCGGTAATTGTACGCGATTATCGCTGTTGGTTAGGACGCGATTATCGCTTTCGGTTAGGACGCGGGGTACTTGTTCGCCTCATTGGTTCAGTGTGGTCGCAAGCGCAATGCTAAGCACGAGGTCCTGGGTTTGATCCCTGAATTTTTTTTTTAAATTGAAAAAATCCATAGGCATTATCAGAAAAACCCTGGAGTCTGGCTTTGTGCCTGGTTCATGGCAATAGGCTGGCCATTATTAGATAGGACTTTAATATGACTGGTGAAATGCACTTTACACCTTTGACTACCCCTTTCAGGGATAATAGTCGTTATGTTAACGATCGGTCACCAATCACAGCACAATCAATCCGGCTATGATGTTCCCACCGCTGGGACTCAGGTCATCTTTCGGCGAGAAGGAGTGGGCCGTAATCCACCACGCGGGCCCAGTGCGGGTTGGTAGATGTCACATGTCTTCGAATTTTTGGTTCTAGGACATGCCGATGTTTTCCTTCACCGTTTTGAGAGCAGTGCTGATGAAATAATTTACACAAAGTAAAGCTCCTGTCTGGGTTCGAACCTTCGACCTATGTCTTGGAAGTCACGGTCGTTACCACTGGGCCACCACGGCTCCGACAATCACAGCAACTGAACGACATTTCCTTAATACTATTGTGCACCTAATTTCGTAGTTAAATCTTAAGATAAATCACACTAATATTATGAAGGCGAAAGTTTGTGATTGTGTGTCTGTGTGTGTTTATATGTTTGTTACTTCTTCACGCTCAAACGGCTGGACCAATTATGATAAAATTTTATATGGGGGTAGCAGACACCCTGGATTAACATATAGGCTACTTTTTATCCCGATATTCCCACGGGATCGACATTTACGCGGGCGAAACCGCGGAGCGCAGTTAGTTACTAAGTAAAACAACAATTATTTATCATTCGTCCACATTTCTGGCACAGCAACTTTAATCCATCTGTAACTGATATAAATGATTGTAGCAAGCCCCTGCCGGATTAAAAATTTAAACAATATCCTACCAAGATATTGGGAGAAAATGATTCGACTGTTTTGGACCCCTGGCTTGGTTACTAAGTAGTAGCTAGAGAAGGTCGGCTCTGTACAGCGAGCGAAAACAGGCTCACGCACTCATAGCTGGCTTATTAGTTGATCGCACGAATTTATTCGCCCGAAACGGGTGCATCGTCACTTTTTTTTTCTATAGGCGACTCGCACAGAAGTTAATTTATTTGTGGGTGAGTCAACCACTCCAGAAATATGTTGTTGTTGAATTTTATGAAATGAAGTTAAAAAAAAAGTATACGTTTTTAACTCTCTTATAATTATAGAAAAACTGTGCGCTAGAAGTCCTCTTTACTATAGGTACTTATTTTTTTTAAGTTACGATTCGCCCGTTTCAAGTCATTCCTCACCAATATAAGTCTGAGTTCCTCACAGAGTCCATCCTTCTTTTCTTTGGCCTTCCTCTCCCTCTCCATCCACCTACATTTATATTCATCACTCTTTTAGCCACATGCGTTTTCTCCCTCCTCATCACATGGCCATACCAAGCCAGACGATTTACTTTCAACTTTTGTGGCACTGGTGCCACTTTCAAAGTTTCCCTTATACAAGGTTATTTTTAATTGGCTAGCTGAACTCCGCAGACGCAATAGAGTGCTGTCACAAGATGTATGAGTTGAGAAAAACTGTTTTCATAGATGAAGGAGACTAGACTAGACAGGGAATCCTAGTGCGAAGGCTAGTGCTATTTGACTATTGCAATGTTTTTCCTGAACAATAAAGTTTTAAACCCAAGGCGTCTTATTACAAAACGATCTCTCGACCTTCGAGCCAGTTACTCTATTTTGAACTTTATTCTGACAAATGTAAAGTTCTTAATGCAAAATTGACAACTTAGACTCGGGTTTAACGTCAGTTTTTGTAATAAGAACTTTAGCTTCGTTGGACTATAGTTCGAAATTTAAAAATGGCTGGATGGTTTAAGCCTGGGTCTAAAGATAAATCTTGTTTTGTAATAAGGCCGAAGACATCTGTGAAGTTAACACAAAAAAAAAAATTCTAAGCTGATATTTCAAACGACTTCATAAATGCGGTCGATGACCCCATAAAAAAACATCAAATTAACTTATTTATTTTATCATGTTTAAATCTTTATCTAGCCAATTTAAAATAACCCTGTATATTCTTTTCTTATCTTTATCCATTTTCGTCACTCCACACATCCATAGAGTATGGAGTATGGCGCTGACCTTCTGTGTTATTTAATTCTTTGCCCTGACCTAAACCTTGTACAATCCAATTTGGATGCTGACGAACGAAATTTTTCAATAATATTTACCTACTTTAAATATTTTATTTGGAAAGTGTTGGGCGTTAGACTAAAGAAAACTGGCCAAGTGCGAGTCGGACTCGCACACCAAGAGTTCTTTATCACAAGGCAAAAGCGCCACTTAAATATTTATATTTTTATTCTGTTTGTAGTATTTGTTGTTATAGCGGCAACAGAAATACATCATCTGCGAAAATTTCAACTGTCTAGCTATCACGGTTCATGAGACAGACCCGGTTGACGAGGCCTGGTGACAGACAGACAGACAGACGGACAGTGCAGTCTTAGTAATAAATGATAAATGATAAATGATTTTATTTTGTAAGTAGGTTTGTACAAACACTTTTACACGTCAAACATGTTTTTTTTAAAAACTAGATGAAGTCGGCGTTTCCTATCTGACTACTCTGAGAAGAAAGGCCGAAACAAACTCAGAGGTCACAGTCTCTTTTAAAGTCCAGACATAATCATGGTCAGGTTATATGAAGACCATGTAAATCGATGTCTGAGATGGTCTTTTGAGGAAAGAACCACACAGATTGAGAGGACCTGTCCAGTCAGTGCACGCATTTGTCAGAAATCGTGCAGCTCAACTCAAAACTTAAGGAGCTCAACGATTCGACGAACAATACCAAAGAAAGGACATTTGGGTAGGCCACATAAGTTACTCAAACTGCCAGACAAAGATCAAGAAATAAAACTAACAGAACAGAGATAAAATTAATAAAATGACCCACATCGTCTTCACATTCACAATAAATAAAATAAATAATACTTTACAAAGTAAGCAAATGTCAATGTTTATAAATAAAAATTTAAAATAATAATAATAATAATGTCACTGTGTATATAAAAAATAAATAAAAAAACATTCAAAATGCAGAAATTGGAAGCAGCTCAATCCCAAGCCTTTTATAGGTTTTTGTTTTGTACCCTTTGGGTACGGAACCCTAAAAAGGATTGCGGAATATTGCATGATTGTTTTTTTTTTTGACTAGCTGTGCCCGTGACTTCGTTCACATGCATATTGGATGCCATGTGGTTTTATTTTTTTGCACGTAACCCTAATTATTTTTCATAAATAAAAGCCTAAGTTACAAACAGACAGACAAAAATTGTCATATGCACCGTCTCCACGATAGAGAGAATCGCGGCGATATTATCGTCGTGCCACGTATTTCTATATACTCTCATAGAACGTGTCTCCACACGGCGATATTATCGCCGCGAAAATTTGATGGCACGGCGAGACTATCGCCGCGATTCTCTCGCTCGTGGAGACGGCCCCCTAGTAAACAGCTGTTATTTTGACATTACAAACAGACACTTCAATTTTATTTACCTTCTGTGTATGTATGTATGTATAAATACATACAATTGCATTCGGTGGTTTTGTCTCGGTTACATTGAATATAACCTAGAAAAGCCTCGCGGCAGGTCACCTAACCGCTGCGCTGGTCAGACCAAGTAACCGCCCTCACTGGACTCTGTTAGAGAAGCTGAGAACTGAACGAAGTGGAAAAACATCGTGCATAAAGCCACGATGCCATCGACACGACCTTGAGTGATGAAGTACGCGACCAAGGAGAGATGAAGACATGAGGTTATGATGAATGATTGTGGGCTGTGTGCGGACTTAGGGAGGCCGACTATTGTTTATGTGGAGACTCCGCAGTAAGTCCTTCTAAAGCCTCCTCTACACGTAGACAGATTCATCAGCAGATGGCCATCTGCGAATGCCTCCGCCGACGTGTAGACGGGGTAATTTGCTAGTCTGTGGTAGGTATTTGACGTCGGCAGAGGCTAAATACCTACTACAGACTAGCAAATTACCCCCTCTACACGTCGGCGGAGGCATTGGCAGATGGCCATCTGCTGATGCATCTGATGACGTGTAGGAGGCTTAGTGAATGGAAATAAAGACTGGACTGAAGAAAGCTGTAGGATAATATGATTACTTACTTGGTTAAGAATAGTGGGTGTGTAGAGGTTATCATAATTATAGCATGTTTGAACCGCAAGACCTCCCCAACAACAACTTTCTATGGGACCAACCGTGAAATCGCGAAAAAAAAAAATACTGCTGTTCCATACATTTTGTCGATTTAGGTGAACACAAATGTATGGAACAGCAAAAACACTACAAAGTGAAAAATATCTTTAATTAATTTCGAAAGTTGGTGGCAAAAAAGTAAAATACAGATCCAAAGACACCGACTTCCGAAATTAAAGTTATTTTTCACTTTGTAGTGTTTTTTTGGAGGTCGTTTTTTTTTGTTAAAAAGTTGTTATGATTCAACTATACAATTTCAATGAAAGCTTCTCGTACCGAAACTCGAATTCTGGTCCCGTCACTAGTAGGTACAGACGCCAGCACATCAAGCTACCCGAAACTGTCAAATTTTCCCAATCAACCTTGAACCTTATGCTGTAGCGATAAAGTTGAAAATCTACTAAAGAAATTTGACAGATTGTAGTAGCTTGATGTGCTGGCGTCTCTACATAAGACTACGCACTTATAGATCTATTCATGTAAACCAAACATACAAAACATAAGTTCTATGCAAAGATACATTAAAACTCTTATATACTTAGTTCACTAACCGAAGACGAAGCATTGTCATGGTGCGTAATGATTTTTTTTTGATATTACTATTTGCTGAAAGATCGAAGATCAAAGGAGATATTTTATTTCTGTTTACATTAGAATTGAAGCATTTTTAATCGCAGTATGCTTTCTTCAGTTTTCTGTATCCAGTCCAACACCATCTTTTGTTTTTCCAATCCTTTTGAGAGCCTTTTACATGAGCCAAATTTCTAGGAAATTTTAGCCACAGCAAAAATTGACCATGGTATCACACTAATATTATAAAGGTGAAAGTTTGTGAGTATGTGTGGGGTGTGTTTGTGTGTGTTTATATGTTTGTTACTTCTTCACGCTCAAACGGCTAGACTAATTTTGATAAAATTTTGTATGGAGGCTGAAACCTTTTTATCCCGATATTCCCACGGGATCGACACTTACGCGGGTGAAACCGCGGGGCGAGCTAGTGTTTAATATGACTAAGCCAAGAGCACTACAGGCGACTTATTGCTAGTGCCAAAGTCAACTAGCTGATTACTAGAACAACCAACCGATTATCCTTTAAAGTTTATAATTATTAACCTTTTTGTCCGATTAACGAGTTGAGCCTACCTTCTTGGAAGTGTTGACGATTCAAAGTCAGTATTGATTGTTACTAAACCGAAGTGACAAAAAATACAATGAAGAGATTATAATCAGTAAGGCAGTCAAGTAGCCTGGATGCTTAAATCAATTCCGCCTTTCGCAGTCCACTGCTGGACATAGGCCTCACCCAGGCTGTGCCACAGTACTCTGTCCCCCTCCTTCCGCATCCAATCTGTCCCAGCCGCCTTCGTAAGGGGCTTACATGACCTAAAGCGCGGTCACTGTCGGACTGCATAGAAAACAAAGAGAAGCGCGATGACACAACGCTGGTAATTTATTGCAAAATATGAAGCAATTATTTAATTACAAAAAATCTATTGTTTGGACTAAAAAATTAAAACACTAGTGTTTTAGTATGTTGCTTGTAGAATAATCTGTAGAATAATAATATTAGTATGGTTTTTATTGTAAAAAGAAAGTGTTTAGAGGTATCTTCATGATTTTTTTCTATCGTATCAAATTAGTTGTATATTATGTTTTCAACACACTATCAACCTAGAAGAATATCAAATATTTTTCTGTTTTTATGTTATCTCCTGAAGAATATCAAATATTTTTCTGTTTATTTTTACTGTAGTCGATCATAATACTTTATTGTTTCTAAAATTTGCGTTTTTTGCGATTAGGTCCTGTTAACCATTTAAGAGATGCTTTGTAGGTAGAAATAACCAAATAACAACGTAGAAGACTTTATAATATGATTTGCGATCTGAGGGTCAATTCTAAGGAATATGATTATCGAACGCCTGCATTGTCAAATAGACTAACGGTCCCATCCGGTGGTAGGGGTTTACTGATGTGCTGGTGTTCAACGAAAACTGATGCATGACATTTTACCAGAATCCAGCATTTCACCTAAGTAGATGACATGTGGAAGTAGGACGACATGGCGTAATAATCGGGAGCAAGAAAGAGAAAGACGATACGTAACTAGGTAATTAGCCAAGTTTTGACGTGCCACTTGCGGAGCGTGTATAACCTATGTACCTCTATAAGGTCATAGCACACTTATCAAACCGGAAAGGGATCACCGTATCAACTCGAGCAGTTCAATATTCTTTGTATGAACGGGAGTTCATACAAAGAATATTGAACTGCTCGAGTCGAGCGATTTCGTTACGATTCCGATTAGCGTGCGTTGCAGTAGGGATACTGCAACGCACGCTAATCGGAATCGTAACGAAATCGCCTCGCCTCGGGACAAGCTCACGAATCGCGGCGCGATGCGTTACGGCTCGTCGTCCCCGCGCTTACGCCTCGCCGTACCCGAGCTTACGTCTCTTCGTACACCTTTGCCCCTCTCACCCCTCCGTCCTGCTTGCTGCACCACAAGCCAGCGGTCGGCGAACCGTAAGTGCGGCGTCGCCTAGCCGTAGCCAAGTCGACGTATCGGAGCTTCTGATCCGCATTGGTTACGTGCTTACCTTAGGTTGACGCCTGTTTGAGAGCGTGCCGTTCCCTTTCCGATTCGATACGTGTGCTATGTGTATGACCTTTATACTTATAATATAATTGACTATTAATTGACTAATAAATATAAAATCTATATAGCACACTTATCCTGCCGCCATAAATACCACTTCAGTATTTCTGAAACGACACTTAAAACGCGATTTTTATTGTTAGTAAAACACCTACAAGATAATATCTTTTACCTAGCATTATTACGGAGGGTCACTCCAAAATTCCCTCCTTCCCTCAAGGGCCATTGTAATAAAAAAGATCGGGCAGAAATGAACGTAGAAAATGTATAAGACTTTATTAAGAATTCGTATTAGATTTTTTTCTTGTGAAAATTTTAAGTGAGTCTTTTTTTTTGGCTCCAATTTCAATTATGGTTTTTTCTGTGTTCTGTTCTGTTCTGAATTTAATAATGTTTTGTGATTATGGACATTTATTGGAGGTAGCAAATTGGTAATTGTCGCTGAATGTTTTTTGTGGGAAAAGTCTATGTCTGAAAAGATTCGTGCCCTTCTATATACTTACGTGTCTTCTTCTATGTGTCTTTTTGTCTCGACTGTATCCACGGGTAGCTTTAAACAATAGCCTTATTACCACAAAACAGTGTTTATCAGCTGTTTAGGCTAAACACCTTTTAAACACGACATATTTATATGGACTTTGACGTAACACTGACATTAGACACACGTTGAAAAAGTGTTTAAGTTTTTGTGGTAAGACCCTTTATGTTCTTTTAAGTTTGAATGTGGGTCCAGTTAACCAATAAAAATACAGAAAATGAATGATGTGGTCAACTGGACCCGCGGGTCCAGAAGCGATCGATTCCAGCTGACCGAAGACTCTAGGTATGTACAGCCAGCGTCAGAGAAATCTAACCCCCCCAAGACTTTCGAGCGGCGGCAGGCGCGTCGCGTGAGCCTTGAGCAGCTCCCTCCCCCGCCGTCACACCCATTTCCTCCCGAGCGCATCCACCGATCCGCCTCAAATATTACTTGCAAGTTTTTAATAATTTTATATGGTATTTTTTCGGCTTCCTTCTGGCCGAACCGTATACCAAGAATAACTTACAAAAAGACACTTTGCGTGCGAATAAGATACGAACCCGATCACCAAGCGCCAGCGGATCATTTAGACCGTGCCTTACACCACTAGGCTATTGGCTCAGTTATCAATGTCAATGAAAATTTGAATAGCATTACTACTTTTATCGAACAAGGTTATTAACGGTCTAATCTTCAAGGTATTAAGGTTTAAATTTCAACTTCCGTGTTATATTTAATACTAGCACCTTACCGTCTTGTTTTACAAAATGCAATAAGCAACTCCTCAATTAACTAAAAGATAAGGTTGAAATTAGCATAGATTTCTTGTTTGGTTGAATAATAGAATGTGTTAATTGTTACACTACCGTAATTTTAGAATAAAGAAGTATTCTAAAATTACGCCTTATTTACTAAACTGTGACTGAGGGTATAATTACTTTTCAAATGGTTTCGTTTTCGAGCCGATCCGCATGTGTTATCTTCGTCGTAATATTATCCAATTTATTAAGTTTTTGACCATTTTATTTTATTAACTGATGGTATGGTTCAATTAACAACTTTTTGAAGGCTAAAATTGTTGTTCTCTGGGAACAGGAATAAAGAATAAATAAAATAGCACGAGATAAGGGCATAACGGTAAGATTTACGTTATCACTTACACATAATACCTGTATATTGATGCAATCATGTTGCATTATTATTTACAAGTTGGATTTTTTATGCATTTCTAATATAATTATTTTCATTACAGAGAAAAACAGTTGCTAGATGGATATAAAGTTATCAAGCGACGGGTGATGTTATCGCCAAGTCCCTCGCCCAATTGCTTAGACTAATGAATCGGAGCGACAACGTAATATTGTGAAAGTTCACTCAGTGGCACACTTCAAAACTACGCGTTCAGTGCTGACTTCAAGAAGACTGGCAGTCAGTGACGTTATTAATAGGCAAGTTACTCGGCAGATTGATTGTGTAACTTATGTGATAAAATTGCATTGGAACAAATACGAGCAAGTGTTAATAATTCCCAATATTTGTGGGATCATTATCTCGTAGTTAATCAAAAACAAACAACCTTTATTATTATCAATCCAGTTACTCTTGTTTACAAGACTAAGGGCTGATTTTTCCATCGTCAGATAACTCTTATTCGAGGAATAAAATTGACGTTTGACAGTTTTTGTATGAAATAACTGTCAAAATTTCAAAATTATTCCTCGAATAACACGTTCACTGCGTAACAGGCCGATATCGGCCTGCCGCGGTACTTCAGCTGGTGCGGACGAAGAAAACTATGTCCCTCTCGCTTGTGCGAAACGATTATCTCAGGTGTTTGTAAAAATTCGACAGAGACAAATATATATTTCATCTTGCGGTCAAAATTGTAGGTGTTCCCCATCAAAACATATCGGCAGGCTTTTATCGACCTACCACGCACTGACGGTGAAAAACATCCACTGAGTGCGGCAGTGGGCCTATTTCGGCCTGCCCTCCCAACAGGCAGCTGGCGACCCGATACCGCAGAGAGCGCGCGCCCCGCCACTCCGCCAGTTAGTGTTGTGCTATTTAACTGATCTGACGTAGCGTTCGATATAATCAATGATGGCAAGCAATAAAAGAAAAATAATTTTTTTGGAAAATACAGGAATTCGCCCTGCAGTTATTGATAGTGATAGTGACAGCAGTGAAGAAAATTTTCCACTAAGAAAAATAAGAAGAATTTGGAAACAAATGTGCACGGAAAACGAAGCACAAGCGGTAAGTTTTGTTTACTACCTACACATATCAACATTATCAGCCTCTGGGGAAAGTTGTTCAGTTTCGCGAGTTCTGTGGTAAAACTCATAAATGGTTAATAAATCACACGGAATTAAGAAATAAAATTTCATTTCAGAAAATCAAGTAAAACCTAAGGACAATGACCATGTCCTTGAGATGAGCGCTAAACGAAGAAATTGTGCAGGGTGCTACGACAGACTGCGGAAAACCTTTAATAGTACCCAACCAAAAAAAAAAGTTAAGAAAATAAAAAAATATTACAGGAAATGGAACCAAAACCTTTGCGTAACATGTTTCCAAGACATAATTAAGTAAATAAAAACATTTTTCAATTCTTTTACGATAATTCTGTTTTATTTTCGATATCCCCTTATTTTTCTCTGTCCCATCACTACTAAAAATACTTTCTAGTGCGGTTCAGGTCGATATCGGCCTGCCGCTTTTCCTGCTTTATTTCTCATTTCCTGTTTGGCAGATCCCGGGGCGAATCAAACCTAAGGAAGTTGGGTTCAAGGTCATTCTAACAATATAAAAAAAAAATGTATACATTGTGTTTCCACAAAGTTATAGCAATTTAATCTATCCTAGTGCTGGTGGGTCTAGAAAGACCTGCCACGCACTGGCGAAAATATCATTGGGGGACAATTTTGGCCCGCCGCCGCACCAGATGAAGAATTATGATTTTACTTGCCGCAGTAAACGTGTTAAAGTTATCGGATGATTGAAAAATCAGCCCTTAGTCTTGTAATGTGTTAACGATGCACCATCTGAACTCGCATATTTTTCTAATGTTGTGTTAAATAAGGGTTATCAGAAAATGTGATAAAAGAGAAAGATGTATATTGCCATACTGTTATAGTTTAGCATGTTGGTTCTTTCTCTGTAATTCACAGGCACAAATGACAACATTTCATTTTTAACCAGGCTTTTTTCCGATAAGATCATACAGAGTATAAAAAAATTTGTTTTCACAACTTTAAATAAATAAAAATTATTGTAGTTATGTTTCTAGAAATATCTATAAACGAACGATCTAATGTTAAACGTTCTAAACTTCATCCAGGGTAGGTATCTAGGGTAGGTATCTAGGGTAGGTATCTATTTTGTGTTTAGTTAATATTCTAAGTAAATAACCCCAATTTAACACAGATAGAAAACAGTATACTCAACCAGGAAGTGGATTCTATGAATTCCTAGAAATGTAATTAGAAAAATAAATGAAAATTGTTTATGAAAATGCCTAGCTTTTATTACAAACCCCCATTTGATTTCTTAAATAATAATTAACGAAAATTACCTATTAAAGAAACTAAAAAAAAAGGGTAAATAAATAAATAAAATAAAGAAAAAAAAATCGATGATCGATTGACCTGTGCGGCTGTTATTATTTTATTATTAGATTATGATTATTGTGTATTGTAATGTTTTTTTTTTAATAATATGCAAGTAGGTATACGAATGGTCATAAGTACACGGAATATAGGCAGGAGGATGAAGATTTGATGATATACATAGAACAGGGACAAATACGAGTGTGCGCTTCCAATTATAGGAGATCACATCATTTACTTATAATCTAGGTAGGTACAGACACCAGCAATCAAGCTACCCGAAACTGTAAAATTTTCCTAATCAACTTTGAACCTTATGCTTTAGCGATAAAATTGAAAATCTATTAAAGAAATTTGACAGATTGTAGTAGCAAATATTAAGACAAATCAATGAGTAAACATAATACGAAAATCAACAAAGGAAACAAAGTGAATCTGAATTGTCTAAGTAATGAATAATAATAATACACATGAATAATGAGAAATAAATAATAATCATAAAGGACAACAGAAAAAATAACAAATCTTACGACTATTTTGAATTTTATGCCTTTTTTGAACTTTGATAAATTTGCATGTATTATTAAGTAGGTACCAAATTCCTTACGTCATAATGTAGGAAAACAATCATTAATTATTATAACTACGTAGACATACACAAATATAATCATCTCATAAAAAGACAGCGCCAACATTTTTTTTTTTCGACAACGATTAACGCTTTTTCTACCATGAGGTCATCCATCACGTACATAATATCATAAAGTCAGTTTTTTCTCCCTACAGATTGTATTATGAGTAATCTGATCGCGAAAACAAAGGGCGAGGCGATTACCTACTCTAGTAAATGAGCTTGATTAGTTGGGGAACTAATTAGTCGGCATTTTTGCTGACTGTACTATCGTATTGATTTTTATGCCTTTGTTTGACTATTTATTTCTTGTTGTATAAAGATTTTCCTTTATCCGACTGCGATGAAGGATTAGTGGCTAAATAATAATAGCCGCACGGGTTAGGCTACGCTTGCCCAGGTCGGTCTGTGGATGGGTGACGATTTTTACATACCGTGCTGTGCTCCGTGCCTCGGAAAGCACTTTAAGCCGTTGGTCTCGGCTGTCAGTCGTGGATCTTTGACAGTCGTTACGGGAGTCAGAAGCCCGAAAGTCTGGAAACCAGTCTTACCAAGGGGTATCGTATTACCCAGTAACTGGATAGGGTTATGTTTTTTATAATTAAGTATCTAATAAAAGAAAAATGATAATACATGGTCTGATACGATCAGTTGCGACGCGAAAGCGCCATACATATAAAAATGTCAATTTCAATCGTTTGACTTGATTTTGCGACAAAAAGTCTATTGTGTTAAGTTTTCCACGATATTATTATGACATTTCATCATCATCTGCCTAGCCTTTTCCCAACTATGTTGGGGTCGGCTTCCAGTCTAACCGGATGCAGCTGATTACCAGTATTTTACATGGAGCGACTGCCTATCTGACCTCCACAACCCAGTTACTGGGTAATACGATACCCCTTGGTAAGATTGGTTGTCAGACTTTCGGGCTTTTCTGACTACCCGTAACGACTGTCAAAGATCCACGAATGACAGCCGGGACCAACGGCTTAACGTGCTTTCCGAGGCTCGGAGGGGTCTCGGTATGTAAAGATGGTCACCCATCCACAGACCAACCGCGGCAAGCGTAGCTTAACCTGATCGATCGACCTGTGCGGCTGTTATTATTTAGCCACGGGCCCCTCATCATTATTATGACATTTATGACCCTTAAATATTTCATAAAGTTATCGCGGAAAATTCAATACGCTACCCTAACCCTAATTTGTGTTTACAAGCTTACTTATATGTTGAGAGGCACCCTCAATTTTCTACATATTAGGCTCATTAAAGTACTTTAATTATAAATGTGAAGTACGCTCAAAATTAAGAAAATTCCTACTAAAATAAAATACTTTCTGAACAACTATAATCTCTTATTACCACTTAAGCCCAGATTTAGTTCAACTTCTGAAGAACAATCACCCAAAAATGTTAAGCAATCAGTACTTAAAACTAAAAACGTAATCACAGGACGATTTAAAGGCCCATCCACACAGGCGCGACGTGACTTCGCGACACGACTTTGCGTGATTAATCCTCATCTTACCTAAGTGATTGTAGGTCTCCTCTATTGCACGCCATTTTTCCCGGTCTTGGGTCTCCTGCATCCAACTGTTTCTTGCTACTAGAGTCCGACCGAAAATGTTTTTTTTTTTGCCGAAATCACGATGACCTTCACCAGGTCATCGGTCCACCATGCTCAAGACTCAATACTTTAATGCATTCCACAATGTGTACCTAAGTACCACCTAAGTGGTAAGTTCAAAAAAGAAAGAAAATTATGGACCCTGTCGGGCACAGCAAAAAAAAAAAAAAACGAAAAATAAACACAAAATGTAGGAGAGAGGAAGCCTCGACCTGCCCGCGCTCCTACAGCCATTTCTGGGTCTCCATTTCAGTTCTTTATTCCACCATTCATCTACTGGCCGGCCTTTCAGCCTTAAAGGGCTTATCCAATTCCACCTCTTTCGTGTTATTTATAAATTTGCAATGGGCGATATGGCCTACTGACAATCTCGGAGCTGGACATGAGTTGCCTTGGCTTACCTGGATGTCTTTAAATAGACTTCGGGCTCATGTAGACCGAAGCAAAGAAAACCTGCTCAGGTGAAGATTAATTCACAGATGAATCCGCCCTGGAGTGTAAATGTGGTGATGTCCCACAAACATTGGGGCACATAATATCGTGTCCAGCGCGTCCTGCTGTCTGTCTGCACGTTACAGAAGTTTTTTTTTTTATTCTATTTTTTTGGATTTTTATACTACATGTATATGTCACTCACTAGTTACAGCATTAGTTTAACTTAAGATGATAATAGTGTAATCAAAAGACAAGCTCCTTCACTGTTAGGGTTAGAGAGTATAGAATTCATGATTCCAACCTGCAATTTGTCCAGATTCAATTTTTCTAATAATTCCTCTTTCTCTGCATGAAATTGGACACATTCCATCAACAAAAGGTGTACATCGTCTATTATTCCACAAGCATCACATTTAGGGGAGGAAACGTTACAGAATTTGAAGTACGCTACTAAAGGTGCCAAGCTCATAGCCAAATTCTGGGTTGACTGTATATTGCCATTGACACGCGAGAACACCATCTGCCTAGCCTTTTCCCAACTATGTTGGGGTTGGTTTCCAGTCTAACCGGATGCAACTGAATACCAGTACTTTACATGGAGCGACTGCCTATCTGACCTCCAAAACCCAGTTGGCTGGGTAATACGATACCCCTGGGTAAGACTGGTTGTTAGACTTTCGGGCTTCTGACTACCCGTAACGACTGTCAAAGATCCACGAATGACAGCCGGGACCAACGGCTTAACGTACTTTTTGAGGCACGCTATTAAGACCATGGGCGGTATATTATAATTGTATTTATTAAAACTTTATGCAATACTTGTTCATACAGTTTTGATAAATAAAATTTGTTTCCAAGGTACGACCGTGGTCAATAAGTAATCGCGATGTCTTAGGGGCACGTCGCACCTGTGTGAAGCAGCCTTAAAAGGTTCCAGTACATACCTGAAGCGAATCTTTAGTCTTTTTTACGTCGACATTTTTCGTAATGAAGATGGTTTCTAAAAAGCAATTCCCGTGCAAAGGGGTTTGCAATTTCGGGCAGTTTTTATCATGATCCAGTTAATTTGCGGAGGTCCCAGGTTCGCTGGAATTAGAGGAGAAAGTGTTACTCAAACGATCATTTGATATTAAATAGATCTTTGTATAAAATTAAAATTTTGATTTTGACCCCTGTCTCTATCATCACGTCTGTCCTCTTCGAATGGTTTTTTAATTCATGTTAAGAGCGTTTACGCCGTACGGCATTTCATACAAACTTTCAAGCCCTTATTTTTCGAAATGAATGAACCGATTTTAATGTAACTTCATGCGCATAAGCAGTTTACAAAGATCTAAAAAGTTAGTAGAGAACATTTTCGAAAAATAGTGTTACAGCCAAATTAGACCGATTTTAAATTTTCCATAGAAACAGAGAATACCAGTTATCTTTTTTAAATAAGATATTTCGAAAATGTTCTCAACTTACTTTTTAGGTCGTTGTATCCTGCTTATGAGTATGAAGTTTCATTAAAATCAGTTCATTAATTTCGAAAAATAAGGGCTTGAAAGTTTGTATGAAATGCCGTACGGCGTAAACGCTCTTAAGTAATGTCCACATTCGACCAGTTATGTTTCAGTCCCATGAAATAGGACCGAGCGTATGGCCAGTAGCTAGGCACCTAGACTCCGGTCATAAGCATACAGCATACTGTTAGATACAGGCCTCCTCTCTGTGAGAGGGAGTGGGCCGTAATCCACCACTATACTCAATTTTTGCTCTAGGACATGCCGACACTGTTCTCTGGACTCCACTCTGCCACTGATAAGTTGTTGATAGGAAAACACTGCTCGATCTGAGAATGAACCTCATACTCGGTGCTTGATCAACGGGAGGTAGTCTTTTCTCAGCCATTTACTTAAAAAGTAAAATGTTATAGAAACAGGTGCATACAAAAAAAAACCGGCTAAGTGCGTGTCGGACCACGCACAATGAAGGATTCCGTAGTTGCAATGAATTTATCCCATGAACGAACTTAACATTACAACTTTTTTATGTAAGTTTGTACGCACAATATTGAGAGATTTTGTTGTTGTTTTAAGAGTACAGACTACTAAATAGGTTTTACTGTAATCTATAGAACTATTTTCTGTGTTTTTTTTTTTTTCAAAATTTTAGGCTCAGTAGTTTCGGAGATAAGGGGGGAGGAAAATGTAAATATTCGTCTATTTTCTTAAATAACTTTAATACAATTTACTTTACCAAATTATGAAAAATATATTTGAGATCCCCACAGTAAGGCCCTTTCATTTGATATGTCACACGAAGCTTTTTTATTTTCTATTTGCCCTCAAAAATGACCCGCATATTCAAAATTCACTCATTACGTTACACATCTGTGTTTGGGTCACAGAGATTCAGAGATTTACATGACTGTGTATCTTTCAACTTAATCGGTCCATTAGATTCGGATCAAATTGGCTGTGACAGACGGACTGACAGACACACGAGTGATGCTATAAGGGTTCTGTTTTTTCCTTTTGAGGTACGGAACCCTAAAACTAATTAGCTTCAGTAAACAGGAAAATAATTATTTAAAAAAATCAAAAAACCCTACTGCGGTAAAAAACTTAGGTAAGTTAAAAGAAACTGAAAAGCTAAAAACAAGCCCATTTTAAATTAAATAAAAGTTGGAAGCAGGCGGGACCCACATCATTTTTATTGTATTTTCAAATTCAAATGGGTCCCGCCTGCTTCCAACTTTTATTTAATTTAAAATGGGCTTGTTTTTAGCTTTTCAGTTTCTTTTAACTTACCTAAGTTTTTTACCGCAGTCGGGTTTTTTGATTTTTTTAAATAACTTTTTTTATTTCCAGCTTTTTAGTTTACAAATTTGAAAGATTTCGCAGACGATTTAGTTCTTGGTAGGTGTTTTTTTGCGATTTGTCACTTCGAATTGCTTTTATGTAAGTATATATGTTGTATATTATTTTTGTAATCACCTTTTAAAACCCTTTATTTTGATACCCCACTCCATAGGTTTTGAAAAAAAAAAAAAAAAAAAAATAATATGGCGTCCAGTAGTCGCCATATTGAATTTTCACTAACGTCATGTCTTTAGTGACACTCGCCGGACTAAGAGGAATCGATTAACGTGTGAATCATAAAAAATCGGCCCAGGCGTTTGGTCTGTATAGTGCTTCAAAGGAACATATAAACATACATACATAGGCTGATGAACACATTACCACTCCTTTGCGTCGCGCAGTCGGGTAAAAATGGGCCCTCTCTTAACCTCGATCACGCCTGATGGAAAGCGAAGGATGAGGTCTATGATGGAATGAGCGTGCCCAGAAGTTGTCTAAGGCACTGGAAGGAATCGCCCAGAGGACACGGTGGAGCACACGGTGGAGGTCTGCCCCGCTTGGGCGGAGCACCGCCGTGTCCTCGTAAAGGCGATCAGCAGCGGTGGCGACCTCTGGCGTCCGGCCCTGGTGCAAGCCATGGTCCGGAGCGAGAGAGAGTGGGGGGGGGCAGTCACCTCCTTCTGCGAAGCAGTCACGCTAGCGAAGGAGGTGGCGGGATGGATGAGGGAGAGAGCCTCCCGTCCCAGCCGCCACGGAAGACGCTCTGGGCGTCGGGAGCCGCGTGGCGACTCCCTGCCACCGAAGGGGCGGGCCTGCGGACGGAGAGTAATGGGTAGCTCACCGTCCGATCAGGACCAGGCCCGTGCCGGACGGAAAGAGATGTCAGCATCAAAGAGATGTCAGCATCGAGGAGGGGCCCCCTAGGGCCGAAGCCTGACGGGCCAGCGGGATTGTCCGAAAAGGTTACCGCTGGCCCGGAACTTATAGAGCTAAGGAAGGAACACGGGTGGGTTTTAGTCAGTAAGAGTCTGACACTCCCTTCCGCTCCACCCAGAGCGGAAAAGAAAGGCACTGGAACGTAAGCAGATCAATATACAGGGTAGCAGGAACATAGAAGCGCAACCAGTTCCCATGGATTCAGTTGTATGATTCTGAACCCCCCGCGTTAAAATTCTTCGTCGGTTCATCACCGGCCGATCGGTTTCATCGTAGAGTACGTGCGCCAGAAGACGAGGTACACGCCGAGGGTGCAGTTACTGGAGTCGTACCGCAACGTCAACTTCTAGGCGTTCGTGGTGCGCGTACCGAATTGTTATTTGCCCGTCGTCATGGAAGAAGACTTCTTCACAAAAACAAGTTAGTGAACAATTTTATAATAAAAAAAAATATATATTTATGTTTAGGTTAAGGTATTTATTTTTGGGCCTGCGTCGCCTGAAATAAATAAACATATAAAAAATTCGCGTTCCATACATTTTGACTGCGCAAGAATTGCACTTGTCTATGAAACAGCAGAATTTTTTTTAACGAAAATTTTCTACGCTAGTAGGTCTAGAATCATGTACGGATAATATAGATATCGACGCACAAACAGTAAAGCTCATTTCAGACTACGCTATAATATAATAGCATAATAGTTTATAGCACAACATATGCTCGCCATACATTTATTTAGAACACTTTTACACTTTGCTATACTATACAGGGTTATTGGTAAAACATTAACAACCTCTTAAGAGGTCATTGTACTCATCATTATGAACAACTTTTACTATGGGACCAAACCTGAAATCGCGAAAAAAAAATCAGCTGTTCCCAACATTTTGACCAGTTATACAAACATAAATGTAGGGAACAGCTGATTTCTTTTTCGCGATTTCAGGTTTGGTGGAGTACAATGACCTCTTAAGAGTTTGTTAATGTTTTACAAATAACCTTGTATATTATTTAAATGTATGGCGAGCGATATTGTTGTGCTTTAAACTATATGCTATAAGCTATTATATTATAGCGTAGTCTGAAATGAGCTTAACTGTATAAACATACAGTTACTGTTTGTTCGTCACAAAAATAATCGACAGCTGCATGTCATGACCTACTGCTCAAACGACTGACGTCACCCCATCTAGCCTTTAGATCCAAGCTATTATAAAATACCAGTCAAGTGCGAATCGGACTCGCGCACCGAGGGTTCTGTACAAATTTGTAGGTATGTAAATGTCGTCGTTGTCGTTTCAGCCGATAGACGTCCACTGCTGGACACAGGCCTCCCCCAATTTTGGGAGGGTTTGCCATAATCGCCACGCTTGGCAGGCGGGTTGGCGATCGCAGTATGGTATGGTGGTGGAATACATAGAGAACGCTGCTGCCCATTCTCCGGTACGATCCTTAGTCGCCTTTTACGACACCCTCGGGAAGTAAGGGGTGGTGGTATTCTTTAAGTCCGGCACCACACAGACATGTAAATGTATCTACTACAAATTTACGGTTTTCGGATTTTTTCCTTTACTTGTGCTACATGCTTCTTGCCAAATTTCATGATTCTAGGTCAACGGGAAGCACCCTATAAATTTTGATTCCCTTGAGAGTGTCGAAATATACGTTTTTTGCGGCATAAACGCCAGTATCTTTTTTTTACGTTAACTTAGAAGTTTGATTTTTTCACAGCTTCAAGGGACTGTAGATGAGTATATGGTTTTAATTTCAACTCGATCCCTCTCCGCGTTCCTGAGATAAAGGGTCTTGACAGACAGACAGACGGACAACAAAGTGATCCTATAAGGGTTCTGTTTTTTCTTTTTGAGATACGCAACCCTAAAAGGTTAAAACTACCCACAATTAACATAGTTCCAAGTGCAAGCTAGCTCATAATGATGCAAAGAGAAAAGTTAACTCTACAGAATCTTCTCCGCTTTATCAAATTAAAAAAAGCGTATTAATGAGGTCGCCCTATTTCTTGCTGAGCTGCACAATTATTGGTTTAATTACACGGTAGATTACCGTAGGGGCTGGCGTTAAACATTGTTATATGTAGGTAGGTAGAGACATCATGTGGGTGGGTGGGATGTTGCTAAATAATGGCTGATCGATCGATAATATAGTTGGCAAGTGCGTTGATGTGACCAATCTTGATATCACAATCTGAATCATTTCGAAGGATATTGCTGATTCATTGCTTCGTATGTTCGAAAAAATTGTCTGCTGAATAACGTAAATAACGCAATGAATGTTGTTGAAATGTCAAAATGAAAGCCATTGGTACTGATCGTGTGTAATTAAATGAAAGCCATTGGTACTGATCGTGTGTAATTAAATGAAAGCCATTGGTACTTATCGCGTGTAATTAAATGAAAGCCATTGGTACTGATCGTGTGTAATTAAATGAAAGCCATTGGTACTGATCGTGTGTAATTAAATGAAAGCCATTGGTACTGATCGTGTGTAATTAAATGAAAGCCATTGGTACTGATCGTGTGTAATTACCAGTGACCGGAATAGGTAGAGCTATTTAGGTTCATTGACCGCAAACATTGATGTTAATATGGATATTCCACGGGATTCCGACTGATACTACGGGATTTTATTGAAATAAGTGAAAAGTTTTGTTTAAGTAAGTGAATTATTGTCGAAGCGTAGTTATTGATTATTTTAATTGAGATTTTATTGTAAATACAAATTGTTCTATTTGATAATGTTTTGATTTTCTGAGGAACAAATAATTTGTATGGTAATATGTTTTTGAACAATGTTTAAATGATTATTGATTCTTGAATAAGAAATTGTTACGTAAAAAATATGTGTGGTTTAATGAATCAAGTTTATCTATTTATTATACTATCCATAATCCCGTCCTTCTACGTATTTACCCGTCAGAAAGGAAGTGTAATCTTTCATTAGTCCCGAAGGCGATTTTATGATTTTACTACTTACAAACCAAATCCCAGGGCTCGGGGAATATCCATATTCTAACCTATGGCATGGTACCTAAAACAGCTCTACCTATTCCGATCTATGGTTATCCCCGCAGTACTCGATTTACCCATACCTGCTTAATATTATAATATTGAATGCGAAAGTTAGTCTGGCTGTCTGTCTGTTACCTTTCCACGCTTTAAGGCTCCTTCAAACAGGCGCAATTTTATCGCGTGTCGCGCGCGATTTTATCACGTGTCGCGCGCGATTTTATCGTGTGTTGCGCCTGTTTGAAGGAGCCTTTAGAGGCACAACGGATTTTGATGAAATACGGCACAGGACCACGGCCTGGGTTAGGACATTACTTTTTATGCCGTACGTTCCTGAATCCCGTGAGATAATTTCCAACCCCCACGGGGGCGAAAACGATGGCAAAAGGTAATCATCAATAAGTATTTGATACTCATACCTATGCATTGAGTTTAGTCATAGATATAGATAGACTAGGTCTATCTAGGTCTATCTAGGTTTTCAAACAGATCGTGATATTTACACGCGTTATCTAGATAACGCGTGTAAATATCACGATCTGTATGAAAACCAAGCGTGCCATTTTTTTGACTACCTACTATCAAAATCAAAATATTTTATTTCACATAAGCCTACATGGGCACTTATGAAACGTCAGAAGCTAGGTGCACGGTTCCAATTGGTCGTTTCCTATGGAGAAGAACGGCAAGAAACTCCACAGGTACTCTTTTTAAAAATAATTGGCTTTTACAATGTTTCCAAATTACAGTAGTTATGGGAGGACAGCGTAGGCCTGTCAACAAGTACCAGGTACTTGATAAAATAAAAAATGGCCTACAGATCTAAAGTCTATAAGGCCTACAAAGTCCTCAAATTTACAAAATAAGAAGTTATCAAAAGGATAAATAAAAAAATAAAAACATACTATAACCAAGTGATATGATTTCCATTAAAACCACTAATAAAGAGGTGAAAAATTTGAATTGTCTGTATATAATGTCAAATAATAAAGAGATTATGTCAAAAAGTATGTAAAAAAATAAAATAAAAATTAAACATCGTAAGTTGAGAGCAGTTAATACACATTTACATAGTTATGCCGTTAATGAGGAGCCAGGGAAGCCACATGACGTCACAAGCACTAATTAGTGATAGGAAAATCAAATTGATTCAAAGACGCCGCCGCGTGCGACACCCGTCTCGCTCCACCCCCGGGGCCTAGCGCCAGCGCTCACGCTCACCCAGCCTGCAGTACACACAGGACTGAGCGCGAAAGTGGCAGCTTACGATTTTCGTACGTAAGCTGGTGCGATTTTTGGCACACGAAGTAGTTGTTCTTACGTTATCTAGGGCCGCATTCTTAATTGGCTATAATCGCTCACAGCACTGACATCATCTCACATGCGTTCCGATTTAGATATTACGATTATGAGAATTGAGAGCTGTCAACAATTCGGAACGCTCGTGTACGTGCTCACACTGCTCACAGTGCTTACTCATTGTCAAAACGATATTATTACAGAATTTCTTTGTATAAACACCACATTTCTTCTTCTTTGGTTAGATGGTGACTGTCAGCCAGAAGCACAATTTCGAAAATGCCACGTTAGTTTAATTTAAAGATATGATGAAACTCAAAACAAAACACACACTGTTATATCCACACACACACACACTGTCATTTTTGACAGCGCTCACGGTGATATTAATAAAAGGCATGGTCGGCGTTATCGCAAGATGGCGCATGTCATGATGTCACCTATGACGATTCACGGGACATCGTTATCGCGCTCACGCTAATTCGGTACGGGTTTAAGCACGCTCAAATCGATTATTTCCCAACTCGGAACGCAGGGTAGGTGTATCTATATCTGTGTATTAAGTACTTCTTTAAACATCAAAGGAATCTTAAAAATATTTTACATGAAACAACTACAAAAATAGCCCAGTGGGTAAGGTCGTGGCACCGACATACAGGGTGTTTGGTGCATCGTTTGCCAAAAGGAATTGGCCGAAAGGAGAGGTCATTTGCTATCTCTTAAGGCCCAGTAACTCATTCCTTGTTTCACTGGTTTTTTTAAAATGACTTTTTAATTTTTATTTGGTGAAATACAAGAACTCTGCATTTAAGCTTAATTTTTTTTTAAGTTATGAGTATAGCCTTAAAATTTTATTTTAATTCTTATGTTTACTCTTGTATGGTTCTATGAAATTAAAAATTTACTTGCTAATAACATCTAGTTCCTTTTTAATAACTCTCAAAGTTTTTGAAAAAAGGAAAAATACACTTAACACTCAACTTTAAATTGCTGTAAAAAAAAAACTAAAAGCGATCGGGATCTTCGAATTCTTTTATAAGGTTCTCTAGTTTGTCCCCTTTCCAACGGTTTGCAATATACAAAAAAAACTTTTAATAACTTCAGTAATTCGCTAAATGTGTAATCGAGACACATCAGGCTGATATTCGATATTACGGTAAGAACACTAGTTTTCACATAAATAACATACTTTAAGTAGGTGGATAGTGTTATCTCACTCTTACGCAGTCTTTTATCTCTTTCTAGGGTTCTAATTTTTCTCGAACTTGAAATAAAAAATAAACTTTTATTTAATAAATTACCTAATTATAAATTTTGTTCAAATTGTCCTCCACTATTGCGTACACACGCGCGACATCTTCTTATTACACTCGGACGTGGATGATCCGAACTTTTTAAAAAGAATTTCTACAAACAGACTTACCCTAATTATTAGGTCAGCTACCAATTTTCAGTGAAGACCTGTCTTTTGTTGTTCATCAAAACGATTATCCCGCTCACTGCAGATTAACCGCCAGGGAGTACAACATCCAAATGTTGCATTCCCAGAATCATGGATTGGGAGGGATGGCCCTATTCCTTGGCCTCCGTTCCCCAGACCTGACTCTGTTAGATTTTTACATCTGGGGATAGCCCAAAGAACTTGTTTACTCCTCGGAAGTTGAGACTAGGGATGATTTAATCCAACGCATTGAGGCGGCTTTCGTCACTATCAAAGCAGAAATACGTTTACACACCACTACAGTCGAGATAAGACGAAGATGTCGCGCGTGTGTACGCAATAGTGGAGGACAATTTGAACAAAATTTATAATTAGGTACTTATTAAATAAAAGTTTATTTTTTATTTCAAGTTCGAGGACAGTTAGAACCCTAGAAAGAGATAATAGACTGCGTAAGAGTGAGATAACACTATCCACCTACTTAAAGTATGTTATTTATGTGAAAACTAGTGTTCTTACCGTAATATCGAATATCAGCCTGATGGATCACGATTATACATTTAGCGAATTACTGAAGTTATTAAACATTTTTTTTGGTATATTGCACACCGTTGGAAAGGGGACAAACTAGAGAACCTTATAAAAGAATTCGAAGATCCCGATCGCTTTTAGTTTTTTTTTTACAGCAATTAAAGTTGAGTGTTAAGTGTATTTTTCCTTTTTTCAAAAACTTTGGGAGTTATTAAAAAGAAACTAGATGTTATTAGCAAGTGAATTTTTAATTTCATAGAACCATACAAGAGTAAACATAAGAATTAAAATAAAATTTGAAGGCTATACTCATAACTTTAAAAAAAAATTAAGCTTAAATGCAGAGTTCTTGTATTTCTCCAAATAAAAATTAAAAAGTCATTTTAAAAAAAACCAGTGAAACAAGGAATGAGTTACTGGGCCTTAAGAGATAGCAAATGACCTCTTCTTTCGGCCAATTCCATTTGGCAAACGATGCACCAAACACCCTGTATACAATGTGTTGATTTGCATCCTCGTCAAAGTTCAGGAGGTTGTCATAAAATACATAAATAATCAATTGAAGTACGTTATGGGGCAATAACTAGTAAGCGCTGCTTTTTTTTGTTGTTGAAATTTAACAGTATTTCAGAATTACACCCTTAATTCAATACAAATAAAACAGAATCACCCGACTACGCACACAGCGACAATGCATGCAGCTGTTTTTCCCCGCGGTTGACCATGACCCGACCGGTAGCAATAATTTTACCTAATTTTATTTCGAAAATCACCTACATTATTGTCATAAATTTCGCTTGATAATTAACTCATTTTTGAGCATCATTGGAATACGGAAATCTTACTAATGACAGTAATACTAGTGCGCCAAAGAAAAGTTCACTGACCTGTTATCAGATGATTAAATGATTTTGTTTTTATTTGTGGATTAAATTGGTTGATTTGAAACTTTCCTTCCTACATAACGGGCTTAGGGCCGGCAATAATACCTACCTTAGTTAGTGTACCGATCTACTAAGTCTAAAAATGATGTTTTCTACGTTTGATGAAATGGAAAGACGTGCTAGTTAAGTATAAGTACGTGGTGTACTTACTTTCAACTCTTAGGTAAACACTCGTCCATCCACAGGATGTTGGCGACTTGGTGTTCCAGGAACCAGCGACCAAAATGTAACCCGCACCAGTATTATCACCTGGGTGAATGTCTTGTGCCCGATCGGGATACATTTCCACGAACATCCGGATGGCTCCACGTAGGCTGTCTCCACTGATGGCGACCATCTCCACCAACTCGGCATTTGAGTAATTGTCCGTCATCACACTTTGTAACTACGTCTCGATGTACGGAAATTCGCAAAGCGCACTTGCGAAAACTTCGGCGAGTTCAAACACACTGTCGGCGCCGGCGCCGCGCGCCGCGCCGACAGAAAGACGGGGAAAAGGGGCGTGGCTAGGAGCAGCGCGGGAGTGTGATTGGAGGATGGGATTGATTACCTACGAATTTATCGAATGAGAATTGCATGAAGGGTATGCATTTGTGTGTGTGTGAAGCGCGGTTATAGGGCTAGTAACAGACGGGCCGCGTTTAAATACGGCTGGTTCACACTTAAGGATTTCCTTAAATAAGAAAATAAAATAAAAAAATACCTACTCATTTTATTGTTGATTTGGGTCGAGAATCATTAGCATAATTACGTCCTTGAATTTGACTAGGATGCAAATCAACACATTGTATATAAATTATGAAATCCACGTTTTTAGGTCATTGCATTTATTGCCGTATCGAAGTGGCGGTGTTCTGGCGATGTTAGTAATTTTTTTATTACCTTTTTAAAATAACCGAAACAAGTTATGTGTATTACCTAGCAACATTTATTTTTAACATTAGTTTTTTTTTATACAGGCTGGTCAAAAAGTCGTGGATCAAACGAAATAGAGAGATAAAGGAGGTCATTTCCAACGCTTTTAAAGTGACAAATAATTTTACACGTCAAAATTTTTGGAAAAAAATTAATTGCTCTTGAAATTTGGTACCCAGAGCCGCAATAGAACTTTTGTAGTGCTGATACATTATCTGGTAATAATACAACACCGTTTGTTTTATTGATTCTCACATTTTTAAAATTAGTCCAATTGTAAAATAACTCGGTATACAAAAATCGTGAGTCTGTGTGGTGTCGGACTTAAAGAATTGCACCACCCCCATACTTCCCGTGGGTGTCGTAAAAGGCGACTAAGGGTGGTACCGGAGAATGGGCAGCAGCGTTCTCTATGCATTCCACCACCATACTATACTGCGATCGCCAACCCGCCTGCCAAGCGTGGCGATTATGGCAAACCCCCTCCAAGAATGACAAGCACAAAAAACACTAGGCCCCTAGTACCCGGCGGCCCGCCTACTCTTGGTTACGGTAGCGGCCAAGGCCACGGACCGATGACCTTGTGAAGGCCGCAGGAACCCGTTGGATGCGGGAAGCACAGGACCGGTCGAAGTGGAGGTGCTTGGGGGAGGCCTATGTCCAGCAGTGGACGTCTTTCGGCTGAAATGATGATACAAAAATATTCATATCTTTTTGGTCTATTGAATTATGGCCATGCTGTAGAAAGATTTTTTGTTGGAAATGACCTCCTTTATTTCCCTATTTCGTTTGATCCACGACTTTTTGACCACCCTGTATAGGTAGGTACTGGTAAACTTTAGCAAATGACATCGCGGCAGACCCAGACGGAGATGGCGGGATGAGCTGGACTCCTCTAATATACTACTACTTGCTACTTGGCAGCTCCTGACAGAGAGAGGTAGAGAGTAGGAAGGCCTTTCCCAGAAATATAATACATAGAGCGGTTAATAACAGCCTAACGGGTCAATCGAATGTAAAGCTACGCTAGCCGCGGTCGTTGCGTGATTGGCGACTGTCCATTAGATATATCTCGGAAAGCACGTTAAGCAGTTTCCTGTTGTCATTCTTAGATCTTTGACAGCAGTTACGGGTAGTCAGAAGCCCAAAAGTCTGACAACAACCAGTCTTACCAAGGGGTGTTACCTAGTTACTGGTTTGTGGAGGTCAGATAGGCAGTCGCTCCATGTATTAGCCAAAGTCAAAGTCTAATCATTTATTTCAAATAGGCATATTAAAGGCTCTTTTGAACGTCAAAAATTACAGTAAAATTGAATGGACTCTAGTCGCCCCTTCCAAAAGGTAAGGTTCGTATGGAGGAGAATGGGCAAGAAACGTCACCGTTACTCTTTGTGAAGACGTTGCACCTAGAATAAAATTAGTCTACCACAAAACGTAAAAAGAATTAAAAACCGGCCAAAGCGTGTCGGGCCACGCACAGTGTAGGGTTCCGTAGTAGCCCGTTATCACAATGTACCTAGTACGATTCTGTTGTTCTTTATTCTGAATAGGTAAAAAAAAACATATTTTGGTTTTCAATGCAAGCCTTTACCCATTATAAACAAGCAACTACTTCATCTTAGTCACTGCTAAGGATTTTGTATTTGGTACAAAATTATCCAACACCCAAGTTCAACGACTATTACTGCTAAACTAATAAAGTTATCTTAACCGCTATACTTTTCCTTTAAAGTTCATGAAATGCACTTTCATCGAGAATTTTTCCAGACTTTTACGGGGGGACGCCCTACTGGAACAAAAATTTGCACTTTAAACTTTAATATTTCGTAAATGGAGCATTAAATCGAAAAATAATTTTAGCAAGCCCTAAGCCATTTTAGAAGACCTATTCAACGATACCCCACACGATGGGGTAGATGATGAAAAAAATATTCATCCCCACTTCACATGTAGGGGAGCTACCCTAAAAAAAAATATTTTCCAAAATTTTATTTTACCACTTTGTTGGCGTAACTGATATACGTACTCCTACAAAATTTCAGCTTTCTAGTGCTAACGGTCACAGAGATTAAGCGAGGACGGACAGACAGACAGACAGACAGACGGACAGACAGACATGGCGAAACTATAAGGGTTCCTAGTTCACTACGGAACCCTAAAAATGAAGCAAGGAAAGGTAAATCAATTATGTGATATAGATACATGGTGCTCACATATTTACAAATTATTATTATACTGGTATTCAGCTGCACCTCGTTAGACTGTAAGCTGACACCATCGTAGCAGCAAAATAGTTGGGAAAAGGCTAGGCAGATGGTCTCGTCATATTATTATTTTTATTGAAAAAAACTAAAGTAATTTAGGAATATTCCTGCCAGAATAACTTTTTATTTGCCCAAAGTAATAAGTTCAATTGTACCTAGAATGCCTGATTATTTCAACATTATTACTAATTGTACCTAACATAAATTATACGTTTTAAACAAAGATTACGTCTTTAGTTTAATCTAAAGAAAATATCCCCAAGCGATATCTCTGCGGGCTGACATGTAAGGTAGCGGGGTGAGAGTAGCGGAGCGATTTTTAGACTACAATATTAAATATTTCGGCCACAGAGAGCAAATTAAAATTGCTTGCAATTGTGTAAATTGCATATTATGTTAAACGCGAAGTTAAATGAGTGAGCATGCTTTTAACGAAAACGTCCCTAAACTTCATAAATGATTGTAAATGATATTCATCTCTGCAAATTGTAAAAAAATAACACTTTTACTCATAAATAACGATAATAATAAGTCATTTGGTATCATCATCATTTCAGCCGAAAAACTGCTGAACATAGGCCTCCCCTAAGCGCCACCACTTCGACCGCTTCCGTGGTTCCCACATCCAGCGGGTTTCTGTGGGCTTCACAAGGTCGTCGGTTCACCTTGTGGAAGGCCTTCCGGTACGCGGGCGCCACTCCAGAACCTTTCGGCCCCATCGGCCATCTGTTCTGCAAGCAATGTGCCCTGCCTACTGCCATTTAAGTTTAAGGAAAAACTCATCACGTGCATACTTACACTCATCATATACATACTTACACTCAACACACACACACACATACATTTGGTTACCTTTTAGTTATATGTTTAAATTAATTATATCTACTGAAACCGTTGCATTTGTTAACATTTCTTAAATAATACATATTATCTGTTGAAAGAAACTGGATCCTGCGACACAGGGTATCCTAGTGCGGGATCCAGTGTCATACCTAAATATTGTAACTTGTTTATGAATCAATAAACTTATTATTATTAAAAACTCTATAATATCTTTCTAATCTAACTAGCCTGTATTGTCCCACGGACGGCAAAGGCCTCCCTCTCCCTTTTCGACACAATTCTTTCTTTTACCAGTCCTATTCTGTAGTTTATATCTTTTTACTATATGTATATCTATATATTTTCTTCACAGTATCAATATCGCTATAGTCTGTGCGGAACTGCGGAACTACGTACGGGGGTGAGGGCGGCGGGATTGTAACACACGTACTGAGTAATGACAAAGCGCCCCCGCCCCTCCGTCCCACCGACTCCCACCGCTCACATACGCGCGGCTAACTAGTTCCGCGCGGACTATAAACGCTGATCTTATCACTCTGTCCCCAACCTTACTGGAATATCTTTTAGTTCTGAGAGAGCGTCCTAGATAGTGGAGACAAAGAAAGATTGTTAGAGAGCGCTTTGAAAAATACGCAAAACCTTCCTTTTACAGGATATTTAAAATAAGTAACCTGAATTAGTGGGACTCTAGTGCTTTGATTTAGAACTCGGACAAGAGGAAGATGTAGTTTCCTTTGTGTTTACTTACAGCGAAGAATGATTATGATATACCAGGAATTGATGTTATTTATTCTTTATCTAAAGGAAAGCGAGAGATATCGGAAAGCGTATTATGGAACACCAATGGAGTTGGGCAGGACACCCTAGCTAGGCGGAATGATGACATGGCTATGACAAGTTATTAACCGTGGAGTTTCTTGCCGGCTCATCTCCAAAGGAAACGACCAATTGGAACCGTACACCTAGATTCTGACGTTTCATAAGTGCCCATGTAGGTTTATGTGAAATAAAACATTTTGATTTTGATTGTATCTTTGTCTGTGTGGTGCCAGACTTAAAGAATTGCACCACCCCTTACTTCCTGTGGGTGTCGTAAAAGGCGACTAAGGGTCTTACCGGAGAATGGGCAGCAGCGTTCTCTATTTATTCCACCATCATACCATACTGCAATCGCCAACCCGCCTGCCAAGCGTGGCGATTATGGCAAACCCCCCCCAAAATTGGGGGAGGCCCATGTCCAGCAGTGGACGTCTATCGGCTGAAACGACGATTGTATCTTAAAATAAAAAATTTGAAACTTTGCATTTGGACTCCCCCAGAAATTTTACTCTTGTGCTTTAAGATATGTGGTGCTCAAAATGGTAGCCATTTTGACGTAAGCGTAGGTTTACTTCTCTTTAATTTCAGAAATCACAAGCAACCAGGCAACGAACTATCTAATCTGCATTCGCGATTTATTTGCCAAAAATGTAAACAAGTATGAGTTTATGGAAAAATATACTTTAAATCCTACACAATAAAGTTAAGGTTACGCTACAACTTCAAACCTTTTTTATAACTTTATCAATAGTGCTAGTCACTATAAAATCAACTTAATTACCATTATAATAAAGTTGGTATTTGTTTAACATGAAAGAATACTAATTTGAAACATAAGTTTAAATAGACTTTAGATTCTGTTTTCACAGCAAGTTAAATTATGACGCGTATTCGTTCTAAATTCGAACTTTATTTTTATTTTCGGCTAGTCTTTATTGTAGCGGTCAGTCTATCATGATAATAAAAAACTTGTTTACAAAAAAAAAAAAAAACAACCGACTTCCAAATAAGACCCTAGAAAGTGAAAAACAACATTAATTTCGGTAGTTGGTGTTTTCATTGTTCCGAAATTAAAGTTATTTTTCACTTTGTAGTCTTATTTGGAAGTCGGTTGTTTTTTTTTTTTTTGTAAAAAAGTTTTTACTTTTCACTTGTGAGTTGTACTTACCCCACACAAATTCATATACTTAACCCTATTTGCTGTGTAAATATCAGTGAGAGGAAGTTATTATAACATCATCAATATAAACTAAGTGACTACGAAGCTAACTCAAAACCTACCCAAGCAAAGTTAATAAAATTTATATGGTACCACCCCTAAGGCATACCCTATCCATTAAAAAATAATTTTTGTAATCGATTTACAAGTGCCGGAGTTATCGCGTAACAAACATACAAAAAAAAAACATACAGTCAAATTGAGAAGCTCCTCCTTTTTTGAAGTCGGTTAAAAAGTAGTTTGGAGTCTCATTTCCTACGAAATCTATGGGAAAAGTTTTATGCGATTTCTGACTTTTCTAGTACTTAAACCTCAGATGGTCCGATAGAGGAGATCCTTTTAAGAAACAGGATCGATTGGCACGATAAAAGTTTTCGAGAAAATTGCTCATTTTCTTGTTGACTGTACTTTTTTTTTCAAAATCTGTGAATGCAAGTCAAAATTTCTCAAAAATATGAGGAAAGTCTCCTAAGACCGTTTTCCTGTTTCAACGTTTAAAGTAGCTTCCCTTACCGCCCATCTCATGGCAAGCTTCCGAAGTTCCGTACATCACGATGATGAACATTCTCAATGAAGTAATTCGTCATAACAAACTTTCGAAGTTCCGTACATCGCGATCATGAACATTCTAAATCAAGTAATTCGTTATAGCGTACCTTCTAACTCACGTAATTCGTAATTTTAAACTTTATTAATACAGTACATCGGTATTTTGAACTTCGAAGTTCAGTATGACAGTCGACCACCCCGTATACTTTCTGCATTTAGTAAAAAGCTCTTATTTTGTTAATAAGTAAACAGACACTTCAATTTTATTTATCATATAGATAACTAGCTTCCGCCCGCGGCTTCACCCGCGAGGTACGTCGATAAAAACTATCCTATGTTCTTTCCCGGGATGCAATCTATCTCTCAGCCAAATTCTATCGAAATCCGTTCAGTGGTTTAGGCGTAAAAGGTAACATACCTACAGACAGAATTACTTTCGAATTTATAATATTACTAGCTGACCCGGCAAACGTTGTTTTGGTATATAAATTATTTCTAGCTGCCCGGCGCTACTTCGTTAGCGTGGTGTCCTACCTCTTACCCTACCCTACCCCTACCCTACTCCTACCCTACTCCTACACTACTCCCACCCTACTCCTAACCTACTTTACCCTATTCTTAACCTACTCCTACCCTACCCCTACCCTACTCCTAATCTACTCCTAACCTTCTCCTACACTACTCCTACCCTACTACTATAAGTAAAAAAAAAAGATAAAAGATCCTATGTCCGTCTCCTGGTTCTAAGCTACCTCCCCACCAATTTTCAGCCAAATCGGTTCAGCCGTTCTTGAGTTATGAATAGTGTAACTAACACGACTTTTATATTATATAGATTAGTATGGCTAAATGAGAATATTCTTTAACAATAATCTCAACCCCACTTTATATTTTATGGTTGACATTTTGATAGCAGCAACGTCATGTTTCTTCTTTGATCAACATCAAGGGATGTTTAAGTAAAAGACACAAATGTCGTAGAACAAGTTCTGTTTATGACTGTATCAAAGGAACCATTTTGATTTGACAATGTTTTTGTTGTAACTTGTTAACTGTATTTAAATTGCACGTTAAGTTGGAGAGAAAAGAAATTAAGGGTCTTTCTGTTAATTAATAACAGCCGTACGGGTAAATCGATCAGGTTAAGTTACGCTTGCCGCGGTTGGTCGGTGGATGGGTTACCATCTTTATATACCAGGGGGCCTAAAAGGCCACTTTGGCAGAATCATAAAAGGATAACATTATGAATCGTAATGGACAGTTAACTGTTAAGTTAACCGTATCAAGTCCCATTGGTGAAGGATTTTTCAGTTATTTTTTTGTCTGTGCTAAAATACCAATCAATCCAATCCAAATCCAATCCCATCTCATTGATTATACCTACGTAGTGTAGCGAAAAAGAAAAACACGGACTGTCTTCGCCAAATTATGATTCATAATGTTATCCTTTTATGATTCTGCCAAAGTGGCCTCTTTAGGCCCCCTTGACAGTGGTCTCTTTTCTGTGCCTCAGAAAGCACGTTAACCCGTTGGTCCCGGCTGTCACTCGTGGATCATTGACAGTCGTTACAGGTCGTCGGAAACCCGAAATGTCTGAAAACCAGTCTCACCAAGGGGTATTTTGTATTACCTAGGTCAGATAGGCAGTGGCTTCATGTAAAACACTCAGCTCTCCATGTGTATTGAGCTGCATTCGATTAGACTGGAAACCGACCCCTAACATAGCTGGGAAAAGTCTAGGCTTTTGAAAGAGAAAAGAAATTAATATATATATTTGTGTAAATGTGTACCTACACAGTTTAGCACACATATACTAACTTAGAGCACAGGACGGTGGGCCTAAAATACTTAGCACAATCACAATTTTTTTTTTACAAACGAACAAACAAACTCTCAAAAGCTTTATTATTAGTATAGATAATTAAATATAGATCTCCGACATTAAATAATTATGCTACTAGGACAAAAACACTAATTTAAATTACATATTTTGTGAAGAGATCTGACTGAAACTGTTTTCAGTATTCGATTCTAAGCGGCCCACTTTCTGGACTAATCCTGTTCCAGAGCAAGCATATAAATATTTTATTGATGTCATAAAAAGCTGAATTTTAACGCCATTTCACTACCGCGGGCTTAACGGCCATTTTTATGGAATATTTATTATAATGCTGGATTTTTTGTGGCCGTTTGCGTAAATGCACTATTTTACAGGCTATCCTGGTGTTATGTAAATTGTTCAGTAAATAAATCGTTAAATTGGAATTATGATGTTCGTTTTATAAATTGTTAATTTAAGGGGCTTACATGACCTAAAGCCCAGTCGCTGTCGGACTGCATAGAATAGAAAGAGAAGCGCGATGATACAACGCTGGTAATTTATTGCAAAATATGAAGCAATTATTTAATTACAAAAAATCTATTGTTTGGACAAAAAAATTGAGACATTAGTATTTTAGTATGTTACTTGTAGAATAATCTGACAAAAATGAGAATGATTGTATGTGTATTAGTATGGTTTTTATTGTAAAAAGAAAGATTTTAGAGGTATCTTTATGATTTTTTTCTATCGTATCAAATTTGTTATATTATGTTTTCAACACAGTATCTACCTAGCATATATCCTAAAGAATATCATATATTTTTCTGATCTTTTTTACTGTAGTCGATCATATACTTTTATTGTTTCTAAAACTTGCGTTTTTTTTTGTGTTTAGGTCCTGTAAGCCCCTTAATAACATAGCAGTGGTGGGTCAGTGGTAACGGCCCCGACTTACGAGTTGTAGGTCGTGGGTTCGAACCCAGACAGGCGCTTTACTTTGTGTAATTTATTTCACCACCACTGCTCTCAAAATACAAGCGTTTTCCCCTCTCTGTGAGAGAGTGTGGTCTAATCACACGCCCAGTGCGGGTTGGTCTTCGAATTTTCGGTTTTAAGATATCCCTCACGATGTTTTCCTTCACCGTTTTGAGAACAGTGGGGATGAAATTATTCACACAAAGGAAAGTGCCTGCTTGGGCTCGAACCCTGGATCTAAAACACGTAAGTCGCGGCCGTTTCAACTAGGCCACCACTGCTCTACATACAGTATACAACGTTATTTTGAGTATATTGCGAAACCTGAATATAGTTTGTTCAGAATAAGTAACTGAATCGATTCCAATAATTTTTATCCCATGTTATATTTTGTCCCAAAAATATTCAAAAAAGGTTAAGAGTTGGACACCGAGCGACACTAAGTAGGTTTTCCAATCTCCGCGCCGAACGGTTAGGTACCTAGGTACTATTGCCAATGAACGCATGACGGCGCGGCGCGGGTGAGCATGTTCTTGTACGGACAAATAGGTAACTTAACAAGCTTATAACTTTGTGATTTGTCATTGATACAGTTTTGAAATTTTGTACATAGACTCTTTACATAAAAATACTAGACACGTGTTTCGGGTTTCGCTTAAACTAAAAATAATGTTGTATAATTATGATGAAATTAAAATTATTATTTTCTTCCCATGTTTTATGTTAAGATCCCTTGTTTTGTATTCCGTTTATATTATTTGCTAATTCATCATAATTAGGTAGGTAGGTATATTCAAATGTTTTTGAACCCAATGGCCTGCCACGCGACGATGGGAAGAGACCAGACGGAATTACCATAATGCCCTGGAAGTTAGGCAGACCTTTGGTGTGGGATGCAACATGTGTCGACACCCTTGCACCATCCCATCTTCCTAGCACGGTGGGCTGTGCTGGGGCGACTGCTGCAGGTGCAGAAAACCTCAAACGGCGAAAATATCCAACCTGATTGGGAGTTATATGCTTGAGCCGTTTGGGGTTGAAACATGGGGTCCGAGTGCCCACTTGGTTTATCGAGATATCGCCAAGCGGTTAGTCGATTCTTCACATGACCAGAGGGCTGGCTTCTTTCTTGGCCAATGAATTAGCATCGCCATACAACGTGGCAATGCTGCTAGCCTTTTGGGCACTATTCCTGTTGACAGCGATGCGGACGAATTTTTTGATGCCCTATGATTATTTTGCTTATTTTTTCATATATATGTAGGTACATATTATTATTTTAAATGTTAGTTTGTATTATGTAAATATTATCTTGATTAGGTACCTAAATAACGTTTTTGATAGAAGTTATTTTCTGTTTTCACATTAAATTGTTTGTATTTACTTTGCAGCATTCGTAAACCATCAAACCTGAAAGTAAGCTGAACGGTAGATAAAACGGTAAACACTAGAGATTTTAAATTATTTTCATTAAATCAAATGCAACGCTGCTAAATATTCCAATTTAAATCCTCTCGAACGCTTTTAAATCTGTAAACAACTATTTAACAGATTCAAAATGAAACTAAAACTCGTAAATCGTAAAATAGTAAGCTATTTATCCAATCAAGCCTTTGTTTTCGCTGATTTAACAGTTAAAACGTTTGTGTTCAGCGTTAAGTTCGTTTCAGAGCTTTGTCCGGACAAAATCAACAAACGCTTTTTCGTTCCACTAATCGGGTCAAAGGTGGAACCGATTTGCTGAAAGGTGATGTAAATCGAAAGAATACACGGAATTTGTGAGGAATTAGCATGGGAAATAAGGGTTTATAATGTCTGCACTTCATCGAATTGATGGTATATTTTGTGCTTATTTATTCTAAGGGTGTATCCATGTGGAAAGCTGGTAACCGGCGCTGATATGCCAGCGCTTGGCGGCGCCGGCACGCCGTGGTTGTGTTTTCATACGTTTTGCTAAGTACTCATCATACACACGAATGACACTCGTCAAGCGCAGAGGCAGAGGTAAGTGCATCGTGTAGGTATTTTTGGTCCTTACTAAAAATACACGGGCGGTACCACAGATTTAGATACATCGAGATAACGCAAGAGCAACTACTTCGCGAGCCAAAAATCGCACCAGCTTACGTACAAAAATCGTAAGCCGCCACTTTCGGGCTCAGTCCTGGGTAGGTACTCCTGGCTGGGTGAACGTGATTGCTGGCGCTAGGCCCCAGGGGGGGGAGGGGGGCGACACGGGTGCCGCACGCGGCGGTTCCCATTAAATAGTGCTTGTGACGTGGCACGCTTGGTTTTCATACAGATCGTGATACTTGTATTATCTAGGTCTATCAATATCTGTGAGCGGCACGTTGTCGACCGCTGCAGTTGCCTCAGCCTGTGACATGTGTCACTGGTGTGTCATCATCTGCCTAGCCTATTCCCAAATATGTTGGGGTCAGCTTGCAGTCTAACCGGATGCGGCTGAATACCAGTATTTTACATGGAGCGAATGGAGCGACTGGACTTTTACGTGGAGGTCAGATAGGCATATGACCTCCACAATCCAGTTACTGGGTAATACGATACCCCTTGGTAAGACTGGCTGTCAGACTTTCGGGCTTCTGCCTACCCGTAACGACTGACAAGGATCCACAAATGACAGCCGGGACCAACGAATGACAGCTGGGACCAATGAATGACAGCCGGGACCAACGGCTTAACGTGTGTGTTGCTCGTGCGTGTGCACACTAAATCAGCGCGGACCGTCGCCAATAAGCACCGACAAGTTCCTATCTGAATAGCCGAAGCCGGTTCGCGTTGATTTGGCAAAAAAAGAGGTATACCACTCAGAGCACTGATTTGAACCGCACTTGGACGAACCGCACCTGAGCACTTCCAAGTATGAAAACTGCCTGCGCCGGTCAGCGTTGAACCAGTGATCCCTAATGTTAGAGTTCATGAAATGTAATCAAAGAAATATAATGAAACAAGTGCCAATATCTAGCTGTAGGAAGTATTAGAGCTCCTCAAACCGGTGACGAAAAACTTCGTGAGGGAACCGGCATGTCCTAGGACCAAAGTTTCGAAGACGCATTCATCAACCCGCACTGGGCTCGTCTAGTGGATTACGGCCCACTCCCTCTCACACAGAGAAGGCATTTGTCCCAACAGTGGGAACATTATAGACTGCTCATGATTATTAGAGCTGGTAAAAGAGTGTTTCTTCTGAAGAACTATTGCGATTCTTAGATAGTGTTATACAGGGTTATTGGTAAAACATTAACAACCTCTTAAGAGGTCATTGTACTCATCATTATGAACAACTTTTACTATGGGACCAAACCATAAATCGCGAAATAAATCAGCTGTTCCCTACATTTATGTTCGTATAACTCGTCAAAATGTAGGGAACAGCAGATTTTTTTTTCACGATTTCAGGTTTGGTCCCATAGTAAAAGTATTTCATAATGATGAGTACAATGATCTCTTAAGAGGTTGTTAATGTTTTACTAATAACCTTGTATCTGCTTCTGCAAGAAGCATTTATTTCAATTAGGTATAAACAACTCATATGATTTTAAAAACCTTATTTGATTTTTACGGTAACTTAGCCAGGTCATAAGCAAATCATAATTCATAACTGATAACAAAATAACGAAAATAGTATTATTAAATTCAGTGCTAAACAAATGCCATCGTAATTAGAATTAAGTGTTTTAAATAAAATCAAACAAAGAACTAAGTACTTAATTCAACCCTATTATTTCGAAATTAAACCTGTATACAAAAGTTATTAAAAATATATCAAACCAGAATGAACTACGTAGGGGTTAGAAGGGGTGTAATTAGTTTCGACTCTCCCGTAATATAAAAAAGATTAAATTGTACATACCAGCCTTTTTAAAAATCTAAACAAGAGATAAATACTTTTTCATTACACCTTTAACGCTTATGAAATGTCCCACGAGTGAATGTTGCTAAAAACGGGATAACATTATACCTCGTCATCCTCATCAGCCTACAGCAGTCCATTGCTGGAGATAGGCTTCTCCAACTGCACACCGTTCAGCTCGATTCAAAGTCAAAGTCAAAGTCAAATCATTTATTTCAAATAGGCACAATAAAGGTACTTTTGAACGTCGAAAATTACAACCAAATAGAATTGATTCTAGTCGCCCCTTCCAAAAGCTAGTTTTCGTAAGGAGAAAAATGGGCAAGAAACTTCACCGTTAGGTACCTACTCTTTTAAAATGTTTTACAAGGTCTTGTATACATAATATAATTATTTGTGAAGGCGATGCACCTAGAATAAGATTAGTCTACCAGAAAAGGTAAAAAGAATTAAAAAGCAATGACAGGTAAATCAACTATGTGATAGATACATGGTATGGATTCTCGGCAACTCTCATCCAGCTGCTACCAGCAACCCTGCAAAGATCATCGCTCCACTTAGCCTGAGGGCGTCCTGCCTTACGTTAGCTGATTCGCGGTCTACACTCAAGAATACGTCTACCCCGATGGTCATCGGTTCTACGGCTATAAGGCTCCTACAAACAGGCGCGACACGCGACATAATCGCGCGCGACACAAAGGCACCGCCCGTTGCGGGGCTTGCGGTGCCTTTGTGTCGCGCGCGATTTTATCGCGTATCGCGCCTGTTTGTAGGAGCCTTAATATGGTCAGCTCGTTGCCACTTCAGCTTGCTTATTCTGTGAGCTATGTCGAAGTACATACAGTCTACATATAATTTAAAAAGTTAGTTATAATTTGGAGCTTATGATGTGTTAATGGCTGTTATTAGTGATGATGAACAAAAGTAAATATCCGCATTAATAATGCAGATGTTAATTTTTGGGGTATACTTGGGATCCCAATTTTTTTTTGCATCCGGTTAAACTGTAAGCCGACCCCAGCATAGTTCACGACGACGCCAAGATTTTCAACTTTATTGCTAAATCTATAAGCCTTAAAGTTGATTGAGAAAATTCGTCAGTTTCGGGTAGCTTGATGTGCTGGCGTCTTTACCTATATACAGACGCCAGCACATCAAGCTACCCGAAACTGTCTAATTTTCCCAATCAACATTGAACCTTATGCTTTAGCGATAAAGTTGAAAATCTATTAAAGAAATTTGACAGATGGAGTAGCTTGATCTGCTGGCGTTTGTACTACTACTGTGTGTGTACTATAGGTACACTAACCTTTCGGGGACTCTGCCTTACCCTTCGGGATTACATATTATGTCTGACTATTCATATACTCCAGTGGGTTAATTTCGTAACACACTAACAGTTTTGACAGTTCAACAACATACATTGCGTTATTTACGTTGCTGAACAGACAAATTTTTCGAACATATGAAGCAATGGATTAGCAATATCCCTCAAAATGAATCAGCTTGGGATTGAAAATGTGTTACGTAATTAAGATTAAGACCTACTAAACTAAAGGCTACCAGGAACACAGTAAGTTAAAGGAGCAGTATTTGAACGCGTGACCTCTCGATACATTCAAAGGCAAGGGCACACTGTCTGTTAATTGCAAGGTATTGTGAGATAGCCCTGGCACAGACGTGCGGACGTTTGTCTTGTGATCACAAAGACGTGGTGCTACACTTGATTTGATTCTAATTACCAGTTCAAGGGAAGTCTGAAATGATTGTACATGGCAGAATATTGGAAACAGCAGTGTTGAGAGATCCTGTATCGTACAGACACCACATCAAGCTACTAAAATCTGTCAAATTTCTTTAAGACTATCGCCGACCGAACGGAGTAGCGGTGATTATAATAAAACTAAACAATGTAAAACTAACGTATAATCTTATAATATAACACAACTAAACGTGCTTATTATCTGCATTTTCATTCTAAAATAAAAGAAATAACCAAACAAACTATGATAGCGCCACTGAGCGTTCGGCGCGCGGCGTAGCCTTAATAGATTTTCAACTTTATCGCTAAAGCATAAGGTTCAATATTGATTGGGCTAGTTTGGCAGTTTCGGGTAGTGTGCCAGGTGCTGGCGTCTGTACAAATCCTTATCATCATCATCATTTCAGCCGAAAGACGTCCACTGCTGGACATAGGCCTCCCCCAATAGGGTGGGGTTTGCCATAATCGCCACGCTTGGCAGGCGGGTTGGCGATCGAGGTCTGGTATGGTGGTGGAATGCATAGAGAACGCTGTACTTAAATACAAGTGATTTTCGTCATTCACCTGCCCTTATACCAATTTACTGGAGGTCGGAGCAACATGTCTTTTTTTTCTTCCACACTTCTCTATTAGTCGTCATCTGTTTTTCAGTCACCCTCTTTTTAGCCATATCATCATTCATACAGCCCATCCATAGTTTCTTTGATCTTTCCCTACTCTTATAGCCATCGACATTCATGTTTAAAGTTAAAAGTTTCCTCATGACATTTTCCATTACATTACAACCGATTTCAGATGCATAAATGAGCCACTCCTTCCTTACACACGAGTGTCGCAAAAGGCTAAAGCCTCGTCCCCACTAGAAACATTTGTCGAGCGACATGTGTCCCCGGAGACATCGCCCGATGTTTCCGTCCTAGTGGGGACGAGGCTTTATTAAGATAAGAATCTGCGTAAAGTGCGTTTTATTTTTGAAGAGAAAACTTTTTTAGGCACGAAGGGCATTTTTTGAGATGGGAAAAAACTATTGAACTCGCGCAACCGTTTTCGGCTGTCCTCGGTTTTAATCTAATATCCGATATGTCAGTGAGTGATGGCAAAGTATTCAGCTTGTTTTTTGTTTTCACTTCTGTCAGCACTCCTGGAGTCCTGGAGTGCCACTTTTTTTTAAATATCGCAGCATTATGCTATATTATAGGAGACTTTTTGGCCTCGCTCAGATCTTTTTCGGGTTGTTTTTAGTGTAACTTAGTTTTAAATGCTCCTTTTTAGGGTTCTACGGAACCCTAAAAAGAATCAATTTATTTCAATTTCAAAAAGGATCCTATAAGGAACCTATAAGGGTTCCGTCATGTCTGTCTGTCTGTCTGTCCGTCCGTATGTCACAGCCACTTTTCTCCGAAACTATAAGAACTACACTGTTGAAACTTGGTAAGTAGATGTATTCTGTTCACACAAAAATAGAAAAAAAACAATAAATTTTAGGGTTCCCCATACTTAGAACCGAAACTCAATTTTTTTTTTCATCACACCCATACGTGTGGGGTATCTAATATAATTTTTTTCTAAACTGAATAGTTTGCGCGAGAGACACTTCCAAAGTGGTAAAATGTGTGTCCCCCCCACCCCTGTAACTTCTAAAATAAGAGAATGATAAAACTAAAAAAAATATATGATGTACATTACCGTGTAAACTTCCACCGAAAATTGGTTTGAACGAGATCTAGTAAGTAATTTTTTTTAATACGTCATAAATCGTAAACCTTTATGTTTATGAAATTAAACTTGGATGTTACGGAACCCTCGGTGCGCGAGTCCGACTCGCTCTTGCCCGGATTTTTTTTACTTTTTGCATTTCCTGTTTGTGCCAAATAAAAAAAGTTTGCTTTCTTTAAAGAGGATACCTAATCAACAGTCTGCGATCAACAATTTTCAGCCATTCGTGGTGATTATAACAATTTCATGCTGGGGATATACATGCTCGTAACTTGCACACTAGCATACCAGCTCCTTGCACGTGCCAGCTACTGTCATGTGTATACGCTAACTAGCACAACATTTGATCTACTTGCATGCCCGTTGAGGGAGGGGGCGCGGAAGGTTGCCAAAGCATACTTTTGTGCGACGCGATGGTAATATTTGTCTATTTGTCTGTGTGGTGCCGGACTTGTCTGTGTGGTGCCGGACTTGTCTGTGTGGTGCCGGTCTTACCTGTGTGGTGCCGGTCTAGTCTGTGTGGTGCCGGACTTAAAGAATAGCAGCACCCCTTACTTCCCGTGGGTGTCGTAAAAGGCGATTAAGGGGCGTACCGGAGAATGGGCAGCAGCGTTCTCTATGCATTCCACCACCATACCATACTGCGATCGCCAACCCGCCTGCCAAGCGTGGCGATTATGGCAAGCCCCCCCCTTTTGGGGGAGGCCTATGTCCAGCAGTGGACGTCTTCCGGTTGAAATTATGATGATGATGAGGGCACAACTTGCATGCCAACATTACTTGCAAATGTATCCGCAGTGTGCCAGTTAGTCGTACATGCCAGTAACTTTCATGCCAGCTACTTACTTACGATTTACTAGCATGTGTAACCCCGCCTTAAGGCTTTTGTGATATTAGGCAGCTCACGTTCAGCAATCAACTAGGGGCCTGAAAGATTGGTGATATCCTCATCCACCAGCCATACTGTACTAGAAGAACAGAGTAACGGACTACTAGAACTACGGTACGGAAGTACCTACATACAAAATATTGTCAAACACTTAAAAGAGTAACGGTGGAGTTTCTTGACCATTCTTCTCCATACGAAAATTACGTTTTGGAAGGGGCTACTAGAATCAATTCTATTTTATTGTAAACTAGCTAATGCCTTTTTGTCTTAGTAAACTTCCCCAAAGGGGGTCGTGGCTAAAATAATAAGAGCCACACAGGTCGTTCGATCAGGTTAAGCTACGCTTGCCGCGGTTGGCCCGTGCCTCGGAAAGCACGTTAAGCCGTTGGTCCCGGCTGTCATTCGTGGATCTTTGGCAGTCGTTACTAGTCTTACCAAGGGGTATCGTATTACCCAGTAACTGAGTTGTGGAGGTCAGATAGGCAGTCGTTCCAAGTAAAATACTGGTATTCAGCTGCATCCGGTTAGACTGGAAGCCGACCCCAACTTAGTTGGGAAAAGGCTAGGCAGATGATGAACCTTCCCCAACGCGCACACAAAAACTTACCAAAGTTTCATCACAATCCGGCGAGTCATTTTAGAGTTTTTGCGAGACTAACGCACGGCAATTGATTTTTATATTTATAAAATTTTGACGTTCTTAAGTGCCTTATACCTAAGTGCCTATTTGAAATAAATGCTTTGACCTTGACTTTCACTTTAGAATTTAACAACAGTCTTTTCGTGTTAGCTATAGATAGAAACAAACATCTATCTATCCTAACATCCATTATGACTACATCACTCACGTCACTGCCCCATTTTTACCCAAAACACGGCCATTATACGTGTAAAATAATTAAAATTCAACCACCACGGCTGAATAACAAATGGCCGCTAATGGTTCCCTATTCACGGATCCCTAAATCGAGGTATTCATAAAAGCAATTATAATGAAAGCTGATTAGGAGTAAGTGGGTTTGGTGGAGTGATGACACAGTGGTTAAAATGTTCGCTTTCTGTGCGGGTTTGATTCATTGGGACGAATTATGTAAATTATTGTTGTTGTCTGCAGTTTACTGGCGACCCGAACCTGTTTCGCACAATTTTTACGTCGTGTCAAAACATCGAGAATTATTTTTATATGTACCTAAGTTTAAAATAGTATATAATATACGGTCACGAAAAAAAAACCGCTGTTCCCTACATTTAGGTTCGCAGAACTCGTCAAAATGTAGGGAACGTTCGCATAACTTGTCAAAATGTAGGGAACAGATAGATGATTTTTATTTGCGGCCGATGTCGTTAATTTTTTTATATCGTCAGAAAAGGCGATAACAAGTATGTGGTATAATTTATTGCATATAAGTGGTTTCCGTACTGTATAAGAACACTAACCGCTTATGCATAGCAATAGAGATCACTGCTTCTCAGCGATCTCTTCAGATCATTAGATTTCTACTGTTTTGATTGATAAGTATCTCCTTACACACACAAACACACACTTTTTTTACCGACTTCAAAAAAAGGAGGTTATCAATTCCACACGTATGTATGTAATATTACATAATATTACACGTATGTATGTAATATTACAGTATGTATGTAGTATTATTGGAATTGCATTATATTCACCTACGGCAATCTATTATGGCTTCCAAATAATTATACAAAATTTTATAGACGTATGTATGTATATTTGTCCACGCATTTCTCCGCAACTATTAATCGGATCGTGACCATTTTTCTTTATTAGCTTACATTTACTTCAACTTAGGGAACAGTGAAAGTTTCATCAAAATCGATTCAGTATTTTCAAGATATGGACTAATACGTGTAAGTGTGACGGCCTGGCTTATTGATACGAGCTATGGGTGTAGTGTCAAAGGAAAAAACATCTCAAAACCATGGTCAACTTCTAGTGCAAAAACTAAAAATTACGAAATAAAAAGTAATAAAAAAAAAATGAGTTAATTTCTTTTTGAAGTCGGTTTAATTTTTTTTACTTTTTTTTGTTAATATCCCAGAATCAAGCTGAGATAGGAGCCATTTGGCCTCGTTTTAATTTTCCTTTTTGTTATTTTTTTTTAAATACTTAGGATTTTTTTTTTTGTTTTTGGCTGTGTTTAGTTTAGTTTGTAATCTTCCTGTACGAGTCGCAATAATTACTTTTTCTTTCTTAAAACTCCATGAAAAGTAATCGTTTTAAGACTAAAAACTGCTTGACCTTTTCTATGCTAAGAACATTAATTCTAAACAGAATTAAACGTATCGCATAACAGTGGAATTCCATCAGAGAACCATAATATCTAGGCGGTAGGTCAGTAGGGCGAGCACCACCATAAATAGTAATAAATCCCACACTTGACTTTGACAAATGATGGTGAAATACCACCACCACGGCGGAAACCAGACGGACTAACAATAGAAAATGTTAACACCGTTGAGTTTTATAATCACACTAATATTATAAAGGCGAAAGTTTGTGAGTGTGCGAGGTGTGTGTGTGTTTATATGTTTGTTACTTCTTGACCTCAAATGTCTGAACCAATTTTGATAAAATTTTGTATGGAGGTAGCTGACACCCTGGATTAATATATAGGCGACGTTTTTATCCCGATATTCCAACGGGATCGACATTTACGTGGGTGAAACCGCGGGGCGCAGGTGGTATTATAAAAATGTGAAAGTTTGTGCAGATGTTTCCATGTTTGTTACTCAGGCTGAGGCTACATTAGGCCGCGACGCGACCTGCGACACATGAGCGATTAAAACAAGTAAATGAATGCTCACGTACCTATATGGCTACACCGTACATCAAATATTACTAGCGATCTTTGATTTCTTTATGCGATAGGAACAACATTACTGTAATCACGACATCGGCTACATCAACGCATCAGCGAAATTGAAGCGAATTTATTAGAAAATTTCTCATTTGCACGACTAGTTCAATAGTGCTACTAATTATGCGTGTGGCTACATTATGTGTATAGTAAACCGCGATGGATGATTTGATCGCATTTTAAGAAAACGACCAATTCAAATTGAGTCTTTGTTATGATAGCGGCTACATATATTTCGTTGTGGAGCATGTGTCCTGTAGCCACGTCATCGCCGAATATACGCCGGAATTTCGCTTGTAATGTAGCCATACCATGTTTTTCTCGTTTCGCTCTTCCAGTCGCATCGCAAATCGCTGCCTACTGTAGCCTCAGCCTCAATCACGCGTAAACCGTTGAGCAGATTTGGATGAATATTGGCACAAAGATAGACCATTTGCTGGATTAACACATAGGATACTTTTTATCCTGATATTCCCACGGGATCGAGACTTACGTGGGTGAAACCGCGGGGCGCTGCTATTGTAACATAAATTAAGGTTGCAACGTCAAGGTTGGTTCAGTAGTTGCTGGAAAGTGAGTTGGTTTTGGAAGCCAATGTGCAGATTATTTGGCAAAAATGCGAAATTAGAATTTTCGTTTTTATTACGTTCTTTACATTTGTTTTAAGATTATTATTTTATATATCCATACTAATATTATAAATTCGAAGGTAACTCTGTCTGTCTGTCTGTATGTTACCATTTCACGCCTAAACCACTGAACGGATTTCGATAAAATTTGGCAGAGAGATAGATTGCATTCCGGGGAAGGACATAGGATAGTTTTTATCGACATACCTCACGGGCTAAGCCGTGGGCGGAAGCTAGTATATTTATATAGATAAGTATATGTTTTGTGTATGTATGTATTTATTGTATATATGTAAATGGTACACCAGAGACTACCTGCAGTATTGTCTCTCCTTTCTCTCTAAATCCATCCAAAGGTTGTCATTAAAAGATCGCTTTTAGCGATAGGACCGCCCATTGAGTGACCCCCTGGAAAGTTTCTACACTCATATCTGTAATATTTATGGTGTACTAGCTGCGCCCCGCGGTTTCACCCGCGTAAATGTCGATCCCGTAGGAATATCGGGATAAAAAGTAGCCTATATGTTAATCCAGGTTGTCAGCTACCTCCATACCAAATTTTATCCAAATTGGTCCAGCCATTTGAGCGTGAAGAAGTAACAAACATATAAACACACACACACACTCACACACACACCCCCACACACACTCACAAACTTTCGCCTTTATAATATTAGTGTGATGTTATAAAATATTTTACTCTAATTAGGAGGAAGGAGGGGAGGAGCGGGGGTGAGGATTAGGGGGTATTTTGTTTTTTTGGGGTTATTTTTTATCATCATCATCATCATTTCAGCCCGGAGTCACTCACTGCTGGGCATGCCCTTTGTTCTGCCATTTTAATTTTTTTATTACTAAATGGGCCCGCTCTTTCTGATCGTCTTTGATGGAACGAGCGTGCCCAGAAGATGCCTGTTCACTCTTGCTTTGAAGGCAAACAGGTAAAATGTGGGAGGGATCATAGAGAGTTCCACACTTTGGCTGTGCGCATAATAAAAGTGGAGGAGAAGCGCTGAGTACGACTCATGGGGATATCAACCAAGTGCGGATGGTACGTCTGGTGGTCCGGTGGTAAAAGGGCGATGGTGGGATCACTCCCCGCTTCCGTGCGTCAACCAGGTGTTTCCCGTGACTTTGAGGATATCATCAGTCCAACGCGCTTCTGGACAGCCCTGGTTTCTTTGGCCTAACCTTGGCCACCATTCGGATTACCTTTAATATATCGCAATCTTTGGATTACTACCGAGTTGGCTGTTAAGTAGTAGTTAATAAAATACTGGCCATTCTGCCGACATAATATCTAAATAGGCTCTTTGTTAACACACCCAATTTAGAAGACATGTAATGTCTAATACAGCCGCCAAATTTCGATATCCTTGAGTGGAACAAGTAGATATAATATTCCACTCAAGGTCATCTCCATCGTAATTTTATTTTTTGTAGGAAAAATTAATCAACGAACAATGTCGTTTAAGAATTTAAAGTCTCAAGTTAAATTTAAAGACTGAAAGCCGACCCCAACATAGTTGGGAAAAGGCTAGGCAGATGATGAAGGACATAAGTACTTATTTTAAGTCCAGGATTCCTCAAGCTATTATAGGGAAGCACTGGAACCTAAATCTTCAAGTAGGAGAGGCATTTAAAAATTTATAGACACAATTCTGCACAACCAAGTCAACGACCCAAAAACAAAACACGTTTCCGCTAACCCACTTCCATAATCACACATGGCAACCCTTTGTATTTTTACAACATGGCAACATTTGTGGCAATTACGGAGCTGTCAGACGCAGGCAGTGACGTCACAGCGTGCTGACAGACATTCTGAAAAGGTTTCAGTAACCAACGGAGCGTGATACGTGAGTTTACAAACATTTTGATTGAGTAACAATCCAATTTCGATGGAGTTTTGACGCTTTTAACTTGAGTGGTGTATGTAGGCCAGAGCTTAGGGGAAAAGGTTCTGTCAAGTTGGTTACAGACAACGGAGCAAGGCTCTTAGATAAAAGACTCGTCATTATTGGCAAGTATAGTCAAGGTTGAAGAGCGTATACGCCGTACGGCATTTCGTACAAACTTTCAAGCCCTTGTTTTTCGAAATGAATGAACCGATTTTAATGAAACTTCATACGCATAAGCGGGATACAAAAGTCTATAAGTTACTTAAAAGCATTTTCGAAATGTCTTATTTAAAAAAAGATAACTAGAAATCTCTGTTTCTAGGGAAAATTTTAAATCGGTCTAATTTGGCTGTAACACTATTTTCCGCAAAATGTTCTTATGTAACTTTTTAGACTTTTGTATCCTGCTTATGCGTATGAAGTTTCATTAAAATCGGTTTATTCACTTTTAAAAACAAGCGCTTGAAAGTTTGTATGAAATGCCGTACGGCGTAAACGCCCTTAAGGGGTAACAACCCTGTCTCCTACCTAGGCGGGGTTAGTAGAACATGGAATTCCTCACGTGGATAAATGCTTCGATGTCATTAGTATATGATGGAAACAGTTGTATGTGAGCTATTTTTTAAAAAACAATTTATTTATAATTTAATACTTCAAGCACATAAATTTATAGAGGCGGACTTAATGCCATAGGCATTTTAATTTTGTTATAAACATATCTGCCACGCGAATAGGGTTTTATCTTCCTAAGGCCACTTTGGTAGTCGTGGACCAGTCTTTTCTAAATGTCATCCAGTGATCTTCAGAATTTTGCTCTGCCATCGTGTTAGAACCTTCTTTTTTATTGGTTGGCTAGACCCTTGGTATTCTTTTTCATAATATTTTCACTTTAATTCAATTCAATTCAAAATCATTTATTTCAATCCATTTAAGATCATAAATGTTCTACATTTAAAATAAAATAAAATAAAAATTGTAATCAAATTATATACATATAAAAAAAAAAATATAAATTAAATTAAAATTATAAAACTAAAATAAAATAAAAAATTATTAATAATAACGCCTGCGTTTGAGTCATGTGTTTGTTTGTCATTACATTAATCATATAACAATGGTTAATGTACTGACAATCAAACCTGTTCGCAAATACGCTCAGGAATCAGGATGGTGTTGGAGGTGGTCCGTGTCTGCCATAATTA